>RCWM02000296.1:917500-1415187 GCA_003667255.2 Euschistus heros
TGGCTCCCGCAAAGAAACTTGGACTGGAAGTGAACCAGACAAAGACTAAATATTTGGTGACCGAGGAGACGCCTGGACGCAATACAACAGTGACATTTGGTGACTACACATTCGAGCAAGTCACTGACTTCATATATCTTGGTTCGATGGTAACCCAAGACAATCGTACAGAAGTCGAGATTAGAAGAAGAATAATGTCTGCCAACAAATGTTATTATAGCCTAAGTAAACAACTTGGTCGCCGCATCCTCTCACGTCAAACGAAGCTGCACTTATATAGAAGCATAATACGCCCAGTTCTAACATACGGCTCAGAGATATGGACTACAGCCAAGAGTAGTGAACAAAATCTCCTTGTTTTTGAGCGGAAAATCCTCCGTAGGATATTTGGAGGAGTTTTGGTGGACGGAACCTGGAGGACAAACCACACGCACAAACCAGGAGGTATACGGTTCATTTGCGGAACAGAATGTCCTTCAGGTCATCAAACTGGCCCGATTAAGGTGGGCGGGACATGTGGCTCGCATGGGGGAAAAAGAATTGAAGGGGAGGCTATTGAAGGAACCGCTTCATGAAACAAGAAGAAGAGGAAGGCCGATATGCAGGTGGAAGGATGGAGTTCCGACTGACGCTTGGAGCATCCTGGGATTGCGCAACTGGATGGTGGCTCCACAAAACCGTGACGAATGGCGGAAGTTGCTGGCGGAGGCCCGGACCCGGCAACGGGTTGTAGCGCCGAGATAGATAGATTACTTGGACTCTTCCAATCAAGATTTGTGTAGTTTCTTCCTGGATTGAACACCGTACCACTTTCCGAGAGAATGCCATCAAACTCTGAACTTAAGGCTGAACGAGAGTCTCGATTTTCCTTAACTTCTTCTCAAGTTGGGCAAAAACCCGATCTGGAGGGGTTTGTTTCTTCTTTGTTTCTTCTCCATGTTGCAGGGTCTCTTTGTCTCTTTCTTGCTAAATTAGCTGGAACCCCTTCTACAAACTTCTCCATAAAGATCGAAAACAAAGTGCACTGAACAATTAAGGCATAAACGTTAACTACAGGAAAAGCAGGAGCAGACTGATAGTTGCCTGATAAGAGGCCTTCTTGATCTGGAACAACAGCGTGATCTAGCGGTTGTGGAGATGGCCAGTTTTAAAACTCACTGACGGAAGGATTTGGCCGGTTTTGCAGCACACTGTGATTTTCAATCGCAGGTTTAACAAGGATTTGACGGGGTTTTCGCGAGGTTTCTTGTTTCCAATAGGTAGAGCATGTATCTACAGAAAAATTGTAAATTGTCAGCTGGCCTTATAGTATTGGTATTTGTAAAATCATTCCTTGGTTTCATATATCTATATTAGTAATATTATATAAAGAATAATCAATAATAACAATAATCATTCCATTCACCCACGCTATTTAATTTATGCATATCCGACCTACCTTCTCTCCCTTCAGTTGAAAGATCCTTATATATTTATGCCACAGCGATTTACACTAGTTCCTTTAGGATAAACACAACAGATTAAAATCATTATACTCTAGAATTAATAAACATTATAAAAAATGGAAAATAAAAATAAACGAACAAAAAACACCAGCAATAATTTTTACAAAAAGAAGGCCTAACATACCAAAAACAACATGCGTCTGTCGAGCATGACACAAATTCAAAACGTCAAATTCTATTTCCCTCAGAGTGTATAACGTTAAAGGCGAAAAAGTTCTTTATTTCTGCAATTATTAACTTTTTTTTCTAGTACCACTGATAAGTTTCAATATATTGAATTTTAGAATAGATAGTGAGATTAACTGCTTATAATAATGACAACGACTTCTAATGTATTGGGTTGTTTCACATGAAATGTCCATTTTATAATATTTGAAATACATAGAGGATTTTGCGAGTCTCTGTTGTTTACTTCCAAAGTTCACATATCATAATCAAGCAGTTACTAATCCTCTACTTTTCTTTTATAAACATTAGCTTCCCAATCAATTACACACTGTTTAGTATACCTTCAAATATGAACATGGAAACACGCGATTTTCGTGTAATATTTTTTTATGAGTTTAAACTAGGTCGTTCGGCAGCTGAGGCTGCTAGAAACATCTGTAAGGCGTTTGGGGAAGGGAGTGTAAATGAACGAACCATTCGCCGTTGGTTTGCTAAGTTTTCGACTGGGGATACCAACTTGGAAAACCAGCCCCGAGGAAGACCTCCAACTGTAATTAGAGAGGTGAGACCATTACCTCTACAACCTACTGCAATGAAATTGGCCAAATGCACGAAAAATTATTGAAAAAACAACCTGGATTGGTAAATCGGAAGGGCCCTATACTCCTACACGACAACGCTAGACCCCACGTTTCAAAACTTACTATGCATAAATTGAAAGAGCTGGGGTACGAAGTTCTTCCGCACCCACCATATTCTCCCGACTTGTCTCCAACAGATTATCACCTTTTCAGGAATTTAGACAACTTCTGCAGAGGAAAAATTTTTGCAAATGATGCTGAAATCAAAAGTGCGTTTTAAGATTTTGTTTCACTTCAAAGCTCAGAGTTTTTCAAATCCGGGATAAAAAAGTTGTTGTCACGTTGGGAAAAATGTGTAGAAAAAGAAGGTAAATACTTCGAATAAAATTATATTGTTTTCATATTGTATTTTTACTAAAATCCCTTTACCTTGAAAACGGACGTTTCATGTGAAACAACCCAATATGTGTCCCATAGAATCAATCTATTTCCCTCCCATTTTTTGAAAAAGCCCGCCAAAGCATAACCAAGATTCATTCCATTATATTTCATGATGGCATCACTGTAGAACCTTCTCGCCAAACTGAGGGTAACATAACTGACTACAAATTTTCTCTGTTAGTTTTCCCAATTTGTATTGATTTTAAGTGTTCGATTCGTGTCATTTGAAATTCTATTTCCCTTTCATATCGATTTTTCAAAGAAGGTAAGTTCGATTCTTGTTTTATTTGCAGTAAAGTACATGTTCCCCTAGTAGTGCTGAGCTCCACTTTTTTTCTTTTTGTTTTGAAATGCACGTTATATTGTTAAGCTCAAATTAATCTCAAAATTCTATTTCCCTCACACCACTAAAACTGATGGAAATAGATCACAATAGGAACTACTGTATTGGAAATAAGATGGAAAAAAAAAAAGACCTTTTATATATATTTTTTCATAGTTTAAAATAAATCAATGAAAAATGCAGCTGCAGCCCCTAAACCTTTTTTTACATTTAAAAAAAAAAAAAATTTTCTTCTTTTAAATATACTAATAAATTTACTGAAATGTTTCATTTGCAGATTGTAATTTCGAAGTTTAAAAGTATTTAATAATGATTTACCATTTTAATTTTTTCTTGTATTACTTTTGTTTTATGTTGAAATGTTTATTCTATTCTTTTCTTTTCGAATGGGCCAGCAGAGGACCACGTTCCAATTTCAAGTCTTTCTTCCTTGTTCTTTGTTCACCATGCTTCCTCTTTTTGTCCTCATAACATTTTGTGTTAGTCCTTTTCACTTTCCTGCCCTGGAATCCTTCCATTTTCAATACTTTTCGCC
The DNA here is from genome assembly GCA_003667255.2 of Euschistus heros. Classification (NCBI taxonomy): domain Eukaryota; kingdom Metazoa; phylum Arthropoda; class Insecta; order Hemiptera; family Pentatomidae; genus Euschistus; species Euschistus heros. The sequence goes on from RCWM02000296.1 coordinate 921,074, forward strand.
AAAAGTCTTCTCTATTATTTATTTGTTTTTATCTAAATCCCTTTTCACTTCATTGACCCAGCTTGTTGTTGATTTCCTACCCCACAGATATCTGAAAATCTTACCTGTCAATCTACTATCAGGTATTCGATATAAGTGACCAAAATCATCAAATGTTTATTTATTTTTAACTAATATAATTTAATTCTCTGATTGATCTCATACTTATTAACAATTCATTTGCATTGGGTAATATAAATATTTTATTAATTGAATTTTGAGTGTTTTCTATTTCCCTCACTTTCATGATTTCAAACATGGTCAAAAATATGCATATAGACTACATTCTATGGAGGAATTTTTTACTTGTACCATTAAATAGCTATTATAAAGATGTTTATGAGAATGAAATTATATATAATTTTTTCCTTATATTATTACAATCGCTAAATTTCGACTAAATGAATGACCCTATATACGACATAATTTATTTTTTTTTTTATTATTTGATTTCTTATTTTATTGAAATTTACAACTGTATATACAAATACATCAAGTAAATATGATGATACTGACAGGTCACTTGTTTTGAAGCAACTAGCCATTGGTAGCAGACATAAAAGGTCTATATAATTAAGTACTATATTAGAAGGTCCCGAAGCCATCTTCTTTTCAGGCTCCTCGGAAGGTTATCTGGAATGGAGTGAGAAGCAAGTTGTGATACTAATGGATTTGAATGGTTGTAGAGTTTGCTATGAAAGGATAGATATCTGGTTTGAGCTAAGTCAGAAACGTAAGGCTGTAACGACGAGCTGTTTCTTGTCGTTTTAGTCTTGTATGTGGATTCCAAGTAAGACGTTTGTCCAAGTGGAGTCCTGGGTAGCGAATCTGTTCAACTGGGATTAGTGGAATATCATTAAAGGATACTGTAGGACAGGAAGTAGGTTTACGACGAAGGGTAAAGGTTATTTGGTGAGATTCGTTCGGATTTATTTTGATTCTCCATTTTTTACACCATTTTTGAATGTTTAGGATATGGGATTGGAGTGTTTAGGAGGCAATGCAGGGATCATTGTTTAATGATAAAACACATGTGCCATCAGCGTAAGTGGTGAAGACAGTGGTAGGGTGAGTTGGAATGTCACCTGTATAGACCGTGTAACGACATAATTCAAATTCGAAAGTTAAACTAATTATGACTTAAGGCATTCCTTCTTAGTTTTATCGACAATTATTCATTAAAGATGTTGAAAATATTACCTTTTTTTTTTTCTTTTTCAGTCCTAGCTTGAGGCGAATAGATTCAAGCAGAACAACATCAATAGATAGCCGTGAATCGAGCCCGTTGACGTTAGAAGAAATATGTGAGTTAAATGGATAAAGTAATTAAATTAACACATTTAATAATTATTTCGTTCAATTAAATATATTTGAATGCATCACGGCTACGCTGATGAATTGGGTAAAAATGGTAGAAACTATTAAACTAAACACTAAAACGCTCATTTTAGCTGGTTTCAAAATCGTTCAAATCATTAGTACCAATAAAACTGAATAATAGTTTATAAAAAAAAAAAAGTGACCGTTTTATCAAATCCCAGAGTTCAAAAGTCTCTGAATATCTTAACGCTATTTATTATTTACCAATACTTAATAATTCCTTTAGAGCATTCTCTAAGCTTGTTTACTAACACTGGACTTCTTTAAAAAAAAGCCTCAGTTTAGTTATTTATTTCAAAGAAGAAACATGACAGTGTCGTACGAAATTCTCGTAATTTTAAGACATTACTAGAAAAAAGATTTCACAGCCGCTTAAGCAACTCGTGATATTATTAAATATGATGGGGGAGGTGTCCTTGAAGAGCACACTGCGCGGCGTTAGTTTGAAAAATTTAGAAGTGGAGATAGGACGTTGGAAAGGAAGAAGGGCTCCGGGCGGCCATCAATGGATATTGATGAGGTTCTGAAGGAAGCTGTTGAGTCAAATCCATCCATAAGTACTCATGAACTTGCCAGGGAGTGTGGTGAGTCGAAAAATACTGTTGGTAGCCTTCTTCTATCCATGGGGATGGTGAAAAAGACCTGTAGACTGGTCAGAACTTAATGAGATTAAACTCCTGCCTAATCCACCATATAGTCCAGATCTCGCACCTTCGGATTATTACTTGTTTCGATCCAAGGCCCATTTTCTTCAAGGGAAAAAATTTAATAATTTTTTGGAAGTTGAAAATGCAGAGTTCTTTGACAGCCATCCCAAGGAATGGTATCAGCGTGGCATCGAGCAGTTGGCTAGCAGATGGGTAATGACGGTCGATAACAGTTGACTATACTTTGAGTATTAATTGTATTTTATATCAAAGTTTTAATAAACTGGAAACAATATAAAGAAATAATAACAAAAACTGATTTTGAAAAAGCAGTGGAACATTTTCAAAAGTGTATACAGACATCAATAGTCGAATCTACACAGCGAAGCTTTAACCGATTAAATTTTAATAGAAATTGTAATACTAAAAACCCATATATTCATTTTTTAATCAAACTAAAGAATATGTTCAGATGTAAACACCAACAATACCTAATCACAACATTCAAAAAAATCGAAATATACTTATCTAAAATAATAAATAAACTAATATTTAATCAGACAAATAAAGAATGGAACGAAAAGCTTAGTAAAGTCAAAACAACCGATAAACTCTAGTCAATACATAGAATTTTTAAAAAAGGCAGAACGTACCAGTACCCACCACTTACCTACTCAAATAGAACCGAATTTTCTCCTTCTGGTAAAGCCAATCTGATAGCTGACCATCTAGTAAAAATAAGTAATCAAAATAATAATTTAGGAACCAAAAAAAATCACACCACAAGAATAAACAAAGAAGTAAAAAAGAGAAATTAAACGAAAATATAGATACTAAACAGATAATAAACTATTATTATACAAAGCTTGCTTAAGATCTATTTTAACATACGTAAGCCCTATATTTAGTTCTATATCTAAAACAAATTATAAAAAAACTACAAGTATTCCAAAACAAATGCCTTAGAATCACAGGAAACTATGCATTCTACACAAAAATTGAGATTTTACACAAAGAACTGTGTATACCTTATATTAAAGTGTTCATTGAGAAAATATGTAAACAATTTTTTATTAAGTGCAAAAACAATAAAAACCCACTTATAAAAAATATAGGGAACTACACAAAAAATAGTACAAAGCGATATGTACATAAAAGAACTAAGCATTTATTATTGTAATATATCAATCTAAATTATTTATTGTTATTTTAAATATGCTTGTAGTATGTATATGTATAAAGAATTGCATATGTATGTAAATATGTGTGTATGTAGGTATGTATGAGTATGTATGTGTGGGATATATATATATATATAATTTATGTATTTGTTTGTATATATATGTGTCTGTGAGTATGTATGTATATGTATGTGTGTGTATATATATATATATATATGGATATTTAAGAATGTATAGTCACAATTTTTGTTTATTTTATTTCTAGGATGTTATATTTTTCTGTTTATTTGTTAAAAGTTTTTTTTTCGTATATTTTCTTTCATTATAAATTATGATTACATCACATATATTTAAGTTGATTATTAGTATTATATTTTAAGTTGAGTCTGGTTTATTTTCTTGGTACAGCATATAATTTTGTGAATTGTAAATACTAATTATATAAGAAATAAAGAAAAAAAAAAAAAAAAAAAAATATTCATAGTTTTATATTATTTATTATTATTATTTATATTATTTATTATTATTTATATTATTTATATCAAAATTTTATATTACAAATATTTGTTTCAAAAACGGTCATTTTTTATTTTTATACACCCCATTATATAGCTAGTAATAGAAACGGTAATAATTTCAGCGACATAGATATCTCGGGGATTTTTTAAAATATAAAAATTAATAATTTTGTTGAAGTTGAAATTGCATTCCAAGAGTTCTTAACAGGCCCATGCACACGGAGACAATACTGGCGGCCAGTACTGGCTTCCAATAGTAGCGGGCAGTGAAATGTCCGTACAATAGTCCTACACACGAGGACAGTAATGGCTTCTATTAAATGGGTTTAAATTTAGTTCTAGCAGAAATTAGCCAAATATATGTATGTATTCTTTACATTAAGGAAAGAGCTTAATGTAAAGAATACATACATACATATTTATATATTACTCCAATTCTAAGTTAAGAAACAGCTGTTAATAAAGAAGATACAGCTGTTGACAGGAGGCAGAAAATCCTGATCGAAGAGCACAGCACGATGGAGGTGAAGGAGGTCTTCGAGGAGCTGTGCCTGTCCAGGAGGAAGAGGAGCTACACCCGGTCCTGCGAGGCCCAGCCCCCAGCCGAACCCCTCCCCAAGGAGGGCGTAGTCCCTGATGAGGAGGTGTCTTCCGCCATAGAGATGTTACGGTAAATGTATAACTTATATGTGTGTATGTATATATAATATAAAAGGACAAGCCATTTTTCGTTTGTGATCAGTAGGGCTGCGAATTATATGCAATAAAAACTCAAAAATATGCACATATATATATATATATATATATGCAAATATAGTGAGTAAAATATACAATTAAATAACTAAAATATGCAACTATTTACTTGGGTTCGGCGATAGTCGATAGTTACTATCGATAAATCGATAGGTTATGCCTGGGTCATTCTCATAGCCTCAGCTAAAATTTAAAAAAAAAATTATATTTTTAAAGTTGCTTAAATTTTTATTATTTTTGAGTTTTCTATTATAATATACCTTCTATTTATTGAATTCCCAGGTGGGGCCGATTTCTTTTTTCTATTTACCACTGTTTTGAAGCATTTTATAGAGCTTTTCATAGAAATGCTCTTGAACGTTACTCTTTCTTTTAAACATTTTTTTTTCGTATTAAAAAATTATTAATGTCCTCAAATGGATTAAACTAAATAAATAAAATAATAAAATTTATTATTGATACATAAAAAATCAAAGTAATAAAAAAATTGTGATCAATTCTGAAAGAATTTTACAAAAAAAACAGTTTAGTTGTTCAACTATTTTATTGAATGAGATTAAATTTTTAATATTTCTTTTTAAGGCATAACTCTATGTACATGTCCATACCGACCCTCAACTGAGGGTCTTTATGGACATGCACTTGTTACTATGTGAAGGAAATCACAGTTATCCTGAAGATGGAGCAATGTACTCCGAAACTTTTTTTTTCTTTTCTTTTATTCTCTTTTTTTTCTCTCTTTTTTTTCTTTCTTTTTTTTTCTTTCTTTTTTTTCTTTTTTTTTCCTTTTTTTTTTTTTTTTTTTTTTTTTTTTTTTTTTTTTTTTTTTTTTTTTTTTTTTTTTTTTTTTTTTTTTTTTTTTTTTTTTTTTTTTTTTTTTTTTTTTTTTTTTTCTTTTTTTTTTTTTTTTTTTCTTTTCTTTTTTTTTTTTTTTCTTTTTTTTTTAACATATGGGTTTCATGTACACCGAAACATAAAAGAAAATTAGGAGTTATGCCTTAAAAAGAAAAATTAAGGTTTATTTGTTTTTAAATCTGATCCTCCCAAAAAAAAAAAAAAAAAAAAAAAAGAAACTTAAATTAATGATGATGCACTCTTATAAAAGTGTTGGTAAATAGGTATATAGCCCAAATATAAAATTTTACGAAATTCGATTGAGTCGTTTGTAAGTGTGAATCCCCCCAAAAAAAAAAAAAAAAAAAAAAAAAAAAAGAAACTTAAATTAATGATGATTCACCCTTATAAAAGTGTTGGTAAATAGGTATATAGCCCAAATATAAAATTTTACGAAATTCGATTAAGTCGTTTGTAAGTGTGAATCCCCCCCCCCAAAAAAAAGAAACTTAAATTAATGATGTTTCACCCTTATGAAAGTGTTAGGAAATTGGTTTATAACTCTGATATAAAATTTGACGAAAATCGGTTGAGTTGTTTCGAAGTCCGATTCCGCTCCCCCTCAACCCCCCGCCAAAAAGGAACTCAATTCAGTGATGTTTCATACGTATAAAAGTGTTGGTACATTAATATGTAACAATTTAAAATTTAAAAAAAAAATTGGTGTGACGGTCGTGAGGAACCTCCCATAAATTAATGTTAATTGCAACACCAAAACCTTACCTAAACGGCTAGTTTTACTAATCAGTTGTATACATCTACAAATAATCAATTATGGAGTCCAGGAGCTTTTAAAAAAATACGAATGATTTTAAAAACGCGTGACGGTCGTGAGTATGAAAAAGTACGAGGAAGAAAACTTACCCTGTATTGATGCAAATCTTAGAAAATACACCAAAAAATGTCTTCCAAACACATCACTTATGAAGATAACCTCACGAATTACTCTGTAGATAGCAATAATTAGCACTAGCTTATTCTTGTAGAGAATATTTAAATAACTATTTAGTGTGACGGTCGTGAGGCCAAACCGAGGGACAAAAAGAAAACGGAATTTTCAGTTTCCCTTTATAGTTTAAAAATGTTTAAAAGCATGTTAATTCATTCTTCAATATATGGTCTCATACTCTAGAAAATAAAAACATAAGTTTTCTAAAAATAAATACTTAAATAACTTCCTTGAAATCTCATACTATAGCAAGGGACAAGTGAAAGTTATGAGTTTATAAGCCTTTTTGTAGCTATAGAAAAATAACAAAAATATTTTTCGAAACTAGGCTGTATGCACCAACTTTAAGGGGTCGGTGTACGTTCAAATCCACCAAAAATATTGATTTGGAAGTTTTAGTTCCATCATAAGTCCAGCAGGACAGTGAAAAATCACTGCCATGAGAATGGCCCGCCTATCAATGGTCACGATCGATAGTGTCGACTATCGATAGATCTTTTTTACTACCTCAAGTTTTGAAACTCTCGGAATCATGCTAATCTGTCTCTGTCCAGTGGCGAGTTCTTTTGAAATTGAATTCTGAATTCCTAGAGCTCAAGGGTTCACTCAAAGAATAAACAAAGGAAAGCAGAAATGCTAGTTTTTCTTTCGGGAAATTCGTGGCTCAAGGAGCACACTTGACTCTTGAAATTCACTATTTCTTTATTTTTATTTTCTGAAGATTTGATTTGTTCATTATTATTGTAACCATGTAAATAGTAAATACTTTTTTAAAATTCAAATAAATTAGTTTTTTTCTCTCATCTTTATGATATAATCTTATAATTTATAATCCTCCCAATTTCAAATATTAAGTAGATAATTAAATTTAATTAAATTGGTTGATATTTTTTATTGAATACCTTCGGAAAAAAAGAAAGCACCTATCGAAATACAATCGATAGCTATCGATAGTTCTCAACCGATAATATCGGCCTATCGAAAGTGCTAACTATCGACTATCACCCAACCCTACTATTTAGATTACCTATTTAGAAAAATAAATTAAAATGCAATATATACTTATACATAAATACAAACTCAAGTCTATCTAATTGTGTTGAAAAGGGAAACAATTCGGAGAAGACTATTAATAAAACAAAAAGACAAGGTGAATGTTAAAAAAGAAAATACGTGTGGCAGAGTATTTCAGCTGGACAGGAACCAGAATGTTCTGAATGCAGTGGCAGTTTGTGTAACAAAAGTTTCTTTCAAATTTTGATTTCTTGTCTTTGTTTTATAAGTACATTGCTTTTTTTTTTTTTTTTTTTTTTTTTTTTTTTTTTAAATGTGCAGTAGTTGATACAACTTTATCAAAAGAAACACAATATAAAACGTCTCCATCACACTTAAAAGTCTCAATTGAGAATTTACATTCTTCCCAACAAGATCTTCTGTCTTTGCTAGAGTAATTTTCGAGAAAAAATAAAAGTAAAGTTATATTTCCAACTCATCCTACCATCCTACAAACGTGCGTTATCAGTAAACAATGATCCCTTCATTGCCTCCCAAACACTCCAATCCCATATCCTAAACCTTCAAGAATGGTGTCAAAAATGGAGAATCAAAATAAATCCAAAAAAATCTCACCAAATAACCTTTACCCTTCGTCGTAAGCCTACGACTTCCTGTCCTACAGTATCCTTTAATGATATTACACTAATTCCTGTTGAACAGATCCGCTACCTAGGACTCCACTTGGACAAACGTCTTACTTGGAATCCACATACAAGACTAAAAAGACAAGAAACTGCCCGTCGTTACAGTTTACTTCAACATTTATTAGACAAGCGTTCAAAGCTCCCAATTAATTACAAAATACTAATATACATGACTGTGATTAGACCTATCTGGGCGTACGGAGTTGAGCTTTGGGGCTCCACTAAACCATCCAATTCATCTCGTATCCATAATCGAAAAATCCTCAATGCACCTTACTTTGTCACCAATAAACTTATCCATAAAGATCTTAATGTTCCATATGTTGCAGATTTAGCCCAAACCAGATATCAATCCTTTCATAGTAAGTTCAATAACCACTCAAATCCCCTAATATCTCAACTTGCTTCCCCCACCATTCCTGATAATTCTCCGAGGCGTTTGAAAAGAAGATGACCCAGAGACCTTTTAGTGTAGAATTTTTATTAAAGCGCTACTGATGAGTTGTACTTTTCAAGTTTTGTCACGTTGTTGTAATAGTTTTACAACATTTACTTGTTGTATAAATATTTTACAGTTGTAAATTTCAATAAATTATTATTAAAAAAAAAAAAAAATTTAATATGGGTAAATGTTATTCATGCTCTAAATGTCATCTTACCTTTGTAACCTCTCGTGTAGAATGGCGCTCGCCACCAATCGGTCAATTTTCAAACTTCTCTGCTATATCCCCTTATTATCACTTTTTTAATGATGGGATGATTGAAAATTATTTTATTTTATTATTGTTAAACCTTCCAGAAACCATAAAGGTGATGTGGTTAAAATTTGGTACAGATTGGTTCAGTATTTTTTGTGGTGAATGATCACAAATGAACAATAGATGAATACAAACGAAAAATAAATGAATATTTATAGAGGTATCAACTAATAAAATTTTAATAATTATTATATATATACATTTATATAATCTGTATGTTTTAGGCCCAGCATACGTCAGTTATACACTCACAGCACTCTTTTGGATAAGGTTGATAAGCTTGAAATAAAAAAAAATACAGACATAAATGATGCCAATATACGTGAGTATCAAAAGCTTTTCTATACTTCCCATATAATATATGATATATTGTATAATCCAAATATAATAAATATCTGTCTAGTAGAAATAAACATATGTACATTTATACAAATGGAAATGTAAGTTTAAAGAAACATATTCTGAAAATGGTGCTGTACCAGCAAATAACATGTGATTGATACTATTTCCCATGAAATTTTTATTAAAATCAACTAACTAAGCGCCTTTAAAGAATTTTTTCTTTTTTTAATAACAATTTATTGAAATTTACAACTGTACAATATTTATACACCAAGTAAATGTTGTAAAACTATTACAACAACGTGACAAAACTTGAAAAGTACAACTCATCAGTAGCGCTTTAATAAAAATTCTACACTAAAAGGTCTCTGGGTCATCTTCTTTTCAAACGCCTCAGAGAATTATCAGAAATGGTGGGGGAAGCAAGTTGAGAAATTAGGGGATTTGAGTGGTTATTGAACTTACTATGAAAGGTTAGATATCTGGTTTGGGCTAAATCTGCAACATATGGAACATTAAGATCTTTATGGATAAGTTTATTGGTGACAAAGTAAGGTGCATTTTTGACACCATTCTTGAAGGGTTAGGATATGGGATTGGAGTGTTTGGAAGGCAATGAAGGGATCGTTGTTTACTGATAACACACATGTGTCATCAGTGTAAGTGGTGAGGACAGTGCTAGGATGAGTTGGAATGTCAGCTGTATACACCGTGTAGAGGATGGGGCCTAGGATATTTAAAGAAATAAAAACAAAAAACAATTAATAAGAAATCACTGTTATATACCCTTCCACTATAAACATATTTCTCCATGTTGACTAAATCTAAATTATTAACAAAAATAATTTACATATACAGTCAACTCTAGATGTGTCGAACTTCGATAGTTCGAACAAAATCTTCGGTACCAAGTACATCACACGTAACTTGAACCTCAATAAATCGATTTCAGGAAAAATAAAAAAAATAAAAAGTTGTTTGACGTGAATACGTCAATACATACGTAATATGTATTAATGAGAAATGAAAGCATAAATCGAAGTGCATAAACACCAGCAAATAAACCGAGATAAGAAGATGCAGTGAAACACAAACATTTAAAGAAACATTCTAGTTGTAATAAGCATGCAAAAAACGATAATGTGCAATGGTTATAAAGGCAGACAGCCCCTGAGGGGATGAGTTAATACAAAAAAAAAGAGTGAAGCGGGATTTCTCAACGCGGGATATCGGCTGGCAGAAGAACGACTCCCACCGGATATTTCTCAGTGAAGAGATGACCCCGACCAACAGGCATCTGTATTGGCTCGCCCGTCAGAAGAGATCTGCTGGTAGACTAAAGTATGTTTGGTTCGCGGGTGGACGAGTCCGCTGCCGTAAAGATGATGGCCAGCCAGTGATTTTCATTGATCAGAGCCAGGACCTGGAGATTCTTTCAAACTCTCTGTTATTGAACAATGTGTTTTGTCTTATTGTTCATCTACCATTTCTACCCTAGAAGATAATTTTTATTTTTGGATACAAGGTTATTATTTCTGTGTTTTTTTTATTTATTTACGTTTTACTGCATCACATTATCAGAGTCTATTTATTATAGCTTACATATTACGGTTTATGATTTTATATCTCTTTATTATATTTATTTTTGTATTTATACTTCTTTATAAGCATTGCACATTATCGTTTTTTGCATGCTTATTACAACTAGAATGTTTTTTTTTAATGTTTGTGTTTCACTGCATCTTGTTATCTCGGTTTATTTACTGGTGTTTATGCACTTCGATTCATGCTTTCATTTCTCATTAATACATACGCTTATATATTTATATATATATATATATATATATATATATATATATATATATATATATATGTAACCACTCAACATTATCTTTTTTAGCTTGCTTAATACAACTAGAATGTTCTTATAGTTATTTAAGTTTTATTGCATCTAATTATCTCTGTTTACAGTCGCTTATTCATTACGTTTTACTACGTTATAATTTACTATTATATGTATTTGTGCTTTCATATACGTGCATAACCACTTCACACTATCGTTTTTTTTTTTTGCCGGCTAATCACAACTAATGTGTTTTTTACTTATTTAGGTCACACTGCATCTTTTTATCTTCGGTTATTCACTGTCGTTCATATATCTCTATTTATGATTTTTTGTTTCATGATTATATATATTCATGTATTTATATATCTATGTAACCCCCTCACATTATCGTTTCTCGTTTTTTTATTACAACTAAAAAGTTTATTTTTTTTCCGTTCCTGGGATCCACTATTTCATCTCAGACATAGCATCAATCTTTCATATAAAGAAAAAAGAAACATTTTTTCTATTCATTTAGCAACATTTCTTAAGTTGTTACTAAATATATATTTATTTACTCTAATTACAAAGTCTTTTTCCTAAATCCTATAGCATTGTTCTTTACTTCTCTACAGTATGTCTAGTATCCTAACAGCCTGTCACGTTAACTCCCAATCCTTACCATCTCACTTTGACGAATTCCAACAATACTTCAGTCAAAATATTTTCCACATCATATCCATTTCCGAAACCTGGCTTAAACCCTACATTCCGTCCTCTTCCGTATTCCTTCAAAACTATTCCCTTACCCGCCATGACCGGGCCGACCGGACTGGCGGTGAAGTAGGAATCTATGTTCATGACAGCCTAAAGACAAGAATTCTTGATTTCTCTCCCTCATCCGTACAACCTCACATTGAGTACCTATTAATTGAAATTTCTGCGGGTACCCAGTATCTACTTTATGAAGTTGTATACCGTCCTCCTCTTGTACCTTTCGATATGTCCTTTGAATCCTCCTTATTTAACCTGGTTCCTCTCTATCCCAAAATCATTATTACGGGTGATTTCAACACAAATCTTCTTTCCGACTCCAACAACAAACGTTACCTGGATAACTTGATTTATTCCCTTCACCTTTTTATCGTTCCTTTTTCTCCTACTCATCATTCCCGCTGGTCTGACTCATGGTTAGACCTTTATATTATCGATTCACAACAAAACCTCCTGCCCTCCTCCCAATGTCCTGTACCTTTTCTATCCTGCCATGACCTAATCCAAATACCCTATGACTTCCGAACCCCTCCGGTCCTTTCTAGAACCATTACCTTCCGCAACCTTGATGCCCTCAACCGTGATAATATCTTACCATTCCTTGAAGCCTTAGACTGGAGTGAGATCTACACCACCTATTCCATAGACTCCATGGTTGACATCCTCACAACTAATCTCCTCAAAATCCTCGATACATTTGTTTCACTTAAAACCTCCACCTTTCGTCGCCGGCCTGCACCTTGGTTGTCTCAAGAAATCAAAGATCTCCAGCGAAAGCGTGAGGCTGCAAGAAGAAGATTCAGAAGGACGAGACTTGCGGACGATTATCTAACGTTCAAAGTGCTCCGCAACTTTGTACAAACAAAAATCCGGCGTGCAAATCTTCCTACTTCCATGAAGCCTTTCGGTCCGCTCCTGATTCTAAAACAAAATGGCAGCTCCTTCGCAAACTTTCCCTCCATAATCCCTCCGGATTCAACCTCGACCAACTTGGATTTCCAATATCTCCTCTTATCCCAGTCAGATGCCAGTCAATATGAACAGTAATTATTATTAAATATGATCAAATCGAATAAATTTGATACCGGTGAATTGACTCATAAATTTTCTTTTATATAATAATAATCTTTTATTTGTTCCACATTGGTAAATAATCATTTTATTTATTTATTTATTTTTTATTTTTCTTATTTTAATTTTTATTCTTTAATTTAAATGTTTTTCCTAAACAAAGAAATTTTATCTATCGACAATTCATATGTGTATAGTTGTGTGTATAGGTGTATAAGTGAATGAGTGCAGTGTATAAATGTATATATCATGGTATCTGTAAATATTTTCTTCATCCAATGTACATATAGACATAGTTCATTCTCTGTATATATCTTTTTTTATTTTCTCATGGTTATTGTATTTTATTTTTTTTTTAGAATTATTTCTTTTATCCTTCTTATGTTATCTTATTTACTAAAGTTATTTAGACAATTATGTACTTAACTGTATTTGCATGTCTATTGTTCCTCATATATAAATACCTTTGTATGAAAATATATATGCCAGACCATTGTACTATTTTATGACACAATTTTGTTATTCTTAGGGGACAATACTCATCCTACCATCCTACACATGTGCGTCATCAGTAAACAATGATCCTTTTATTGCCTCCCAAACACTCCAATCCCATATCCTAAACCTTCAAGAATGGTGTCAAAAATAGAGAATCAAAATAAATCCAAACAAATCTCACCAAATAACCTTTACCCTTCGTCGTAAACCCACGACTTCCTGTCCTACAGTATCCTTTAATGGCATTTCACTAATCCCTGTTGAACAGATCCGCTACCTAGGACTCAACTTGCACAAACGTCTAACTTGGAATTTACATACAAGACTAAAACGACATGAAGCTGCCCGTCGTTACAGACTACTTCAACATTTACTAGACAAAAGTTCAAAGTTCCTAATTAATTACAAAAGGCTCATATACATGACTGTGAATAGACCTATTTGGACGAACGGATTTGAGCTTTAGGGCTCCACTAAACCATCCAATTCATTTCGTATTCAATCCTTCGAAAAATCCTCAATGTTCCTTACTTTGTCACCAACAAACTTATCCATAAAGATCTTAATGTTCCATATGTTGCAGATTTAGCCCAAACCAGATATCAATCCTTTCATAGTAAGTTCAATAACCACTCAAATCCCCTAATTTCTCAACTTGCTTCCCCCACCATTTCTGATAATTCTCTGAGGCGTTTGAAAAGAAGATGACCCAGAGACCTTTTAGTGTAGAATTTTATTAAAGCGCTACTGATGAGTTGTACTTTTCAAGTTTTGTCACGTTGTAATAGTTTTACAACATTTACTTGGTGTATAAATATTGTACAGTTGTAAATTTCAATAAATTTTTATTAAAAAAAAAAAAATTCTCTAAAGGCGCTTAGTTAGTTGATTTTAATAAAAATTTCATGGGAAATAGTATCAATCACATGTTAGACCTATTTGGACGAACGGATTTGAGCTTTAGGGCTCCACTAAACCATCCAATTCATTTCGTATTCAATCCTTACAATATAAAATCCTCAATGCAAATTACTTTGTCACCAATAAAATTATCCATAAAGATCTCAATGTTCCATATGTTGCTGATTTAGCCCACACCAGATACCTATCATTTCATAGTGAGCTCCATAATCACTCAAATCCGTTAGTTTCTCAACTTGCTTCCCACTCCATTCCTGATAATCCTTCGAGGCGTCTGAAACGAAGATGGCCTAGAGACCTTCTAGTGTAGAATTTTTATTTAAGTGCTACTGATGAGTAGTTCTTTCCAGGTTTTAACATGTTATTATAATCGTTGTCAATACATTTACTTGATGTAACTATATAATCTTTACAGTTGTAAATTTCAATAAGTGTATATTAAAAAAAAAAAAATGACAATCTACGATATTATCGATACTTAAATACCTAAAGTGCTGATTCTAAGTGCAGTAATGAGTACTAAACAATAGTAGTTCAATGAAACAACTTAATACAATTCTATTGTACTCATTTTGTTGCCAAAACATTTTCTCTATACGACTGGAAAGTCATAGATCCAATCGCATAGAAATACATCTTAATCAGGTTTCTCTTCACAATTTCCTAAGTGCAATCGAAATCCCTCAGGTGGCTACCAGAGCGAGCCGGTCGTGGCTGCACCACTGCTACAACCACTAACAACAACGTTATCTGATGTCTCTCTGGATTCCATATTTACGAGTACAGTAAGTTATTATATAAACATATATCAATAATACTTTGCAAATATTGCCATAAAGGCTGGTATGTACATGTATTTACATGTGAAAGGTGTTCCCTTATTTATTTTACAGAGTATAAATCACATTTTTTTTTTTTTTTTTTTTTTTTTTTTTTTTTTTTTTTTTTTTTTTTTTTTTTTTTTTTTTTTTTTTTTTTTGTAGTTTACCTATTTGAAGTTATTTACAGAAGAAAAATTTAGAAAAAAAAAATCAAAATAAATAAGAAGAAAAGTAAATAAGAAATAAAAATATATTTATTTATTTATTCGGTACGACAGTCCTTAGAGCAGCACGAGGACCTCCCCAATAAGTCTCCTCCAACC
Organism: Euschistus heros; assembly: GCA_003667255.2. Taxonomy (NCBI): domain Eukaryota; kingdom Metazoa; phylum Arthropoda; class Insecta; order Hemiptera; family Pentatomidae; genus Euschistus; species Euschistus heros. Next base: position 936,468 of record RCWM02000296.1, read on the forward strand.
TTCTAGATCCCCACCACTTGCACCTGGCCGTCCTCTAATGCCTGCCTGACGGAGGTCTTGCTAAACGTCATCTAACCATCTCAATCCTGGCCGCCCTCGAGTTCTAAAACCTTCTGGCTTTTCTTTTAGCAGTTTTCTGCAGGCATCCTTTCCACGTGTCCCAGCCACCTTAATCTCTCTTTCTTTATTTGGGCGATTATACCTGGCTCACCAAACAATGCCATCAATTGTTAATTTTTTCTTATTCTCTATTCGCCATTTAGACATTTTGGGCCAAATATCTTCCTAAATATTATTCTCTCCCAAACTCGGAGTAGCGCATCACTTCTTTTTGTTAGCACCCATGTCTCGCTTGCGTATGTAACAACGGGTCAGGATAATGGTTTTATATGCTGTTATTTTAGCCTTACGCGATAAATCTTTGAACCTAAGAGCTTTTTGAACTCCGAACAGGCATCTGTTGCCTGCGACTATTCGTCCTTTGATTTCCGCGATAACAGCATTATTATTTGTTACTAGCGACCCTAAGTATTTAAATTGTTCACACGCCGGGAAACTGTACTCCCTGAACTGGATTTGTTCTACTTGAGACTGGGTTCGCGACGTTAACATATATTTAGTCTTCGCTTCGTTTATTTGCAAAAAGCGTTTTTTACAAGCTACTTCCAGTTCTTGAAAAACTCCTCCAAGGGCAGCTTTAGTCCTCGCTGTGATAAGTACGTCATCAGCGTATGACAAGTGTTGCTCTAATCTGTTATAGACGTTGCCACCGGGATTCGTCCTGATAGCCCGCACAGCTCGCTCTAAACAAAGGTTAAAAATAAAAAAATTTATAAAAATAATAATAATATATAAAGGCTTAGCGAACCCGAAGGTTCGATGCCGCCACCACCAACCGTTGACCACTCACCTCCCTCGAACCTACTTCCTTGAAACGCAATCCTCCCATCTACGTCTTGGTGTACCCTCTGTAGTTTACCCGGCGGCTCATAACATTACTTTTTTTCGGATTTCGATCATTATTAAACCCAACGACTTTACATGCCCATCTTAACCGTCGCGCTGCTATTTCCTGAACTATTTTTACCGGTTATGACTCGTGCAGTTCCGCATTGTGAAGCCTTCTAAATTCTCCTGTTTCTTCATCCTTTTTTGGGAAAAATATTCTACGCTGTACTTTATTTTCGAAAACTTTAAGCCATTGATACTCCCTTAACGTAAGCGGCCAGGTTTCGCATCCGTAGAGAACTGTTGGTAGTATAATAGTCTTATATATCATAATTTTGAAATTTCTGCAGAGTAAGCTCGAACTGAGTAATTTTGCGACCGAGAAATAACAAGTATTACCGGTTTTTAACCTTGCCCTTATTTCCTCTTGAATTTCATTTTTCCTCGATATAATAGATCCTAAATATTTGAGTTGCTCAACGTGTTCAAACTTTATCTCAGAAATATCTACATCACTGAAATGTTCTCCATTTCTATCAATAACCATATATTTCGTTTTATCAGTATTAATTACTAAACCAATTTTGTTACCGGTTTTTATGAGCGTGGTTGCGTTTAATTTAATAGTTTCCTTGTTTTCACCCAAAAGTACCAAACTATCAACATAACCAAGAACCGGATATTGATCACTGATCTGTAATTATTTTCCCGTAAGCATTACCTTCCTAATGACGTATTCTAGTGCTAAGTTATATAATACCGGAGAAAGAGAATATCCCTGTTTTAAACCAGAACGTATCTCAAACTTTTTGGAGTAAAAAGTACCAATGCGGACTCTATTAAATGTTTTGGACATGCACATCTTTACTAGATTAACCAATTTCTTTGGTATCCCCAGTTTGCAGTGATGTCTTGTCGTAATCTCCGACTTTCTGTATAATAACTTCTGCTACACTTTCTTAAATTAGTGAAAAATGAATAAGAAAATATAAACAAATAAAATCCACTTAAAAACATATAAAGATGTTTAAAGGTTAGGTCACAGGAACGATCTATCGATAAATATGGAACTCGAAGGTAAAAAATCGTTCAAGAACAGCAATGCGGGTTTCACCAATTTGTTTGAGCAGTGATTCGAAGTCGCTACCTCGTGGTCGATACCTATTATATTGTAAATAGCTTTTAGTTTTGTGAAATTATTTCATATTTAGTTAGATTACGTCTCATTAATAGTCTGGTTAGTAATAAAGTTCGTCACTATGACTACCGACCAACTCCACCGCGTTGCTTAGCAACCATCCAATTTTAAGACCAGCTGATGCTAATTAGTAGGGTCATACAATAAAAAATGGCGGATTTTTAACATCGCAGTGAAAACGCTGTTAGTTTTTATCGTCGATTGTTTGAATGCAGAATTGGTCCTATAAGTTTTCGAATTCTTCGCATCTTGCGTTACGAGGGTTTTTTACGTAAATACAACATCGAGAACCATCTCCTTGCGACTGTCCATTGAAGTCACTTGACTCACACTTCTTGTTTCTCACTCATCACACGCACCAACTTAAATATTACCGAATTGTTAATATTTGTTTCATTATTTATTTAATTCGAATTAATTAATTTTTCCCTTCTTTCTTTTTTTCTCATCCTATCCATTGTCTGCACTTTAGTTCTATCTCTCTGTATCTTAACTTGAAAGGAACTTTGCATTATTACAATGGTGAAGATCTAATAACGAGCAGTCATTAAATTAATTTGTAAAGAAGGACTTGCTCCTGGTAAAATTAAAGAGCGCTGGGATCATACACGCGTTTGAGCAGTCCTCCTCCTATGTAAAAGAATAAGAAAATTACCAAAGTTAGCTAGAGAAAGTCTGGACGATGACGCGCGTCCAAGGAAAGTAATGGTTAGCAAATCGAATGACGCTGATCTCGAGGTAATTAAAACAGCTAAAGCACAATGGCCACAAAAAAAAAATAAAATAAAAAATAACTAAATAAAACCGTTATGAAAAGTATAAAAAAGCTTACCAACTACTATTTCTATAACCTGGAACAGGACCACTTTTTAAACGAACAAAAATGTATTTATCAATTTAAAATTCTATTTTCCTTCCTCCTACATACTTCCTTATTATGCAATCCTATCTTAATGACAGAACATTCAGAGTAAGTCACAATTCCGCCCATTCATCCCTCTTTACTCAGTCTGCCGGAGTTCCTCAAGGAAGTATCCTAGCTCCCATCCTCTACACAGTGTATACAGCTGACATCCTGACCAAACCTAGCACTGTCCTCATTGTTATCAGTAAATAATGATCCCTTCATTGCATCCCAGGCACTCCAATCCCACATCATAAACCTTCAAGAATGGTGTCAAAAATGGAGAATTAAAATAAATCCAAATAAATCCCATCAAATAACCTTTACCCTTCGCCGTAAACCTACGCCATCCTGACCTACGGTATCCTTTAACGATATTCCTCTAATCCCTGTTGAACAGATCCGCTACCTGGGACTCCATTTGGACAAACGTCTCACTTGGAATCCACATACAAGACTAAAACGACAAGAAACGGCCCGTCGTTATAGACTACTTCAACATTTACTAGACAAACGATCAAAGCTTCCAATAAATTACAAGAGACTAATTTACATGACAGTTATTAGACCTATATGGACACATACGGAGTTGAGCTTTGGGGCTCCACTAAACCATCCAATTCTTCTCGAATCCAATCCTTACAATCCAAAATCCTTCGAAAAATCCTTAATGCTCCTTATTTTGTCACGAATAAACTTATCCATAAAGACCTCAATGTTCCATATGTTGCTGATTTAGCCCAAACCAGATACCAATCCTTTCATATTAAACTGCACTCCCACACGAATCCATTAGTCTCTCAACTTGCTTCTCATTCGATACCTGATAACCCACCGAGGCGTCTGAAAAGAAGATGGCCAAGAGACCTTCTAGTTTAGAACATTTTTTGAAGTGCTACTAGTGAGTAGTTCTTCACAAGTGATTTACATGTCATTATAATCATTTCTTCAAATTTACTTGATGTATATTAATGTACAGTTGTAAATATCAATAAATAGTTTTAAAAAAAAAAAAATTCTATTTAGAGGAGCCTACTCGTTGGCAGAAATGTATTAAATGTATTGAGGGATATGAAGCGTATAAATGTTTTTTAATAATTTATTTTATCGTTTTACTATTTTAAAAAAACCTACATTAATTTCTGTACAAGCCAATCACTATTAACATGCTTTTGTTTTCCAGACTCCATCAAACTTTACGGACACAATAGACGAAGGGATGATCAAATCTATGCTATCAAGCCACCAGAACACGGAGGGGCGAAAGGAGGAGGTACCACTTGTTGATGCCGGATCAAACACCGACTCTTCTTCTGTTAAAAAATCAAGAAGGTAAAGTGAATAATAATAGTTTTGTGTTGATGAGTGTGCAACAAAGTTCTCAAAGGCGGAAGGGAAACAAAGAAATATATATATATATAGTTAATAATGAATTCACTTTTCAGTAACGCTAACAAATATAATCAATATTTATTGAAACTTTTCAGAAGGAGTAAAAAAAAAAAGAAAAAGCATTTCAAAGCTACCAAAGACAGCGGCACTGATACAATTCGCCATACTGAAGACTCAATCAACCAAACTGAAAGCTCAACCAACCGCACTGATGAATCGAACCAAACTGGAAACCAGGGTACAATGGAACCAAAGAATGATATCGAAGATGAAATCAATACTACGGAAAAAATAATTGGTATTATAGAACACTGTGAAGTAAATATAATTGCAGAAACAAAAAAATCCAAAGAGGTTCAAGTCGACAATAGCATTATAGTTCTCAGGAACGGGACAGTAAGTTATAAATTCTCATATAAGTTTTAAGTATAACAATAATAAAAACCGGTTTATCCAATTCAAGCAGGTTGGTAGTGGTTTGATCAAGAGTATAGATCATGGCGTTATAGACAAGTGGAGGGGGCTTACCTCTCAATATCCAGGGTAGGCAGCCATTTTGGTGTGAACCGTATTATCAGTATATTAACCTCTTATCAGTTCAAATTTTGGCTTCCTAGGCTTTATACTGCTGTTATTTTATTTTAGTGATTTATTTACTTTAGTGATTTACATATTTTATTTATTACTAACCCTTTCAATTGCCCTAGCCCAATGGAATTCAAGTCACAAGTTGGGCATTGTGGGCGTGACCGATTAGTGTTTTGGTCTCGCCCCTCACGGAACACTATACGGGAAGGGCCTCTCCATAGTACTATAACTCCGTGGTACAGATATACATGTAAATTATATGTGTCAATATTTTTGATTTAGTCACCATAGTGGTCATGTTTCAATCATAGAGTTATAGACAAGTGGAAGGGGCTTACCTCAATCGCTGAGACTGTAACTGACTAGAGGCAGCCATTTTGATTTGCACTATATAAAGTACGGGGTATCGTTGGTTTATTCATCTTTGTATTGCTGTCGAATAGTGTTGAAAAATCATAGTTTACCAAACAGATTGAATGATGAGAATTACTAAAATTTATTACAAAATTTCCTACAACAACTTCATCGCGATATTCCACCTAAAGTTTGGCAAAATATGATAACAAGATATCAAACTTGGTGAATAGACTGAATGTATAGAGGCGAAATGTGGGAGTTGGGTAATCAGATAAATACATTTTGATCCCGACATTTATTAGTCGGGTGTCATTATGACTAGTCGGTATTTCTGTTCCTGTTTGAAACGAATTTAAAATAAGACCATTGGAAATTTAAACAAAAATCTGCATTGGTTTTGAACGATTTTATTATTTGTAATATATAAAGAAGAAGATGGTAAGCACAATTATATTATATATTACTAGCTGACCTGGGAAACGTTGTTTTGCCATATAATTTATCTCTAGGTAATTTCTAGTGTAGAAGAAAAATAACTAACTTATTATAAGTGTGTAAGGATGTGATATAAGGCTGATTCACAAACTACAGGCAAATTTGTGTCCCCCGCCCATTAAAATTCAATGAAGTAAACTTCATTAAAAACGAATGTTTCCAAATCGATTTATGTTATGTGATATTATTTGAACTTATTTGGGATTTTAGTATTTTAGGGTAACATTTTTAGGTTATTCTACAGCGATTCACATTGTCGTAGTTTGTCCCTATGCTTGGATTTACAATTATGTAAATAATTATTACTTGATTGGGCGAAAATTACTCAACTAATGGGTAGTAATGTTAAAATATAATGGTGGAAGAAAGAAAATAACCGATCTCCGGGTCATTTTATTCTTGTCCCTGTGATTTTTTACCATTGGCGTGCCATTACTAAAACAATCGATAAAAAGTATTCGGATTGAATTTTTGGACTTTTTTAGTTTTTATTTACAGTGGTAGGAAGCTGATTCTCTTCAAGTATCAATTCATAACCGTGCAATCATTATACTACGTAATATCCGAGTGTAAACATCATCTTAGACTTTAAGTACATCCATGGTTCACATTGTCATGTCCACAAATCAGTTAAACCAAATATTTATTTGTACCGGGCCTCATGCGTTTTTATAGTAGTCTACGGCCATCATAATATACTCCCGAGAAAATGCGAAAAAAATGAATAGGTTTTCGGCTTTAGTATTTTTAACCTTATTTTCACATTGTTGTGGCCATCAATTTTTAATGTAAATATTGATCAAAATGTTGTCCTCTTGCACCAATACAAGCATTACATCCAGCACTCACTTGATAAATTGCAGCTAAACATTGTTCTGATGATATCTGGTGCACTGCATCTATGGTTCGGTCTCTTAATTGCTCTCTTGAGTTGATTGACACCAAATAAACTTTCTGCTTCAAGGTTCCCCATACGAATGGGGTGTCACCCATAATTCATGGGTGTCATATCAAGTGATCTGGTTGGCCAAGGTACTACTCCTCCACGTCCAATCCATCGTAGTGGATAATTTATATCCAGCCAAGCTCGAGCAACTCTGCTATAATGAGCTGGACATCCACCGAGTTGGAACCACATTTCAATCCGCTTCTGTAAGGGAATGGCATCTAAATAATTAGAAAAGTCGTTCTCCAAAAAATGTGTAAATGTGATTCAATCTTTCAGGTAAAAAATATGGTCCTACCAGTAATCCGTTCCAAATTCCAAGCCAACCGTTAATAGCAAATTCATGCTGAAACCTGTTCTCTCTAATAGCCCTGGGATTTTCATGAGCCTATACATGATAATTTCTTTGATTAACAATTCCTCCTCTTGTAAAGGTAGCTTCATCGGTCCATATTATTTTTAATGGAAATAAATTATCGTCGCGAATTTTGTCAAGAAACCACCTCAACCACCTCAAGAAACAACCTCAGCCCCTTTACTCACCTGACCTGGCTCCAGCCGACTTTTTTCTTTTCCCGAAGCTCAAGAGACACCTGAAAGGACGAAGATTTCAAACAGTTGACGAAATTAAAGAAAAAACAACGGAGCTGCTAAACACCTTTACAAAAGAAGAGTTTTCTGGGACCTTTGATCAGTGGAAACACCGGTGGGAAAAGTGTGTAGCTTCCCAAGGGGAGTACTTCGAAGGAGACAAATTTGAATAACCTGTATGTTGTATGAATAAATGTATAAAAATTCAGTCCTGGAACTTTTTGATCACACCTCGTAAATAAAGCTGTCGGTTTTCCGACGCGAGAGCAGCCAACATACAACTGTCCATGAGAGAAGCATGGGTTTTGCAGATTGACGCCGCAAACACTCAACGACTGACCCTGTGATTTATTTATGGTCATATCGAAAGCAAGCCGCACTGGAAATTGCAATCATTCAAATTCAAACGGTAGGTGAGTTGGTACCATTGGGATGCGGGGTATCAACACATCTTCTCTCTTATATTTTCCCTTTAGAATGGTTACTTCGATCACATTGCTCAGTAATTTTTTCACTGCTAGCCGTGTGCCGTTACACAGTCGCGGTTGGTTGATATTTCGGAACATTATGACCACCGATCCGACTTTTAATTGAAGATTATGGGGAAGTAATCCAGGCAACCGTGTCTGGACAGAGAGTACTTGGCGTGCGATCAGCATGTTGGCGTCAGTCTGAAAGTTTCGTGTTAATATTGTGTTAATAAATATCGTTTGCTGATTGAAATATTACATTAAGATATAATTAGTGTTTGAAAAGTTTTAAGTGTGCATAAAAACTATACAGTTATCAAATTTAGTGCGGAATTGAAGTGAGTATTTTATAAAATTTTCTATCAAATTTACACGTGCGTTCATTAAAAACCACCCTAATCTACAAAGAACAATAACGAAAACGTATTTATCGAAAATTTATGCGTTTCGAAATGGAAATTTAAATGACTTCACTTACTTAGCATTTTCATTAATATTCGCGATAAAAATTGTCTTGTTTCAACGCCATATATGCGAGATATACGCTTAGCAACACATTTGGCGATTCATTTTTATTTATATAGATTACTAGCTGACCTGACAAACGTTGTTTTGCCATATAATTTATCTCTAGGTAATTTCTAGTGTAGACGAAAAATAACTAACTTATTGTAAGTGTGTAAGGATGTGGTAAAAGGCTGATTCTCAAACTACAGGCAAATTTGTGTCCCCCGCCCATTAAAATTCAATGAAGTAAACTTCATTAAAAATATTGTTTTCAAATCGATTTATGTTATGTGAATTAATGATATTATTTGAATTTATTTGGGATTTTAGTATTTTATGGTAACATTTTTAGGTTATTCTACGGCGATTCACATTGTCGTGGCTTGTCCCTATGCTTGGATTTACAATTATGTAAATAATTATAACTTGATAGGGCGAAAATTACTCCACTAATGGGTAGTAATGTTAAAATATAATGGTGGAAGAAAGAAAATAACCAATCTCCTTATTGTCCCTGTGATTTTTTATCATTGTCGTGCCATTACTAAAACAATTGGTAAAAAGTATTCGGATGGAATTTTTGGACTTTTTTAGTTTTTATTTGCAGAGGCAGGATGCAGTTTCTCTTCAAGTATCAATTCATAACCGTGCAATCATTATACTACGTAATATCCGAGTGTAAACATCATCTTAGACTGTAAGTACATCCATGGTTCACATTGTCATGTCCACTATAAATCAGTTAAACCAAATATTTATTTGTACCGGGCCTCATGCGTTTTTATAGTAGTCTACGGCCATCATAATATACTCCCGAGAAAATGCGAAAAAAATGAATAGGTTTTCGGCTTTAGTATTTTTAACCTTATTTTCACATTGTTGTGGCCATCAATAATTTAACATTGTCATGGTATCTTTATAATACATGCAAATGTTAAGATACCAAGGCAATGTTAAAAATTCATTTTTAAATAATTATAGCAAGACTATGGCCAAAATGACTAAAATAATTATTTGGCCACTTGGCGTACGTGTATTCATATTAATTTTTTTTCTTTTTTAACTACTAACTTAGTTTTTGGTTTTATTGACATTGTCTATGAAGTACGTTGGTCAAACTTTTAGTAATTTTAATTTAGTGTCATTGCGTCATGCAGGTTTTATTTATTTTTTAAAGTCATAACAGTCTGTCAAAAAATGACTGATGCAGAACGCAAAGCAAAAAAAAAAAAACGAGTGGCGGTTATGGGTTGAAATTATAAACTGAAATTTTAGGAAAAATAAAGTGATTCATGTGTTGCTGCACCAACTACAGCCTCACAGGTAGCCTCCAGGAAATGTCAAATGTTTGCAGCAAGATTTATCAACATTTAAATTTACAGTTTTGGAAGCTAGAAATTTGCCTGTAGTTTGAGAATCACCCATATGCGTTAAATAGGCATGGAGCGCTGTGAACGATGAGGGAATATAGAAATAACAAAATACCAAACATTTTTTTTTTTTTTTCTTGGTAACGGTCGGCTTAAGAAGAGGCAACCCCTACGCGCGCCCAGAATACCTTTTAGCGATTCTTACCTTCTTCCGATTTATTTCGGTGTTTTAGTCGCTACTTTTCGAGGGGAAAGGTTATTCTCATTTATTTACGGAGAAACTTTAAATCCCTGTTCAAAGTAATATTAACTTCTGTTTACCTTATGATATTAAAATGAGAACAAAATAAAATAATGAAGTGGAAATAAGAAAATGCCAAAATATAAGACACTAAATCAATTTTGAATTAATTTTATATTAAATCAGAATTAATATAATGCTAAACCACCAGTGATGTTAATTCTTGATAAACTTTGTGATGTGAGGGATGTGTAAATAAGAAATTATAAATATTTAAAAGACAGAATCCTTAAGTATTTATTTGACATAACTCCTATTTATTTAACATTTGTAACTACACCTTTCAAAGAAAATGCTCCATCATCAGGCTTCTAAAAATTTTTAAAAATACATCAATCTATAACATTACACTAATAGTTTTACAATTATATAATATGTCATTTACCTCTTAATCTGTGATTATTTTCACATTGTCCATTCTCCATGTTATAAGGGATTATGTAATATAAGACAGAATCCTTGTTGAAAGTTATGTTAATTTCTTCTATATTTTCGCAAGGGAAGTGGAAATAAGAAAATATGAAACCTGTGATATACTTTCTCACATTTATTTATAAACTGATACGTTTTATTGAATTAATTCTGCAATCTGTCTCACTTTAGGATAAAAAGTAATATGGATGACAAAGAATCCATTCACAAAATATGTATACTGAAATTTTATCACTGAAATTGAAACAACAAATAAAAATATATAAAACACCAAATCCATGTACAAATAAATATTGTTGTTTTGTAACACTTTTACACACTAGATAAGAGGAAATAAGAAAACATGAATTGATAAAACACTTAATCCTTTATGAAACTCATTTTGTTAACTTCTGTTTCACTTATTTACATTTAAGAAGACTAAATATCAATATAACCCACTAAACAACACAATCCAAGTTGAAAATGTAGAAGTGATTGTTTACATGTGAGGTTATAGGAATAAACTATCGATAAATGTAAACTCGAAGTAAAGCGTAGGGATCGAACTGGTCGGTGTAGCGCGGGTCAAGCCAATTTGGTGCCTCCTCTTAAGCCGACCGTTACCGTGTGAAAAAACATGGTGTGCTCAAATTTAAGTCACAAACAGACATCGTTTGGACTTGGGATTTGATAGTCATTGCAAATGCCAATCTAATCGGAAACTGAATACATTTAAATTGAATTGGCACATCTGTAGGTATAATAGGGATCCGTGGTGTTAATATATTTTCACCTTGGAACTTGCCATTTAAAATGCCGGCTTCGATAACGTTTTTCATTTATTTTTGAAAGACTAATCGTGTACCGTTGCACAGCGCACAGTGGGACGAATGGCCAATCTAGCAGGAAAAGAGTCATAATCAAAATTAATGAAACTATTGTGATAGATGTATAGTTAAGTAGTTTATCGAACATTATTAAAGGTTCTTTCGATTTTAGGAGGTGGATTTCAAGGTAAAAACAACGATGGAAGTAGTACCAAACTCGACAGGTCTAATTTTGTTAAAACTTTTGATTCTTTCAATCTAAATTTGTGTATCATCCTATTGATATTTTTTCATTACTCTTTTGTAATTAGTGAATATAGACGATCGCTATACCAGTAAGCCATTCTCAAAATAATTTTTTAATAATATGACCTATTAAATATTTTTTTTTAAAAGTGCCGTAAACTAAAAATATCTACTACTAAACAGTACCCCAAAGTACCTCTCTGAAATATATGGTAAAGGTCTCTTAGAAGGTATATGAAATAATTATGAAACATTTAGCTGCTTTTATCTGCTTTCTTGTCTGAAAACGAATTTTCAATTCGCGAAGGGGGTTACTTCTTATTTGTCAAATTATTAAGGGCATTGAGTTAATATATATATTACTATATTAGAAACACTTAAATTGAGGCTATTACTTCAATATCTTCAGTTGCACTGAAGAGATATTCAAAAATTGGTAGTTACGAAAATTAAAACGAAATAATAAGAGGCAGAAAAACCCCGGAAAGTCATATTACATTTTATTGACTCTGATCATCAAGGAAATTGAGAATATCACTTTTAAAAGAAAAAATCGTTTTACATTCATTTATAAAGTTACAATATACAAAAATACATGAGAATGAATGTATGTATGCATGTTTTTACTGTATATATTAAATTTTCATATAGATAAAAAATCAGTAATTTTAGTTTGTTTCTTACTATGGAGGAAAAAAAGTGTAATCGAATTTCAATTGAGCATTGTTTATAATATTATTGATATTTTTTCATCGTTAGTTTATTATTATTGAATGCGGACGATCTCATTTATAAACATCTCGTTTATAGGATACCAGCTTGACGTGTTTTTTCATTCATTACTTTTTTTAAAATAATTAAAAATAATAACTATAAAATAATTACCCATTATGTAATCGTTAGAAACGATCTAACTCCTTGTTTTTTATTAAATTAATGTCATAAATATAAAATACATGATGAAAAATTAAACCTTATTAAAAAAAAAAATCGGAACCACGGATAATGGGGACCTACTGTATAATATTTTCCTTATGGTTGTGACCTGACTGGTTTTATTTTACCTTATTTAAACTCTACTGTTTATGTAAATCAGGCTGCCAGGTCTGTTTAAGCGATTCAGACTTTTTTCCTCCTAGATTGGTCATTCGCCCCACTGTGCAGCGATGCCTGGGAAATCCAGTGAGTTCAAAAACTGTGTGAAAAAATTTACAGCTTCGCTGGCATCGCAAACTGTACCAAACCAAGTTCCCTGGCAACAACTGTTGTATCTTCGGATTTAAATCGTCAACGTCAACATTTTTTGCCGCTAAAATTGCTCTTTCCGCAAGCCACTCATGATTTATGTACTGTGTGTGTACATCGGGAAATATTTATTCAATGAGTGTATCTTGCGAATCAATGATTGTGCAGAAATCGGTCGGTAATTTTACGCATCCAGTTTCATCTATAGTAACTTTTCCATCACCGATATCTAAGAATTGTTTTGAGAATGTTTCAGTGGATGGAACATTACGCCACAATGGAGATGGTTTTAAGCAAACGTTGATCTCATCAGCGTATGTTGAACGTGGAATGACGGGAAGTTTTTGTCTGAAATCACCTGAAAGGACTAACAGAGTGCCACCAAATAGTTTGTCGTTGTTTTTAACATCTTTCAATGTCTTGTTCAACGCCTCAAGCGAATGTTTGTGTGCCATAGTACATTTATCCCAGATGATAATTTTACACTGTTTCAGCACGGTGGCCATGACCGATTGTTTTTTTATGTTGCACACTGCGTCAGGGTTATTTTGAATATTAAGTGGCAGCTTAAATACTGAATGAGCTGTTCTGCCTCCATTCAAACAGGATACCGGCTTCTGTCTCATCCCTATTCCGTGCAGTTTACTGGAAAGTGAAACTGGTATAGTCTGGCAAATGAGTGTTGATCCAATAAAAGCTCGGAAAATTTTAAAAATCTAGCACTGGTAACACTAATTATACAGGGTGTCCCGAATTTAAATAGCAAAACTTCAGGAACGAAGACAAAAAGTCCTTTAGAGATTTGCTGGTTTTTGCTTAGTTTTAGAGAAAATCGCAAAAAAAAGAAACAAAACAAGTTTTCATTTTTATACTTATTTATTTACATTTATGTTATGTTCTTTTTAATGTAAATATTGATCAAAATGTTGTCCTCTTGCACCAATACAAGCATTACATCCAGCACTCACTTGATAAATTGCAGCTAAACATTGTTCTGATGATATTTGGTGCACTGCATCTATGGTTCGGTCTCTTAATTACTCTCTTGAGTTGATTGACACCGAATAAACTTTCTGCTTCAAGGTTCCCCATACGAATGGGGTGTCACCCATAATCCATGGGTGTCATATCAAGTGATCTGGTTGGCCAAGGTACTACTCCTCCTCGTCCAATCCATCGTAGTGGATAATTTATATCCAGCCAAGCTCGAGCAACTCTGCTATAATGAGCTGGACATCCATCGAGTTGGAACCACATTTCAATCCGCTTCTGTAAGGGAATGTCATCTAAATAATTAGAAAAGTCGTTCTCCAAAAAATGTGTAAATGTGATTCAATCTTCCAGGTAAAAAATATGGTCCTACCAGTAATCCGTTTCAAATTCCAAGCCAACCGTTAATAGCAAATTCATGCAGAAACCTGTTCTCTCTAATAGCCCTGGGATTTTCAAGAGCCTATACATGATAATTTCTTTGATTAACAATTCCTCCTCTTGTAAAGATAGCTTCATCGGTCCATATAATTTTTAATGGAAATAAATTATCGTCGCGAATTTTGTCAAGAAACCAGTTACTAAAATTCAATCTCTTGACATAATCTTGAGGTAATAAAATTTCTGAACTTTTTGAAGATGGTATGGGTAGCGATTATCACCTTTCAAAGTTCGCCATATTGCTTGCCACGATATTGCTAATGCAGCAGATGCTCTTCGGATGCTAGTCTCAGGATTGTTATCGAAGTGGCGTTGGTTCCTTCTCCGATAATCTGCTCTTATTGCTGCCTGGAATTGGTCGCCTTCATTACGTATTAAGAATGACCCAGTCTCTTGTAGTCTATTAAAAGTTATCGAAAAGACTCGTCGATTAGGCACTCTTCTATTTGGAAATCGGCGCGCATACTGCCACACCGCTTCTAAAGCATCACCGTTACAGAAACGATACACAAAAATCATATCAGCGTACTCAACATTAGAATATGTATGCGGCAATGTGGCTGATGCTATTCACACAAAAGTATCTGAGTAATTGACTGAAGACTGATTTAGGAATTATAATCCTAGAAGGAAGCCAAAATGTAAACAAATAAAAGAATGTAAAGGATAACATTAAGTGTTTACATATCTCACTGCCTAGCCTGACGAACTTTGAAAGGTGATAATCGCTACCTGTAACATTTTTGTTTTGTTTCTTTTTTTTTTTTTGCGATTTTCTCTAAAACTAAGCAAAAACGAGCAAATCTCTAAAGGACTTTTTGTCTTAGTTTTTCGGTCCCCTATAAGTTCCTGAAGTTTTGCCATTTAAATTCGGGACACCCTGTATATTAGGAATAAACTTTAATAATAAAAATAAATATTATTTTTGTACAAAAAATTTAGATTTGCCATAAGCTCATTTAAATTTTAATCTAAATAGAGTGAAAAACATTCACAAACAATACTATAATTGATCAGTTATCCAGCAGAATGAAAACTAATTAAATTACTATGAAAAAATAGGGGTTGGTGATAGAAGGGTGAAAATTTAGTATTGTATGTATTTTTTAATGCCACATCATAGAAAAAAAAAATTTGTTAGGGGTGGACAATCCTTAGCACTTAGGGGTATGAAAAATAGATAGTAGCCAATTCTCAGACCTACTGAACATGCATATAAAATTTGGTAAAAATGGTTACAGCCATTTCGGAAGAGTATGGTAACTAACATTGTGACACGAGAATTTTATATATAAGATAACATTTTAATAATTTTACTATTACACCAAACCTTTATAGCTAGCATAATATTACATTTAAAAATTCTGCTCATTGTATAATTAAAAGGGTTTTTTTATCCAATTAATTATTTTATTTAAATTTATTAGTTCATGAACTAAAAAAGTATTTGAATGGTTCAACCTTCATTTGTTTCTTTACTTGAATAATTTGCTATTCACCTCTCTGCCATAAGTTCACAGCTGTAATTGATTTTCAATTGATTCTTTATTCTTGTTGCCTCGAGCTCAAGACACTTAACCATAAACTGCAAGTAGATAACTAAACATTTTATCTGACTGGAGTGTCATTTAACAGTGACTAATTAAACGTGTTATCTTTCTGGAGTTCTGCTTTATTGTGCCAAAACTAAAGCAAAAGCCTCCTACGATGCCTTCTTAATCCGCAACTTCTCTTTTGTTTAATCACTACATAATTTCAATCAACTATATAATCTCTCAAAATATATTTCGACTTTTACATTACACATTAACTGGTTACATATTTTGAATTTTATTACAAATTTAAATAACTATGTATGGAAACATTTTCACAATTATGTAGAAAGATGTGAACAGTATTTGTTATAAGATCAGTTTATCAAAAACATTGAAATATTTTTCTACTAGGCCACTGCCTTTTAAATAATATTTGAAAAATAAAATTATTAATTTCAAAATTAAATGTAAATTTTCATCTCTTCAACAAAACAAAATGCAATTCAACTTTTCTTTTACAAACTTTGATTAATGAAATAATAAAATATTGAGTGTAAGAATCGTCTACATTGAACTTCTTTGTTTTTATTATTATTATTATTACTATTTATTTATTTTATAAATGCTGGAACCTTTGGTTATCCCATATTATTATGATAGTAAACAACTTAGAAGGCAGCATGGTTCCAAATAAAATAATATATAAATACTAGAATGAAAGTATAAATAATAAAAATTATACATCGAATAAAAACAGCAGTAATAATGATAAAATTAAGGTTAAAAATTCAAGTAAGATAGAAAATATATTTTCGAAACATGTAGTGTTAATTATTCAAAGCTTTAATAAATAGAAAAAATTATGTCAAGTAATTCTAATATGTTATGTTTTATAATTGAAGTGTTTGGTGGAAGAAGGGGTTATATCACATCTTTTAGAAAATACAATCTAGTTCATTGGATGAAGAAGTTATTTGCAGAAGTGTTAGGTAGCAAAATCTGAATATTTCAAAACAACTGGAAAAAGAGTTATGAAGAAGATTAAGGAGCAATGTAACATTTTCCTGCAAAAGGAATGTAATAAAAAAAAACAAAAAAACTTTAAACATAACTTATTCAAAATTGTGTTTTTTTTACATAATCCCTTCATCCACCGAACCCTTATAATTCACAATTTATAGCATAAAGTAATTCGAAGGGGGTTTGAGGTCTTAAAGTTTCTTTACCCTGAAAGATGATGACAAAGTGGCGCTCTATAGTGTACCTGCTAATGTACACAATTACCACACAATTTTGTGATTTAAATTAATGTTCTTTTTAAGGAATGGACAGAAACGCCATTCTTACCTCCTGAATTGAGTGATACTATAGAAGAATCGACATCCAACGTAGATTCTGAGCCGACACGAGGTTGTCCGAGCACACTTCAAGTAATTAAGAATATGTTAGTCAATATTATAAATTGTAAATAGAAGCAAAAGCAGTAGTTCGGAAGTAATGCTCCTTTATTTTAATAGCATCAAATTCAATTTAACAGAGCTGAAAAAAGTAATTCTAAAACTAAGACAGGATCAAGGAGAATTAAGGCAATTTTACACACAGGCAAGAAAATGGAGGGACAGTATAATCAGGAACAAGGTTAGTCTAACAAATTAGCTTATTGAACAGCTGTTTTTTTATTGTTTTGTTTTTTTGATTCAAGATTTGAATCATTGTAATTTTCTCACTAAGTTGATTAATAATACTTGCAACTTGAATTCATCACTTGCAGGTATGGAATATGGAATAGATGGAAGAATGTTCCCTAGCAGCAGCAGTCTGGGTACGCCAGGAAGTTCCACTGTATCTTCACTGACATCAAGGTAAAAAAAAAAAATAAAAAAAAATAGACCAGTCTTAAACTTAAAATAGAATACAATTGAACAACTTAAATATAAAATAGATTGGTATACTCAAATAATAAATGTTTAGTCCTTTTATTTATATACCGCCATGTGCTATTTTTTGTATAGTTATCAATATTTTTTATAGGTGGATTTTTATTATTTTTAACTTGATAAAAAATTGTTTAACAATTTTTTTAATGAATACATTAATATAAGGTATACACAATTCTTTATGAATACATTGATATAAGGTATACACAATTCTTTATGAATATTTCAACAGCTGAAATAACAGGATAAATTTTCTACCTTCAGTCTGACGAACTTAGGCCCAGGAGCTTGATAGTCTAGTGGCTTACCCACTGAGCTATCATGTTCTGGCTGTAGTGTGGTGGTATTAATTGCTCAGGCAATCCTGCCCACCTATCTCGAAGGGAAAGTATGAAGAAATGTATTATACATTTAGAAATTCAAGTAAAAAATATTTTTATAATAAATTATATATTATCATCACCAACACCATCATCTTATCATGTTACATTAATTGTTTCATTTAAGAAGATTAACATAAGTTATTCATTTTTTAAAAAAGGCATAACTCCCCCTTATTATTTTTTATTCATTTACTTCGACATGTTTAGAATGAATTAGAATGACCAAGTGAGAATATCACAGGAACCTGAGGATGGAGCAATTGACAGCTCTGAAACATGTCGAAGTAAATGAATAAAAAATGATAAGGGGGAGTTATGCCTTTTTTAAAAAATGAAATCCTGTTACATGTTTTGGGATTATGGTTCCATCTTCAGACTCTCCTCTGTTTCCTTTCTTCTCTCACCAACTTTTTCACTACCATTTATCCATTGGTCACTCATATGCTATCCACTTTTTCATTAATTTTTTTCAATAAAGGAGCATTAATCATTCATCTACATTAAAACAATACAATACTATGAATTTACATCAATTTATCCTATCTTCAATAAGCTTTAATATTACTTTATTAATTGATGTAAATTCATAGTATTGTTGATTATATATAGTATTTCAGTGTGAAGATGGGACCATAGTCCCGAAACATGTAATGGGATAGTAATTGTAAATGTGAGTATATCTAAATAAAGAATATGGAATAATTTACATTAATGCTCCTTTATTGAAAAAAAACTAATGAAAAAGTGGATGGTATAATGAGTGACCACTGGATAAATGGTGGTGAAAAAGTTGGTGAGAGAAGAAAGTAACCAGAGGTGAGTCTGAAGATAGAACCATAGTCGCGAAACATATAACGGGATAGTAATTGTAAATGTGAGGAGTATAGCTAAATAAAGAATATGGAATAATGTATCGTCCAACTAAATATGGACTGAATCTTTTGCAAATAAGGATGAATGAAGAACTGAAAACTCTATATGCAGCCCCAGACATTGTAGCCAATATAAAAAGAGGCAGAATAAGATGGCTAGGACATTTGCAGAGAATGGAAGCTAGAAGGCTCCCTAAGATGATGTTAGAGGAACACCCGGGTGGTAAAAGAAGGAGAGGAAGGCCTTAACTTCGTTGGGTCAAAGATGTGGATCTTCAGACTCTGGGTGTAAGTGGGTGGAGAAGGGAATCTGAGGATAGGTCTGAATAAAAGAGAATTGTAGAGAAGGCCAGGGTTCTAGAGTATAGCTAAATAAAGAATATGGAATAATTAACATTAATGCTCCTTTATTGAAAAAAATTGGACGATATATTTTTTGTAGGATTTTCCTTTCACACATGTTTAATACTTTTTCTTCATGTGATGTCAAAGTCCATCCCTCACCCCCTTACAGAACAACCAATTGAAGGATCGTTCAATACACTCTTATTTTGAGATTGCTGGATATATTTCTATTTTGAAAATTTTTCATCAGAGACCAAGAGCATCTGTTTCCTAATATTATTCTTGATTCTATTTTATTTTATCTTTGATATTACTGTCTTCAGTGACAATAGCACCCAGATATTAAACTTAGGCACTCTCTCAAAGGTATATCCAGCCCCCTCAATGTATCTATAACCTCTTTCTTCTTTGGTCGTTACCATGTATTAGGTCTTTTCTTTATTTATTGTGAGTCCTACATTATTTTATAGAATTGTAAATTAAATATTTCATTGTATCAATGAGTAAATAAGGAGGCACGGTAGCTGAATGGGTTAAGCACTCAACAAAAAAGCTCACGGGCCCGAGTTCAAGTCAAACTAAATACATAAAATTAATCGTTTCTATTTATTCGAGCATTCTGTATTAAGATATGATTCATTGGCCATCAGTTATAGGCACTGATAATGCAGTCTATTATCCAGAAGAGCTTCTTAATAATCTCTATCCATGTGGATTACCAATTCATACATTCAAATTGAAAATTGGATGTCAAATTATGCTTTTATGTAATCCTCAACCACTTAATCAGTGCAATTTTAAATGTTAACCCTCTAGTGCATAGTGTAGCATATCTGCACCATTATATTTATACTTATGGCAGCGAACTCTCTTCGCGTTTTCTGGGATTAAATCTTGTGAGAGAGATGCTCTCTAGGCATGAGAGGACTTTGCATGCCCTAACAGGACCAGACATGTCTCTAATGGTCATTTACACCAGCAAGTCCTCAGTTGGGGAGACCCCTTCCAGTGTAACGTGTTCTTTATTATTTTTGTAACACCCATTGTGTTTTTTGTTTTTTTATCAAATTAAATTTCTGTGGCTTTTCCCAAAGTATGTAGTTTGTACAATATCAATGAGGATAAAATTCTTGTTTTTTATTATCAAGATAAATCACTTTTTAGTTAAGTGCAACATAATGTATATCATTAATTATAATGGTTTGTAGGTGAAAAAAACTTTTTTTAGTATTTTTCTATTAATAACCTGACCAAAACATATTCCAAAATATTTATTAGAATGAAAAAGAAAAAATCATGAACTATAGGGTTAAAAATATCATTGGAGAAAATAATGCCCAATTGTATTCTTCAATACAATATTTTTATAGATAGACAAACAAAACTTCATTTATTACCTAAAATTATCTAAGTTCTTCAAGTGAAGAAGGATAATATAATATAATTGTATCATATATTAACAATATGAGTGTATTAATAAAAATATTCGTACGATTCAGAACTTACAGTTGTTCGAGTTGTGGAGATGACAAGTCAGGAAGTTGTGGCAGTAACACAATATCTGAAACTCTTCTACCTCCTGGTATGTATGACATGCAAATTTATAGGCTTAAGATATTAATTGAATTTATGATTAAATAATACAGACTACTTCAGCATTTACTAGACAAATGATCAAACCTCCCAATCCATTACAAAATACTTGTTTACATGACTGTGATTAGACCTATTTGGACATATGGAGTTGAGCTTTGGGGCTCTATTAAACCATCCCATTCATCTCGTATCCAATACTTACAATCCTAAATGCCCCTTACTTTGTCACCAATAAACTTATCCATAAAGACCTTAATGTTCCATATGTTTCTGAGTTAGCCCAAACCAGATACCTATCCTAGAAAGCTCCATAACCACTCAGATCCATTAGTTTCTAAACTTGCTTCCCACTCCATTCCTGATTACCCTCCAAGGCGTCAGAAAAGAAGATGGCCTAGAGATCTTCTAGTGTAGAATTTTTATTGAAGTGCTACTGATGAGTAGTTCTTTTCTTTGATTCAGTGTAATTGTTATCAGCTCATTTACTTGATGTACATATTTGTACAGTTGTAAATTTCAATAAATTGATATATATATATATATATATATATATATATATATATATATATGAATGATTAAATAATATTTATTTTTTAAAAAATTAATCGTAATTATTTAATCTTAATCAAGGTTTTTAAATTTTCGTCATAATGTAGACTTCTAGAGAGATCCTAAATCAAGAATGGAATGTTTATTAAAAAAATAATGCAGCTATACTGTATACATTAATAGATTAGTTGGGATATTTTTCTTTAAACAAACTAAAAGCTCATCCAATGGCATAACTTCCAAATTTGACTTTTTAGAAATCTGAAGGATGATTTAGATTGGAAAAAATAGATTGAGATTATTAAGTCACAAAATAAAATTTCCCTATAGATATAGATATTCTAATAGTTGTAGATATAAATAAATTATTTTATTTGTTATCTTATAGTAAACTATAAATTATATTTTTTCAGGTGAACCAAAAGTTTTCTGGGCTATTACAAAAATAAATGTTTACCCCGACGATTCTCGAACCTACGAGGTGATGCCACTAACAGGAAAGAAGCCTGCTGAGCTTCCGGAGAAGTCTGACAGTGTATTTGTGCTCATTCCACCTAAACAAGGCTAATTTTTTAAAGTGCTCTGTCTAATTTTGAATAAAGTTTAAATGTATAAAACAATGTACAAACGCATATTTTTTTTTTATTTTATCATTAGGATTTTCCATACTGCAGTGGCTTTTCCTAACACAAGTTATGAATGGCCTCCTTCCATAAAGTTCTTCTGTTTAAGGTCCATTCCTCTTCTAGGCTAGGTCCCACTATGTACTCTCTCATTTCCTTTTACCATGTTTTCCTTGACCTACCTCGTTTCTGTCTTTCCTTCTATTTCCAAGAAAAAAAAAAAAAAAAAAAAAAAAAAAAAAAAAAAAAAAAAAAAAAAAAATATATATATATATATATATATATATACCTATGTATGTATTGTAATGTTAATTTAATAATCAGTAAACATTTAATTACAATTATTGATTAATATGAAGTTAATTAATTTTCTAATTAGTTTTTAATTAATCGTCCCTGTTCAGGCGCCATATGTGATGTTAATTTCTTAATTTAGTTTGAAGTTAATTTTTAATTAATACGAATTTAATTATTTGATTTTTATGTTAATTAATTACAAGTTAATCATATTTCAATTTTGAAGGATTTTAAAGGTTCGAGCTTTTCAAGGATCATGATTTTGACTCAAAAAATAAATGTATTACAAAAAACAAAAATTAAACATTTTATATAAATTTTCACATTTAACATTAAGTATATTCTTTATAACAATCTACCTCTTTTTTTTTCAATGAGCTCACATTTCAAAGTTCACACTAGAGAGAGATATATGCTTTATTGAGACAATTAACAATAAACATAGTGCAGCCCAACTTTATTTTATTGGGTTGCTATAAACATAGCATACTCATCTATCCAATTAAAGACAACACTATAATTTATCTGATCTGCTAGATGTAAGAGCATACAGAGGAGCAAATGTCGACTCGGATCATTACCTTTTAATCGCTCGACTAAGGCCACGAATCTCACTAACCAGGGAGCAAAGAACACCAAGAACACTGGAAATTAAAAAATTTAATATTGGTATGCTCAAAGATGATGAAACTCAACAACGCTACACTGTAACAGTAGAAGAAAACCTCCAGAATCAACCGGGAAGTACTGACGCGAATGAACTGTGGCTAACATGCCAAAAAGTTTTGCATAAAGCAGCTGAGGACATCTTAGGATTCGAAGAAAGACCTAATAAACGCTCATGGTTCGATGATGAATGCAGGGAAGCTACGTACAAGAAAAATGTAGCTTATAAAATGATGATACAGAGAAGACACACTCGAAGATCAACCGAAGAATATAGAAGGTTACGACAAGAAGAAAAGAAAACTCATAGGAGAAAGAAAAGGGCGCTGCAAAGAGAAAAGCTGAAGGAGGTAGAGGAGCATAGAACCGGTAATGAAGCCAGAAAATTTTATCAAATGGTTAATGAGGGTCGAGCAGGATTCAAGCCAAGAACAATCTCATGCAGGGCGAGGGATGGCTCACTTATAACCGACAAGAAAGGAATTCTTGAACGTTGGAGGACACATTTCAACTCGCTTCTCAACCAAGAGGAGGAGTCTGTCGATCACGAAATCATGTGTATGCCACGTTCGGAGGAGGACGAATTGGAGCCACCAGATGAGGACGAGATTGAAGAAGCAGTACAAAGGCTAAAAAATAATAAGGCCCCAGGTTATGATGGCTTACCCTCTGAACTTTTCAAATATGGAGGTACAGAGCTCGTGAAGGTACTTCAGGAACTCTTCCTACAGGTATGGCAGACAGAAGCAATGCCTGAAGAATGGAATAAAACGGTTATATGCCCGATTCACAAAAAAGGAAACCTCTTAACATGTGACAACTACAGAGGCATATCGCTACTACCCACAGTTTATAAGATCCTATCTCGAGTTCTCTATAGAAGACTGCTCCCCATCGCTGAACGTCTGATTGGAAGATATCAAGCTGGTTTCAGAAGTGGTAGATCCACAATAGACCAAATCCACTCACTTAGGATAATCCTAGAAAGAACGTGGGAATACAAATTGAATACCCATCACCTTTTCATCGATTTCAAGATGGCTTATGATAGTGTGCAACGTAACACCCTATATCATGCACTCCTGGAGCTGGGGATACCCCCAAAGCTAGTACGCCTAATTAAAATGACAATGACTGGGGTGGTTTGTGTGGTGAAGACCCAGAATGAGTTTTCACAACCTTTCACCACAAATAAAGGCCTAAAGCAGGGGGATGGCCTGGCGTGCATCCTATTTAATCTAGCGTTAGAGTGGGCTATCAAAAAATCTAAAATAGAGATGAATGGTACTATTATAAATAGAACGACCCAACTGCTAGCTTATGCGGACGATGTGGACCTGATTGGTCGATCAAGGGTTGTATAGAGGAGGCCAAGACTCAAGACTAATTCAGTTATAGTTATACAATATAATAACTTAATATTACCTAATACTAGACAAACTAATAACATTTTTTTTCTTTTTCCTTTCCCCCCCTTCTTTTCCTATTTTACTTTATTCTTTTATTTTATGTTATTCCTCCCCTAATATTCACATATCTACCACACATTTATATACATATATGCACATAGAATCAGGAATGAGGAAGAATGGTTCATGGCCTGAGAAAGAACTTATACTTTTTACCAAATTCAGAACTAATTTAGTTAAATTCATCAAAGATATCAATTTTGATTTAATTTGCTGACGATGTGCTTATTAAGTTTTTATTTATTTTTTTCGATATTATTTTTGTTGAAATATTAATTGTTTAATTGTTCTTTACATAATTGTTTTTTTTTTAATTTTTTTTTTTTTTTTTTTTTTTTTTTCCTCTAACCAACAATTTTGTTAAATATGATCATTCAAATTCAAAATAATATAATGTAACACATATCATACATGTAGTATGCCTGTAATTACTCACGAGTATTGGAAAAAAGATTTTATTCCTCTACAATCCTTTTTATATACAATCTGTGATTGTTTGGTATTAAGATGTATATTATTCCCCTATACACCTTAACTCCCTCCCACCAGTTTGCCAACAATCCTTGTAAACACAGGCCAAACGACCAACCATATTCAAACATAAAAAAATCAAATTCATAAGGTATAGTTGACTGTGATATATATGAGATGAAGATAGTTAGGGTAGGCAGTCATAGATACTCAGCAGATCAAAATAAAATTGTTATTTTCTTTTAATTGTTAAAGCCAACGTTTCTACTTGCATTGCAAGTCTTCATCAGGGCTAGAAGAAAAGAAAACAAGCAAAGAGGTATGACTACATTGTAAAAATATATGAATAAACACACACCACAAAACATAGGAATGAGTGAGAAAAAATAAATAAACATAAAATGATAAATAAATAAATGTATAAGAGTAAGGATAGTAACATAAAAGCAATATCTAAAGGCCATAAGGACAATAGAGACTATTGAATTGAGGCTAAAATGAGAATAAATTAAATTCGGTTATCTGTCCTCAATATCTCAATAACTCTGTATCTACTCATTAAGTATAAACTCTTTTAAGTATTAACTCAGTAACTTGTCCTCATTATCTCAACAACTTAGTATCTACATTTTTTATGTTTACCAATTATTTTGTTGAAATTACTCATTAGCTTTTAAGTAACTATCACTCATTTTAATTTATTCTCATTTTAACCTCAATTCAATAGTCTTTATTGTCCTTATGGCCTTAAGATATTGCCTTTATATTACTATCCTTACTCTTATACATTTATTTATTTATCATTTTATGTTTATTTATTTTTTCTTACTCATTCCTATGTTTGTGGTGTGTTTATTCATATATTTTTACAATCTAGTCATACCTTTATGATTGTTTTCTTTTCTTCTAGCCCTGATGAAGACTTGCAATGCAAGTCGAAATGTTGGCTTTAACAATTAAAATAAAATAACAATTTTATTTTGATCTGCTGAGTATCTATGACTGCCTACCCTAACTATCTACATCTCCCATAAAAAAATCAATGTTAAAAATAAATAAATTTAAAAAAAAACTTCTCTACTTAACTTAATACTTTACCATACTTTGACAGGTGATTACAGATCTCATTCAGTAAAAAACTAAAATAGAACAAAACAACAAAAAATACGGAAACGGTCGGGTTAAGAGGAGGCACCAAACTGGCCTCACCCGCGCCACACCGACCAGTTCGATCCTTACGCTTCACTTCGAGTTTACATTTATCGATAGCTCTTTCCTATAACCTCACATGTAAACAATCACTTCTACAGTTTCAACTTGGATTGTGTTGTTTAGTGTGTTATATTGATATTTAGTCTTCTTAAATGAAAATAAGTGAAATAGAAGTTAACAAAATGAATTTCATAAAGGATTTAGTGTTTTATCAATTCATATTTTCTTATTCCCTCTTATCTAATGTGTAAAAGTGTTACAAAACCTAAGAACATTAATTTGTACATGGATTTGGTGTTTTATATATTTTTATTTGTTGTATCAATTGGAGTGATAAAATTTCGGTATGCATATTTTGTGAATGAATTCTTTCTCATCCATAATACTTATTGTCCTAAAGTGTGACAGATTGTATAATGTAAATAAGTGAAACAGAAGTTAACAAAATGAGTTTCATAAAGGATTAAGTGTTTTATCAATTCATGTTTTCTTATTTCATCTTATCTAATGTGTAAAAGTGTTACAAAACTTAAGAACATAAATTTGTATATGGATTTGGTGTTTTATATATTTTTATTTGTTGTATCAATTTAAGTGATAAAATTTCAGTATGCATATTTTGTGAATGAATTCTTTGTCATCCATAATACTTATTGCCCTAAAGTGAGACAGATTGTATAATTATTTCAATAAAACATATCGATCTAAAAATAAATGTGAGAAAGTACATCATAGGTTTCATATTTTCTTATTTCCACTTCCCTTGAGAAAATATAGCAGAAATTAACATCATAACTTTCAATAAGGATTCTGTCTTATATTATGTCCCTTATAACATGGAGAATGGACAATGTGAAAATAATCACAGATTAAGAGGTAAATGACATCATATAATTGTAAAACTATTGGTGTAATGTTATAGATTAATGTATTTTTAAACATTTTTAGAAGCCTGATGATGGAGCATTGTCTCCGAAACATGTAGCTGCAAATGTTAAATAAATAGGAGTTATGTGAAATAAATACTTAAGGATTCTGTCTTTTAAATATTTATAATTTGTTATTTACACTTCTCTAACATCAGAAAGTTTTATCAGGAATTAACATTACTGGTGGTTTAGCATTATATTAATTCTGATTTAATTTAATATTAATTCAAAATTGATTTAGTGTCTTATATTTTGATATTTTCTTATTTCTCATTTTAATATCATAAGGTAAACAGAAGTTAATATTACTTTGAACAGGGATTTAAAGTTTCTCCGTAAATAAATGAGAATAACCTTTCCCCTCGAAAAGTAGCGACTTAAACACCGAAATAAATCGGAAGAAGGTAAGAATCGATAAAAGGTATTCTGGGCGCACGTATGGGTTGCCTCCTCTTAAGCCGACCGTTACCAAAAATACTGTTACACTTCTTCTAATCATTTACATTATCTAGTATTTACACAAGTTCCCTTGCATAGTAATATGGGAAACGAACAACACGAATGAAAAAAAATAAACGGTAAAAATGAAACACGAGAAATAACCAATAAACATGGAAAACGAGAAAATTAATTTAACGGAATCTTCAGTAGTTCCAGGTGCACTGTCCTTCGTTTCCGGGGATCTTGTATACTATGGATGGTGACAACATTATGTTCCCGAATCGCAACCACTTTGAAGGGCCCATTATAACGTATACCCTACTATACGAGCTATATAAAATATGGTCTAAATTTCAACAACTGATACAGTTATCCAAATATTATTCACCTAATTTAAACCACGAGGAGAGCCTAGCGTGTGGTATCTATTGTTAGCAATGGTAATTATTATAATACCTATCAAATCGAAACTATGTAAGAGGCTACTATTGTCAGTTTGGCACAATGGTCTTGATATTGATAAGGCATTAGCATTAAAAGGATGTCACCCCGGATCCTCACTGCCATCAGTATATTAATGAGCCCTTGATGCCAGTGCTCCACTTCCGCCATGGTCCTCGGCAACAGAGAGTTCTGGGCGACCTTCCTCTCTCTTCTGAGACTTCACTTCCCGGAGCAGCTGGACGGCGTCCGAAGGACTCCCGACACCCCACAAGCGGACGTCGCATCAGAATATGATTTCATAATAGCAGGGGCCGGATCTGCAGGTAACACAGAAAGGCTATAGCGACTAAAAGGAGAAAACGACATTAATAACGCATGTTTCTCCAGGTTGTGTCCTGGCGAACAGGCTCTCCGATAATCCGGACTGGAAGATACTGCTCATAGAAGCTGGCTGGAAAGATGACTACATTTCCGACACACCATTTCTTGCGGAATTTCTCCAAAACACGGAAAAAGACTGGAACTACACGACCGTCAAGCAGTATCAAGCCTGTTTAAGTGAGTATTCGACGTTTTCTTTATATCATTATAAACATTATATCTATCTTCTTAGGAAACGTCAAATTGACTAACGAAACAAATACTTTCAAGATTTTTTTTTTTAATAACAATTTATTGAAATTTACAATTGTACAAAATTTAAACATCAAGTGCTGTTAACTATTACAATAACGTGACAAAACTTGAAAAGAACCACTCATCAGTAGCACTAATAAAAATTCTGCACTAGAAGGTCTTTGGGTCATCTTCTTTTCAAACGCCTCGGAGAATTAACAGGAATGGTGTGGGAAGCAAGTTGAGAAATTAGGGAATTTAAGTGGTTATGGAGCTTACTATAAAAGGATTGATATCTGGTTTGGGCTAAATCTACAACATATGGAACATTAAGATCTTTATGGATAAGTTTATTGGTGACAAAGTAAGGTGCATTGAGGATTTTTCGAAGGATTTTGGATTGTACGGATTGGATACGAGATGAATTGTATGGTTTAGTGGAGCCCCAAAGCTCAACTCCGTACGTCCAGATAGGTCTAATCACAGTCATGTATATTAGTCTTTTGTAATTAATTGAGAGCTTTGAACGTTTGTCCAGTAAATGTTGAAGTAGTCTGTAACGACGGGCAGCTTCTTGTCGTTTTAGTCTTGTTCTTTCAAGTTAAAATAGATAATAATACAATACAGTCATTTGCAGAAATATATTTCTGCCTATATATTATACCTAACTATATTTCTCCTATAGGTCAAAATCAGTAAAAAACAAAACAAAAAAACTCAATTTCTTCCTGTAGCCCAGGCAATAAACTTATTGTAGAGTGCATGAAATATGCGATTATTTTTTACCACAGGGCTTCGTTAGGAGTTGGAGGAGGGGAGAAGATCACATTGTTTGGTTTTTCCATTATATCTCAAAAACGGTAGACTTTAGAAAAATATGTATCGAATCAAAATTAAAGCTAATTAAATTTCCTATAAAATTAGCTATATACATATTCATCGAAATCACAACGCTTTTCGAGATATACGTTATTAAAAGTCGATAATTTTAGAAATAAAAAAAAATGTTTACTTAATTTTTTGTTAAACATTTGCTTCAAATACCAGAAACCTATGTATGAAAGTTAAGTACATTTAATGGTCTACTATTGTAATTCTGACGTTTTTTTTGAGAAACGATTATGGAAGGTACTAAAAGCAAAAGTCCCCGCCCCTGGGAGGTGAGCTAACGGTGGGAGGAGGGCAGAAGTTCCCATTTGTTGGTTTTTCGGTTATATCTTAAAAACGGCAGACTTTAGAAAAATATGTATCAAATAAAAATTAAAGCTAATTAAATTTCCCATAACATTAATTCTATACATATTTGTCGAACTTCTAACGGTTTTCGAGATATACGTTATTGAAAATCGATAATGTTTGAAAAAAAAAAAATGTTTACCTCACTTTTTGTGAAACATTTTTTTTCAGTGCCAGAAACGAATATATGAAATTAAAGTAAATTCAATGGCCTACAACTTTCAGACAGTGTTTTTTAGAAACGATCGTGAAATGCACTACAAGCAAATGTTTGACAAAAGGTGAGGTAAAAATTTATTTTTGGCGAGTTTTTGATTTTCAATATCGTTTATCTCGAAAACCGTTTGAAGTTCGACAAATATATATGGAGTTAATGTTATGGGAAATTTAAGTAGCTTTAATTTTGAGTTGATACATATTTTTCTAAAGTCTACCGTTTTTGATTTATAGTCAAAAATAAAAATATGGGACCTTCTCTCTTCTCTCCCCACCGTTATCTCCAAACGTTATCTCTACGCTATATCCCCTCCGTTATCTCCACTCCTAACGAAGCCCTGAGGTAAAAAATAATCTCATATTTCATGCACTCTACACCCCTCATTTAAGCACTCATTGACTGGGAAAAACAATAGACCTTGTGTATATCTTATCTATAATTTACTGATTTTCTAATTAAAATTTTAGAATTAAAAGGACAAAATAACATTTATTAAATTACCAGTGAATGATTATCCGAAATAAGCAAAGATGAGAGAAAATTTAAACGTTTCAAACATGAATTTTATTATTCAAATCAAAATAGCTCCTTAAAGGTAGGTCCTAGAGACAAATGGTATGTGTCTAAAATATTTTCCATTAAATTTCTTATGAGAAAACTCGTAAAATTTTCGATTTGAGTAACACCATCTGCGCGTTAGAGCGTGTTAAAATGTTACATTTTTGAGTGTAAATAAAATGCACACAAAAAAAGTATAGACCCAAATCAAAATAATAGTATATTACATTACTAGTACCGAAAGTGGCATTTTACGTTGCGAGACCGTGTTTGACTGGCGAGGCGAAGCCGAGCCCGTTGATTCGATCAAACATCGTAAAATCACTTTCGGTACGAGTATTGTACGATACTTTTCATCACGAGGCAAAAACGCTTAACGCAGTTTTTAACTCGTGAATCTACATATTAAGATTTTAATAATTCATATTATTACACTAAATGATTGTTTTCCATTTTAATGATTATTTAAATGATCCCTTCATTGCCTCCCAAATACTCCAATCCCATATCCTAAACATTCAAGAATGGTGTCAAAAATGGAGAATCAAAATAAACCCAAACAAATCTCACCAAATAACCTTTACCCTTCGTCGTAAACCTACGACTTCCTGTCCAACAGTATCCTTCAATGATATTCCACTAATCCCTGTCGAACAGATCCGCTACCTAGGACTCCACTTGGACAAACGTCTTACTTGGAATCCACATACAAGACTAAAACGACAAGAAACTGCTCGTCGTTACAGACTACTTCAACATTTACTAGACAAACGATCAAACCTCCCAATTCATTACAAAAGACTTATTTACATGACTGTTATTAGACCTATTTGGACGTACGGAGTTGAGCTTTGGGGCTCTACTAAACCATCAAATTCATCTCGTATCCAATCCTTACAATCCAAAATCTTTCGAAAAATCCTAAATGCCCCTTACTTTTGTCACCAATAAGCTTATCCATAAAGACCTTAATGTTCCATATGTTGCTGAGTTAGCTCAAACCAGATACCAATCCTTCCATAGAAAGCTTCATAACCACTCCAATCCACTAGTCTCCCAACATGCTTCCTCCTCCACCCCTGATAATCCTCCGAGGCGTCTGAAAAGAAGATGGCCTAGAGACCTTTTAGAGTAGAATTTATTGAAGTGCTACGAGTGAGTAGTTCTTCACATGGTATTTACATGCCATTATATTCACTGTCAACACATTTACTTGTATATATTTTATACAGTTGTAAATTTCAATAAATTAAAAAAAAAAAAATATGCCGATTAAATTAAATAATGGATTTAAAAAGTACTTAAATACTGAACCTCGTGTTGGTAACAGTAAACACTGCTAGCTGCGAAAACTTTCCCGGCTAGACGTGTAAAATCATATGTTCGTTGTTTTACCTTGCTCTAAATTTTGAGATGTGTAAAGGCCTACTTTCCTTGCTCACAGCTGTTATGGAAAGTATCTATTTTCCAATCCGAGTGATGTAAATATCATTCTCAAAATAGCAAAAAACAGTTGATTTTGAGGATGTTCGTTTACGATCTTTCCGATCTAACGAAATATTTTTGGGGGTTCAAGATTTTTTGACCTCTCCTTTCCGATACTCAAATTATTGTCCTTTTGAAAATTAATTAAATTGCTTCGTTTTTTTAAGTACACTTTCTCCCTCTGATACGATTACTGGTAAAACTGGTACCAAATGCTAAAACCATACGATTAGAGTCTTTATACTCAATATTCAAGATTTAAACTAAAATACCCGACTATCAAAATCTAATAAAATGTTAGAAAAAACTCTTAAACGGAGATATGTAAAACTAATACCAGGATTGGTCAATTTGAATGAGAATTATGTAAAAAAGAGTAATGGTTTGCTTTATATTTATAAATTAATGGATGTGTCATTTATCCTGTAGAGATAGTTCAGGTAATAGCGTCGTGAAGATTAAAATGGTCGTTGAATTTAACAATAACCTAATTAAAAAAAAAAAAAAAGTAATAATCAGTTGTAAATTGTCGCCTGAAAAATATTTCGAATATCTCGATAACGGTACCAATACCGAATTATCGATTTTTGTTATCGATATATCGGTTTAAAAATAAAATTCTATTACAAATTACTTATTTAATGAATGTAGTTGTGTGACGTCGCAAACATATGTTTTGGGACTATTGTTTTTAACAAATGACGATGATAACGTTTTTAAAAATAAAACATTTTGAAAATTAAATCAAATACATTTTTATAAGATGAAATTATGAACATTTCTTATGTATGTATATATGAAAAATAAAAAATAAAAACTGTTTTTCGAATAATCTTATATTAATTTAAAAATATTATTGAATAAAAATAATTTTCAGAAAAAAAAACAAAACCGACTTCCAGATTAAACCTACATATACAAACTTCTACTAAAAAATAAAAAATAATATTTTAATTGCTTCGAAACAAAAACCATGAAATGACTATCAACGAAATTATTGATACTCATATACCTATTCACAACATATGATCAGTTATTTTTGGAGTCGGTACCAGCCGAGAAGGGCAGTTTAATCCTGCGTTTTCAATAAACTTTCGAATGGCCGGAGGCAGCGGTGTGGTGGTGATGAAACAGTAGGAGCATCTTTACAATTACAATTTCTTTTCGAATTCTGTTTCTTTGTTTGGCACCGACTCCAAAAATAACTGATCATAAATTGTGAATAGGTATATAAGTATCGATTATTTCGTTGATTGCCATTTAATGCTTTTTGTTTCGAATCAGTTAAAATATTATTTTTTAGTTTTTAGTTCAAGTTTGTATATGTAGGTTTAATCTTGAAGTCGGTTTTGTATTTTTTCTAAAAATTATTTTTATTTTTCACTTTTTAGTGGTGAGTGTATTTATGTTTATACATACAGTCAATTCTCGATGTTCAAGCAACCCTGAAAAATAGTTGGACTTACTGAACAAAGACTTATCGAGGTTATCATTTCACTTATTTTCATGTTAATGGGAAAATTGAACACAAAATTGGAGTTGAAATCATTAGGTATATTTTTTATTAATGGGTAAGTTGTTTGTTACATACATATAAAATTATTGATACAGAAAATTTTTTTTATCATATAACTTTCAACTGAACTGCGTTTTTTTCTGAGGGTGCCTAAAAGTACTAAAAGACTTACCGCCTTCCACCAGTGGATCTTTTCTTTATTCTTTAGGACGGTTGAAAGAGAACTACGCGGAATTCGGAATTCAAAAATGCCCAACTTCTTTCTCCTTTCTCCACTTCGCTAATCAATTTTAACTTTTCGTTAGTTGAAAGAATTTTCAGTAGCCACTGTAAAACCACTCGAGTGAATAACTAATAATAAGTGACTGGTGTGGGTATTAACTGAAAAGATAAACAATGACGGGAAACAGGAAAACAAATTAGACATGAAATTCTTTTAATTTGAGTTCGAGTTATAGAGGCGATGACTTCTCATAGTTCATTTCATAGAGGTGGTCATTCAAGTTCTCTCTTTTGAACCCTATTTTCAGTTCTACTTATTTTCGACCCGATTTTCACGTTTTTTTTTACTGAAATCGTTTCATTGAGGTGAAATTTAAGTGTAATGTACTTCCGACCAAAGATTCCGACGACTTATTTAAGAATTTAGCTTATCGAAGTACAACACGTCGAGAGTTAACTGTATATGTAAATTATTTTTGTTAATAATTTATATTAAGTTACCATGGAGGTTTTAGATGATCATAATCATAAGTATGTTTAAAATGTAAGGTTATATAACAGTGATTTTTATTAACTGTTTTTTTTTATTTTTCCTAAAAAGTCCTGCGTTTATTTCAAAATATATTTTATGGGACTACCTCTGAAGTATGCCCTACCAATCTGAAAAAGAATCATCAAAATTGATTCAGAATTGATGGAGGTTCTCAACTCTTCTGTATTTTTTTATTTTATTTTTTGTGTATGTTACGCGATTACTCCGTTAATTCTGAATCAATTTTGATGACTCTTTTTTAGATCGGTAGGGCATACTTCAGAGGTGATCCCATAAAAAATATTTTGAAATCAACGTAGCACTTTTTAAGAAAAATACAAAAAACAATTAAGTGATTTTATGACCTGTTTTTTTTTTATTTTTCTTAAAAAGTTCTGCGTTGATTTCAAAATATTTTTTATTGGACCACCTCTGAAGTATGCCATACCGATCTAAAGAAGAATCGTCAAAATTGATTCAGAATTGACGGAGTAATCGCGTAACATACACAAAAAAAAAAATTCAGACGAGTAGAGAACCTCCTCTTTTTTGAAGTCGGTTGAAAATTGAAAAATATTTGATGTTCTTTTGTTTTTTCATAACAGGATTGGCAATAAATGGTGCTATCAATTGTACCAAATTAAAATACCAATAATTCTTTAATCCATGCCTAAACACTGAGTTCTCTTAATTACTTATAGTCCAGTCAATAGGGAAAATTCTCTCCTAAAAATAAGGGCTGGTAGCAACCCGCACAGAGTTGTTGAGGGCGATTAAAGAAGTATTTCTGTCAAAAATGCCCCGAAGATTTGGTGAGTTTTTTAGAGTTAGGGGCACGAGAACATGGCCAAAAGCAGTTTTTTCAATTTATAAGCAAATATAACGCGGCTTTTCATAAAATGTTGTATATAAAAGTTGTAGATAATAAAATATCTACAATTTAAGCCATTGATCGTTCGATTCTGATGATTGGTTGTCGTAAAAAGTGCAAAAAGCCCTCTAAAATGTCCCTTTTTTGCATAAGAATTATTATAAACAAAAAGGGCCTTTTCAATACTTTTTATTGATGAAAAAGGAAGCTCTTTAAACCCAAAGAAAAATAGGATTCACCCCGTCCTCCTATCTTTATTATTTACTGAGATATACCTTTTGTTTATCTCGATATCGATATTTTCAATGCAAAACGGGCCGTTCGTGATTCACATTTTGAACTTCGGATGACCGGGATATTATTCTTAAGTGCTTATATTTTCATTATGAATTGCTAAAAAATCGATTTCTTTGAAAAAACATGCAATAAAATCGACTTGAAAAAGCGCCCGTTTTACAGCTATAAACAATTGAAGCTAGAGCGTCCGGTATTGAACCGATTTTGTTATAAATATAATAAATTAAAAGCTTACCTCTCAACGATTGATTTGAGCTATTCAAAGTGTGATTTACCATAAATAACAGCCGAGTTACGATTTTTTTTTTTTTTAAATCACTACGTCATTGTTATGGCTAATTAAAAAAAATCAATCTCCAAATAGTACAAAAGGGTGGATGGGCTTTCGGGAAACTTACTCGACAAGTTTTCAGTATCATGTGTCCAAAATTATTCCTTTAAAATTTGCGAATAATCATCCTAGCCAGTACGATACAATTTTCACAGTGTTGATTGAAGCGTCAGCACGAGCCCGAGCTCTTAAACAATCTACTGCTTTCGTGACCTTTGATCAGCCTCTTTACTGGAAAGCACGTGAATTGATAGCGTCGATTGATCCATTGAATGATCCACACGGGCTTCAATCTGTAATTGTACGGTTAGGAGGATTTCACACTTTGATGTCATTTCTTTCTAGTATTTCATATTTGATGGATGGCAGTGGCTTAACAGAAGCTTTCACAACTATATTTGCAGCAAACTCTGTCGAAAAAATTCTTTCTGGCCATGCATTTTCACGTGCGATTCGAGGACATATTTTAAATTTTGTTGCTATATGCAAACGAATATTAGAAAAATGTTCTTTTACCGACGATGAACAAAGTTATCTGGATAATTTGATGAACTCCGATGAATTCAATGAAGAAGATATCAGTAACGATGTTAATTTCTTACAAATTTCTTCTAAATTTCAAAGTCAGTTTACAACATTCAAATCGAATGGACCTACTGCTCAGTTGTTTCTCCAGTATCTACATTACTGGAGTAACTGGGCTGTTATTTATGGTAGCTACACTTTGAATAGCTCAAATCAATCGTTGAGAGGTAAGCTTTTAATTTATTATATTTATAACAAAATCGGTTCAATACCGGACGCTCTAGCTTCAATTGTTTATAGCTGTAAAACGGGCGCTTTTTCAAGTCGATTTTATTGCATGTTTTTCAAAGAAATCGATTTTTTAGCAATTCATAATGAAAATATAAGCCCTTAAGAATAATATCCCGGTCATCCGAAGTTCAAAATGTGAATCACGAACGGCCCGTTTTGCATTGAAAATATCGATATCGAGATAAACAAAAGGTATATCTCAGTAAATAATAAAGATAGGAGGACGGGGTGAATCCTATTTTTCTTTGGGTTTAAAGAGCTTCCTTTTTCATCAATAAAAAGTATTGAAAAGGCCCTTTTTGTTTATAATAATTCTTATGCAAAAAAGGGACATTTAGAGGGTTTTTTGCACTTTTTACGACAACCAATCATCAGAATCGAACGATCAATGGCTTAAATTGTAGATATTTTTATTATCTACAACTTTTATATACAACATTTTATGAAAAGCCGCGTTATATTTGCTTATAAATTGAAAAAAAAAAACTGCTTTTGGCCATGTTCTCGTGCCCCTAACTCTAAAAAAACTCACGAAATCTTCGGGGCATTTTTGACAGAAATACTTCTTTAATCGCCCTCAACAACTCTGTGCGGGTTGCTACCAGCCCTTATTTTTAGTAAATTTAACATGGGAGTGATTCCCTATTGACTGGACTATTAAGGAATCGCTAATGTTACTAAAACCTTCCAACAGTGTTGAGTAAATGGGAGGATGTAATGATGTTCCTCTGGATGTTATATTAGTAGTGAATTAAAGTTACATAACCAATATGAACATTTAATTAAATTATTATTGTGGAATAACAAAAATCCGGTAAAAAGAAGAAAAACGTATGAGAAAATGGTGTCATTGCCTGGCTGCAGTTATTTCGTTAGTGCTCCATCTTCGGCATTTTTAAATTTCATTCTCTAATCTTAATATATATAAATTATGTGTCGCTATCTTGGGGCAGGCTGACACTTAAACTACTGAACCGATTTTAATCAAACTTGCACACCGTGTGCAGTTTGGTCCAACAAAAAAGATAGGATAGCTTATATCTTAATTTATGGTCGCAATATTATTTGTATATTATCTGCAAGTAACAATTATCTGTTAGCTCCAAACGATTCTACCATATGGCGGTATAAGGTTATACTATTATTTAGTAATTGATATATATTTTTCAATATAATAGTTTTACTTCTATACCTACGACTTCCTGTCCTTCAGTATCCTTTAATGATGTCCCACTAATCCCCGTTGAACAGACCCGCTACCTAGGACTCCATCTGGACAAACGTCTTACTTGGATCCACACAAAAGACTAAAACGACAAGAAACTGCCCGTCGTTTTCGACTACTTCAACATTACTATACAAACGTTCAAAGCTCCCAATTAATTACAAAAGACTAATATACTGGTACATCACTGTGATTAGACCTATCTAGACGTAGGGAGTTGAGCTTTGGGGCTCCACTAAACCATTCAATTCATCTTGTATCCGATCCTAACAATCCAAAATCCTTAGAAAAATTCTAAGTGCTCCTTACTTCGTCACAAACAAACTTATCCACAAAGATCTTAATATCCCTTACGTTTCTGACTTGGCTCAAACCAGATATCTATCCTTTCATAGCACACTCTACAACCATTCAAACCCATTAGTATCACAACTTGCTTCTCATTCCATTCCAGATAATCCTCCGAGGCGTCTGAAAAGAAGATGGCCTAGAGACCTTCTAGTGTAGAATTTATTGAAGTGCTACTTATTTATTGAGTGAGTAGTTCTTCACATGGTATTTACATGCCATTGTATTCACTTTCAACACATTTACTTGTATATATTTTATACAGTTGTAAATTTCAATAAATTAAAAAAAAAAAAAAAAAAATATGCCGATTAAATTAAATAATGGATTTAAAAAGTACTTAGGATGACAAAGAAGCACTCATGAATTTAACCATTCAAGGGAACTTTAAGAAACCCTTTTAATTTAAAAATACAAAAGTAAATGCTAAATTTTGGTGAATATAGATATATTCAGGTTAACATATCACTTACCTGTGCGGGTTGTAATAATCCTTTGTAAATAAAATCAGTTCTTCTAGTAAAAGTTTTTTTATTATTATTTTTTTTTAAAGAGGTATCATTTAGAATTGTGATACAAATGTCATAAAGAGAGGTTTAATCATTAAACAATTTCTCAAATATAAGGATTGACTAGTCCACTGATTCAATTATTTTAGATATGCCCGAAGACCTGGTTCGTGACTGGTCATCCCAAATAACATTCTCTCATGAATCAGAATTGAGGAATGTAAATGGAAAAGGCTGTAAGTGCCAAAAAATGAAATAAAAGATTTTTAATTGGAAAATGAATAAGTTCCATCGCCAATGTAATGAAACTTATTCATTTTCCAATTAATATTTTTTTTTTTTTTTTTTTTTTTTTTTGGCTCTTACATGCCTTTTCCATTTACATACCTCAATTCATTTAGAATGAATACATATATTCAATTGGTTGTTGTTTTGAAATCTTATGTATAACGTCCAACTCTTTAGTAAACAAGCTGTTAACTTTTTCTTAATTTAATTAATTACTTTTTGCATCCCAGACACTCCAGTCACACATTACTTCCCTTGAAGAATGGTGTCATAACTGGAGAGTCAAGATAAATCCTAGCAAATCCCAACAAATAACCTTTACCCTCCGTCGAAAACCTACCTCATCCTGTCCTCCAGTATCCTTTAATGGCGTACCGCTAATTAATGTGGAACAAATACGATACCTTGGATTTCATCTGGACAAGAGACTTACCTGGAACCCTCATACATGATTGAAAAAGACAAGAAGCTGCTCGTTCGACTGCTACAACACTTACTTGACAAACGTTCAAACCTCCCGATTCACTATAAAAAAACTTGTCTATATGACGATTATCAGACCTATTTGGACTTACGGTATAGAATTGTGGGGATCCACTAAACCATCGAATACTTCCCGCATCCAATCACTCCAATCCAAAATCCTTCGAAAAATCCTAAATGCTCCTTTCTTTGTTACAAATGAATTAATCCATAATGACCTTAATATCCCATATGTCGCTGATTTAGCACGAACCAGATACCTCTCCTTTCATAATAAACTTAACACTCATTCAAATCCACTTGTAGCACAGCTAATTCCCATTCCATACCTGGCAATCCTCCGAGGCGTCTGAAAAAAAGATGGCCTCGTGAACTTCTTTTTTAAATATTCATTAGAGTACTACCAATGGGTAGTTCCTCTACAAGTTTTATTCATCTCATTATATCTCATATGTACCGCATATTTACTAGATGTGTTTTCACATTTAGTTTACAGTTGTAAATTTCTATTAATAAAAGA
This sequence comes from Euschistus heros, assembly GCA_003667255.2. Classification (NCBI taxonomy): domain Eukaryota; kingdom Metazoa; phylum Arthropoda; class Insecta; order Hemiptera; family Pentatomidae; genus Euschistus; species Euschistus heros. The sequence continues at coordinate 976,536 of RCWM02000296.1, forward strand.
ATTTTAAAAAAAATTACTTTTATATTAATATATTTATTTCAGATAAGAAAGGGGAATGCAGAGCTCCCAAAGGAAGAGTAATTGGAGGCTGCAGTACCATCAATTGGATGATATACAACCGAGGCAACAAGGAAGACTACGACGAATGGGCATGTCTTGGAAACCAAGGCTGGAGCTACGAAGATGTATTACCCTATTTCAAGAAAGCAGAAAACATGACCGAGGAATGCTTGGCCGGTTCAGGATTCCACGGAACCGACGGGCCTCTCAACGTCCAATACCCGAGATACGTCACCCCGCTGAGAGAGGAATACGTCAAGGCCGGACAAGAAATCGGGTGGAGTTTCACCGATTACAACGGAGGAGATCAGAACAAAGTCATCGATTACCTTCAGTACACCATGAACGGACCTCTGCGGGAGAGTACAGTCAAGGCGTACCTAGACCCGATACGATCAAGGGAGAACGTTGACATTATAATGGACTCGACTGTGAGCAAAGTTATCATTGAAGGCAAAACTGCGAAGGGCGTCGAGTATCACCGACATGGCATGGTGCACAAAGTGTTCGCCAAGAAGGAGGTTATTCTATCGACAGGGGCGATAGAGACACCAAAACTGCTGATGCTGTCGGGAATCGGACCTAGTTTTGAACTCAAGAAGCACAACATTGATGTAGTAATGGATTTGCCTGTAGGGAAGCATTACCAAGACCATATTCATGTTCCGATTTATTTCAAAGTTAACGAATTAGCTGAGACTGTGACTGAAAGCGTTTGGAAGACGAACGACAGCATAATGGCGTTTGCAAAACACAAAGAGGGACCCTTGACAATGGGTCCAGGAGGGACTGAAGCGACATCTTTCTTCAATCCTCTCGGAGAGGGACCGCCTACCGTCCAGACCATCTACTCCAGCTCTGCACCAGCGGACAATCTTGGAGACAAAAGGGTAATCAAAGCGTGGGTCGTCAATATTCAACCGCAAAGTGTAGGTGACGTCAGGCTGAAGTCTACAGATTTCAAGGATCCTCCACTTCTCGACCCCAACACCTTCTGTGACCTCACCGACAAGAAGGTCTTAGAGAAAGGAATAGAAAAACTGTTCGAATTCATGAACTCGCATACGATGTCAAAGTATTCTCCTGAACTGTACACCGAAGATGTTCAGCCTAAATGTCACGGCAAGAAAGGAGACGAGTTCATCGCTTGTGTTATTCCCGAATATTCGGAACTCACAGACCGCCCGTTCGGTACAGCTAAGATGGGGCCTAAAGGAAGTGAAGACGCCATTGTATCTTCAGACGATCTCACTATCCAAGGTCTCAAGAAATTGAGAGTAGTAGACGCATCTGTTATGCCGAAAAATCCTGGTGCGAACTCGAATGGTCCGGTTATAATGATAGCTGAGAAAGCAGCGGACATGATAAAAAAAAGTTATGAAAGAAGTTACCCCCCAGATTGTGATGAAATTGACGAAAATACTGAAAGCATACACGAAGAAACGAGCGAAAGCACACATGAAGCAATGACCGAACAACATGAAGAAGAAACGACAACTTTTAGACCAAGACCTCCTGTCACCATGCCAAGTCGTAAACCAAATGTAATGCAAGAGTTTTTTGACAAATTGCAAAATATTCTAAAACCATAGAGACATACTTAATCTCATTCGTTTAAAATAAATGTAGTTTTAAAAAATGGACATAGGTTAAAAAAAAAAAAAAAAAAATCAAAAACGTTTTGATTTCAATTTTTTTTTTTGTTCATTTCGCACGTTTCACAGACTAAATAAAATCGGTGAATGAGATGAATTTTATTTTTGTAAAAATTGCATTTTTTTGTTTTTGGAATCAGTTGTTACTGAGTTATAATTTTGTTTTGTTTTATCAGCTGTTAATTATAAACAGCTGTTCTATTTGGTTGGTTTCTCATGATTTAATTAGTAAAGGAACACAACCTTACGCTTCAACACAACCTCAACAAAATATACATTTCTTGTAAAAAAAAAAAACAAACAAAAAGCTAAGTCCAGATGTCAAGACAAAAAGCAGGCTTTACAGGGAGAATTGCGGCTGCCATACTCCGTACTTCAAAGAACTCCCAAACAGTCCCTTTTCAGCCTGCATTGCATTCTAGTTATGGCTAGAATTTTTAATGTTGCCCAAACTGTTTATTATTATTACGCCTCCTAGTTTGTCAGGAAATTGTTTTTAAATTTTATGTATGTCTCTTATGTATCGTTTAACATGTAGGAGAGGGAATCTGTTATCAGTCTTAAAAATTTAGATCCTTAAAACAGAAACTCAATATTGACAGTAACTAGTTAAAACTCATCTGGACTTATGCATTTCAAATTTAAGGACTGGCCACAAAAACGCACATTCGAAAAAAACAAACTTTTCTATATAAATTTGTAAGACTGATAAAGCAGTTCTGCAAAAAAAAAAAAAAAAAAAAAAAAAAAAAAAAAAAAAAAATCACTACCTTGAGAAATTGTTCCTGATTTTTATATTTTTATGTGTGCTGAATTTCAATCGGGAGGCGATCTATTTTTTTTTTTTTTTTTTTTTTTTCAGTTTCAGAACATTTTTTGTGACTTTTATGTTAACAAGTGTGCTGAATTCGAACCAATAGCAAAATAAATAAAAAATAAAAGTACTTCCTTTCATACATTTTTTGGTGAAAAATAGTAATACATAAAACAATAATATTTAATATTGAAAATAATATTTTTTGAAAAATGAATATTTTTTCCTTTTGTACTTTATTAGCGTGTCTCCTGTTTTAGTGGCCAATAGTAGTTGGTAAGCATCTTTTCATTGTATTAACTGCTATATCTTTTTCCATCTGGACTATCTCTTGATGAAATCGTTCTCCGTATTCATCCAAAACTGCTCTTAAGTTGGTACGGAAGAAATTCAAATGGGAATGCAAAAAAATGAATTTTTGCTGCAGCCCATGGCTTTATACGATGAAACCAATTCTTCAACAAAGTCATTAATGCAACAAAGCCTAATACTTATGCTCTCCGAATTTTGTAATACACTATTTAAGTTTCAAAATCAAATAGTTTTCTTATTTTTTTTTAAACGATTTTCGTTTAAGCGAAAATCCGAAAGCGAAAATCCGAAGCCTCTCGGCCCTCGGAAGTAAACAATACAATCATACAGGTAAGTGAAAAAAAAAAAGAACATTATGGGATAGACGGTTAACAGGATTAAGCTATTTAATTGAAAACCTATAGAAAACTGAATTACAGGTAAGCGAAAAAAATACTAGATAAAAATAATTTTTAGGAAAAAAACAAAACCGACTTCAAGATTAAACCTACATAATCAAACTTAAACTAAATAATAAAAAATAATATTTTAATTGCTTCGAAACAAAAACCATTAAATGACAATCAACGAAATTATCGATACTTATATACCTGTTCACAATTATGATCAGTTATTTTTTTTCTGAATCAACGCAACACTTATAAGAAAAATAAAAAAAACAGTTAATAAAATCACTTTTAATTTTTCTTAAAAAGTGCTGGGTGTTTTCAAAATATTTTTTATGGGACCACCTCTGAGGTATGCCCTATCGATCTAAAAATGAATCATAAAAATTGATTAGGAATTGACGGAGTAATCGCGTAACATACACAAAAAAAATAATAATAATACAGATGAGTTGAGAACCTCCTCTTTTTCGAAGTCAGTTAAAAATGAGTCGTCGGTGAGATTGCCAATTCCTTATGTGCATTTTATCACCTTTAATGTCATTAAATACAAAATGTGTTTTGTCAAAACCTGATCCTAGCTGAATTTGTGTTTTCGGGTTTTTAAATTAGACGCGGAATTTTATTTTTAAACGAAACTTGAAAAAATGCACATAACGGGATTGGTAATTTCACTAACAATATGAGTAATTATAGTAAGGGGGGGATAAGGGGGCAACCCCAAGAACATGTTCCATGTTATTCTTTCTTTAGCCAAAATGCATAAGGGGGCCCTACAAGTAATTTTGAGATCAACATTGTCAACATTGATTGAAGAAAGGGATAATTGTTCGGATCGGCGACACCAACCCCTACACGCGCCCAGAATACCTTTTATCGATTCTAACCTTGTTCCGATTTATTTCGATGTTCTAGTCGCTGCTTTTAGAGGGGAAAGGTTATTCTCCTACGTTTACTGCGAAACTCTAAATCCCTGTTCAAAGTAATATTAACTTCTGCTTACCCCCTAATATTAAAATGAGAAATAAAAAAATAATGAAGTGGAAATAAGAAAATATCGAAATATAAAACACTAAATCAATTTTGAATTAATATTAATTTAATCAGCAATTAATATACTACTGAACCACCAGTAAAGTTAATTCCTGATGAACTTTCTGTCAGAGAAGTGAAAATAACAAATTATAAATATAAAAAAGACAGAATCCTTAAGTATTTATTTGGCACAACTCCTATTTATTTAACATTTGTAGCTACATGTTTCGGAGACAATGTTCCATCATCAGGCTTCTAATTTTTTCTAAAAACATATTAATCTATAACATTATACCAATAGTTCTACAATTATATAGTAATGTGTCATTTACCTCTTAATCTGTGACTATTTTCATATTGTCAATTCTCCATGTTATAAGCCATTATATAATATAAGACAGAATCCTAGTTGAAAGTGATGATGTTAATTTCTGCTATATTTTCTCAAGGGAAGTGGAAATAAGAAAACATGAAACCTGTGATATACTTTCTTACATTTATTTATAAACTGATATGTTTCATTGAATTAATTATACAATCTGTCTCACTTTAGGACAAAAAGTAATATGGATGACAAAGAATCCATTCACAAAATATGTATACTGAAATTTTATCACTGAAATTGAAACAACAAATAAAAATATATAAAACACCAAATCCATGTACAAATTAATCTTTTTAAGTTTTGTAACACTTTTACACATAAGATGGGATGAAATAAGAAAACATGAATTGATAAAACACTTAATCCTCGTGTTGTTAACTTTTGTTTCACCTATTTACATTTAAGAAGTCTAAATATCAATATTACAAACTAAACAACACAATCCAATTCGAAACTGTAGAAGTGATTGTTTACATGTGAGGTTATAGGAATGAACTATCGAAAAATGTAAACATGAAGTGAAGCGTAAGGATCGAACTGGTCGGTGTAGCGCGGGTCAAGCCAGTTTGGTGGTGTCGCCGATCCGAACAATTACCAAGAAAGGTTATAATAATAAGTACATTAAAGGAAGGTTACGTATTAATCGATATAATTTTGTAGTATTAAGATTTGTTCACCACTAGACGAAACTGTTACACTCTCTAAGGTAATGTTACATCAATTTCAGTTTACTTTTCATCAGCTACATTCAATTTACAGCTCAATGAGAGACTGCACATTAAATACAAAAGTTATAATACTGGATGTGTATCTGTTATTATTGTTATTGTATTGATGTTTTGATCGATAGAACATATTAAGTATAATGTAAACAAGATATGATGAATAGTTGTGTAACCTTAGTCATGATGTAAGTCGTAACATCTTTAGAGTGGGCACTTATTCTAGAACAAGTATCCAAATACATATATACAATAATTTAGTTTAAAATTGAAACATTAGTAAAAAAAACAAAATAATAATAACAAAATCAATAAGTTTTTTAAAGAAGAAATGAAAAGATAAATATTAGAAACTAAAGATAATAACACAAAAGAAGGTTAAAAATAAACATCATAAAAGTTATTTATTTGTTTCTTTTTTTTTTTTGCTATGTCAGGAAGATTTCATATCATTGAATAATCTCGATGACAGAACATTTTGATAAGAGTTATAGTGATAAGAACAGGTGTTTAGTTTCCTCATACTCTTACTGAAATCCATACAGGTAATTATCTATCGTATTTTTGCTAACAATAATCTGCTGATAAAATCATTAATATCTAATGAAGGTGTATTTTTTATTATGGGAGTGGCATGAGAGGGTGTTGCCGTTGGTAAAAAATTTTCTGTTTTATTTATTTTGTATGTTTTATTGTAACCTTCAGAATGTTTGCAAGGAAAGGTTATTTTTTAAATTTAAAAATGTTAATTAAACTAATTATGCGTTGCCTATAAGGCTACGTTGAATAATATAATTAAAGAGAAAATAATGGCGAGATGAAGACCGGAAACGCTAGTTATTTTTCGTTCACAAAACAACTCATTTATATAATTATTCTCCTGATATTAGTGCTGGCGTGGGTATTTCTTGGTACTTGATCAAAAATTTCATATACTAGGTCCATTGCTGCCAATCCCAACAAAACAGTTTTTCCCCGAGTAGCAACAATCTTTCCCCCGATTCCCCCCAGCCATTTCAAAACTTCCTCTCTATTTCCCCCAAATGACAAATGAGTAATATTACTTTTCAAATTTAATAATAAGACATTAAGTTGTGGTGGTCATATCATGACACCACAAAGAATCGTGAAGAAAAAGATAGAAGTGACGTTACCTTCCTAGACACATGTGTTTTATTAATATTAACTAATTTATTCTGAGTTTAATAATTGTATTCGTTTATTAAATATAACCAGTCATTTACAGTTTCATTAGAGTTATTCTGAGTATACTAAAAAGTTTATAAATTTCTTTCCGTCTTAATTAGAAATTAAGATGTAATTCGTTTATTTAATATTATTTATGTAATTAGGTATTATTATAAAATAAAAATAAATACTTATTACAGCCAAAATCTACGCTACTGGGTCGAACTGACATTTGTTAAAAAAAAAAAAATGTTAAGTGAAAAATGACAAAAATATTTTAATCCAGTCAATAAACACATTGTATAGTGCATGGAATATGCAATAATTTTTGACTTCACAGCTTCGTTAGGAATAGTTAGAAGGTAAACATACCTAAAAGTCCCCGCCCCTTGGGGGTCGAGCCAACGGTGGAACAATTTTGTGTTTTTCGATTATATCTCGAAAATTGTGGACTCTAGAAAAATATGCTACTAATCAAAATTAAGCTAATTAAATTTCCTATAAAATTAATTATACACATATTCGTCGAAATCTCAACGGTTTTCGAGATAACGTTATTAAAAGTCAATAATTTTAGAAATAAAAAAAATGTTTACTTCATTTTTTGTTAAACATTTACTTCAAATACCAGAAAAGTATATATGAAATTAAAGTAAATTTAACGGTCTACAATTTTAATTCTGACTTTTTTTCTGTGAAACGATTGTGGAAGGTACTAAAAGCAAAAGTTGGGTCTTTTGCACTTGTTCCCCACAATTCATTTTGAGTTTATTATCATATGTTTAGGTTACAGTGACCCAAATGTAATATGTCAATGAGAGATCGTTTGATTGTTCCTATTATTAAATAATTAAATTTAAAAAAATTATTTAATTATTTATTTAAATATTTTATTAAGTGTTATTCGATGTAAAATACCTTTTCCTGAAGAAATTATATGACTTTTTCTTTTGTATTTATTCGCCGAATTAAATCGAACAAAGACATGTCGCGTATAATAATAAAAAAAAACTGTTTGTTATTTTTCTGTTTTTTTAATTTAATTATTAAATAATAAGAGCAATTCAAACGATCTCTCATTGACATGTTATTACTTTTAGGAAGGTTACACGTAACCTAAACATACGATAACAAACTCAAAATGAAATGCGGTGAACAAGTGCAAAAGACCCCAAAAGTTTGACAAAAAGTGAGGTAACATTTGTTCATTCCGAAAATCACCGATTTTCAATAACGAATATCTCGTAAACGGTTTGAATTACGACAAATTCATATAGAATCAATTTTATAGAAAATTTAATTAGCTTTTATGTTTATTTGAAACATTTTTTTCTAGAATCGACTGGTTTCGAAATATAATCAAAAAACCAAAACCAATGAACTTCTCCTCTACCCCCACCGTTAGCTCATCCCCAGGGGCGGGGACTTTTAGTATGTTTACCTTCTAACTATTCCTAGCCTGAAGCTATGAAGTCAAACATTATCGCATACTCCATGCACTCTACAATGCGTTTATTGACTGGGCTATAAGTGAAAATATATGGTTATAAACTTTTATTTGAAAATTGATGATTATAACATAAATAAGGTATTGTCACAAAAAATAAGAGCACACAAAAAATAGATCAGTAATTAAAAAACTTGGAACCAGCTGGCGTGAGGTTTCCAATGGATTTGTAACCGCTTGTAATAGAAATGAAAATAACGAAATAATAAAAAAATTTCTTATAAATAAAAATTATAAATCAAAATGTCCTCTGAATAAAAATAATGAAAAATAAATGCGATTATAAAGTGAACGCTGCAGTGGCAAGTCCATTTCACACTTCCTGTTTGGTTATCACAACTTGCTGATAACGTGTAACGTAGATTCAGTAATTGCTCAAATTTCCCCAAAAAAACATTTTTCCATTTTGGTGCAAAGGCTTCCAAAATCCCCCCCCCCAATCTGCACCTCTGATCAGGCCTCATTGTAAATTTTACCAGCTTTCAAATGGAAAAAAGAAATTTTGGATCGGACAAATAGTTTTAAATTTATAGCCAAAAGAGTACCGACAAACGTGTTTTCGCAGAGATGTGTGTGCTACTTACTGCAACTTAGCCAATCTTTGGGTGTTTGAAGTGGCCAAATCGCAAAACCGATTTTAACGTTATAAAATTAATTAAATTAAGTTTAATGTGAGGTTCTATAGTTTTTGAGAAAATATTGTATTTTCCAATTCCTCACATCTCAATAACGATTGACTGTGCAAAAATATGAATTGAACTAAATTTGTTTTGCTTAAATAATTTATAGATGATGAACTCTTTAATTATAATTAGTACATGTAAATATTTTTATTATTATTGTTTGATTTGTAATAATTTAAACAAAAGTTATAAATGTAAAAAATATTGAACTTTATTTGATTCACTGGAAAATAAATTGCAAAAGTATACATAAAATTAAAGTTAATTCAATGCACTTTAAATTTGTCTCCGACTATTTTTCTGAGAAACGGCCATGGTTGGCTCTAGAAGCATATGTTTGACTAAAAGTGAGGTCAATTTTTTTTTTTCTTGAAAATTATTTATTTTCAAAAACCGTTGGAAGTACGACAAATATGCATACAAAATTATTGTATATTTCATGTACTCTACAATATGCTTATTGACTGGACTATGTTCGAAAAGTGGTCGCTAACGTTAAGAGAATGCTCATCGCCTTAAAGTTTTGAATAATAATGTATTGTGTAGGATATTCGGTCCCAAAAAGGATGATTTAGAAGGCTACGGAATGAAGTATTATGGGATATTTGCCCGGTAAATGTAGGTAAGGATTTAACAGCCCAAGGGTAAACGTAATCAGTGTTGAATCACCGGGTAAGTGTCCAAGGGATAGACCGAAACGTAGATGGAAGGATTGTACAGGGCTAATCATGTGAATGTTGATGGCGTAGGATGGAGAGAGGTACGTGGCCAGAGATTGATGTTTTTGTCATCAAGACATAAATCCTTAGTATTTATTTATTTGTTATAAAATATAACTAGGTTAATTTTCAAAAATAATTAAAAGGCATGTTATTATGATAAATCAAAAAGTTTTACATGTATCATATTGTTTTATTAGTGTATCATTTTGGTCTAACTTTGTACTATTTTAACACAATTGTTTTCACGATTTGTAGCCCTTGAATTAATCACTTAGATTGTTTTCAGCGAAAAATAAAAAATGGTGCATTAAGGAGTTTAAGTATACTAAACAAATTAATGGCATCAAATTAGAATCAATATTTAGATAATTATTTAAAGATTTTCCACATAGTGCAATAAAAAATATTATTGGAGCAGACGATAAAAGGAGACGTGTAAATTTAACCTTTTGAGAAATCATCTTTATATCTAAAGTTTAATATTTATTTTATATGCACAATTGATGCTCAAATATCAATAATAAAGTTGTGTTTTTCTAGTGACATAACACGGAACTTCAAGCTCCACGTTTTTGTTACATCATAAACAAAACACAACTTAAGCTGATATGATAATAAATTACACAAGAAAAGGCATACGAGACATGAGTGAACTCAGAACTCATCCTTACCAACTTCCAACTTTAATTTGAAAATATGTTTTATGACTTTATTAAAAAAAAACTGTACCACTTCTACAACCCATGAGAGGTCTTCTTTTTTAGGATGAATTATTCTGTAAGTACTGACGGTAGTTAATACACAATAAATCAAAAATATCGATACCTGTCATTCATATTTTTTTCTCTAGAACTCTCTCCCTCCTAAAATTAGACAGGTTCCTTCTTTAGGCACTTGCCTAACAAAAAAAAATAACAGTATATTGGGGTATCTATATTTGTGTTTAGCAATATATAATCAGACGAAAAGAAGAGATTTGAAATTAAGTTCAATCACAACTCATCCATCTTTAAACAAAACTGAAGATTCGCTGAAAAACGACGTTCATATCATATCGATATCATTCAATTTAGTTATGAAACATACAAATCGCATAATCTGATATTATTATAAGCACTAATATTCCAACACTTCTAATAATTGGATCCATTCAAGTACAAAATATACTTCGAAATCTTTCAAAGGTAACGATTTCTACAAAATTGGTAAGAAATTTAGAACCTCCAATGGTAAAAAATCTTCGCTCAGTAAACTTAATAATGCTCAAAAGTTATCAGTAATACAACTATTATTTGATGTGAAACCCCATATAAAACTAATAATTGAAGGATGGCGGGAAAAAACGATTAAAGCGTTCGTTTTGTGATCATTTCCGCCTGTTATCCTGTTTATTTACCTGTAAATGAATTCAGGAATGTATTATTTCTTGTCCAAGTGGTATCATATAGACATTTTTTAAGTTATATGATCTCTGGACGCACTACAAAATCAAGCAGGCATAAAAATACTTCTATTATTCTTTTCAGCAATTCCTTGTAAAGTAACCTTATGTTACCGTAAAATTACCTTCCAAGTGATAATAATTCCAGTTGCATTGGCCTCTATTTTTTACTAGTTAAAATTCACTTTCAGTCGGTTTAATGAAGTTTATTAGCGATGCTTATTTTTACTGTTTCCGATTCGCACTTTATAAAATATTAAAAATAGGGATTGCTATCGGATTTAATGTAGTTTAAGTCTGAAATAAAAACAAAAATTTTACAAATACCTATTTGTTAAATTGAAAGTAGTCAGTTCATATCCCCTTTAAGTTGTAAGTCCTTTGTCTCCGAGTTTTTAATAATGAAAGGTCGCTTTAGTATTAAAATAAAGTTCACATAACATAAGTTGATATTTAAAAAATACAAATTAAAAAAAAGGTCAGTAAAATACCAGAAGTGGGCGTGGCCTAAGTGGCCCATAACCTTCTGGCTTGTTTTTAGGAGTGCTCACTGTGTCAGTAAGCTAGTGTTGTTCCTTATCAACTTATTTTTAGTGTAGTAGGTTCAAGTCTTATTAATTATCTTGTTTATCTATTTATTAATTTATAATTTTTTTTATCTTAGCTGTTTAGTATGTAGATAATGCTATGAGAATGTAGAGTTCGAAACAGTTTCATTAGTGTTTCTTGTATATTTGTATTATTAGTCTCTTGTAAATATTTATTTTTAAACAGCATTCACCTATTGTCAAGATTCTAAACCAAGTTTTAAATATAATAGTTACCTGTTTTAATTCAATTTGTTGTAATGTATGGTAATTAATTGAAATTATGCCTTGTACTCATTACAAATTCTCTCATATTATTAGTCTTGGGAAATGAATTAACATTAATCATTAATAGGTTCTACATATAAATTATTGGTTTTGAAATTATTTAATGAATAAACTAAATGAATATCTAGCCTAACGTTTATTGAAATTTCATATCCAAATCCTTATGCCTTAATTTATTTGTGAGCTTTTTATAATTATAAACTAATATAAATCCCAAATATTTATTAATCGCATGCTTTAGAACAGATTAAGGAGTTATAAATGTTAAGTAATTAGGCAATAATGTATATATATTTTCGGTTTTCTGTTTTTATGACTAGAAAATGATTATTTACCATTAAAATTCTATATGCCTTTAAAATATCTTTGGCTGTTAGGTAAAGTGTGTCAAGTCCAAAAGTATTGATTTTAGGATTATTTTTAATTTGATTTTAAAGATATTGGATTAAATAGAAAACTGATAAGCTTGCATGCTAACAAATGCTGGCAAAATAAAAAAAATATATTAGAAATTCTAATTATTGGATTCAGAGGAAATTTTCAGTTGTAAATTTCCAAAATTAATACTTTTAAACAACCAACTTGGCTTTACGGACACAGATATGATCAACGTGGTTCATAGCTTGATTTATTTATTTTTTCAAAGTTTTCTAATCACACTAGGCAATTTAGATTCCAAAATTTTGAAAAATAAAAACTTGTGTGTTTCACCTGTGACGTCGTGACATAGCTTTCAATTACTTGCTTTGCCTTGTGCTCATAATGCATTCAATATTGTTTTTATTTTAATAAATATTTATTGTTAGGTCTTTAAATTAATTGTTGTTATAGCTCTTTATAGTTAAATGTACTGTGTATAGTTTAAAGTATGAAAATTTAAAAAATAAAATAGAATAAATAAGAGCAAAACTTTATTATGGTTCTTATAAATATAGGTGGAAAAATTAAGTATTTTGGAGACCTCAATGTTTATATAAGTTCACTCTTAGTAAATAGTTAACCCGATTTTACTTCTTAAATTAAGCATAAATAGCCTAGTTAGGAAACAAAACTGTTTTATGTTCTATCAGCTGTGAAGTCAACTATAAAACTTAATAAAAACAAGGAGACCCTAAATAAAGTGGGTACCGGGCCCTTCTTTTGGCTCCGGGAAAACCTGGCCGTTGTACATAACTGCATTATCATTTATGCATACTGTTCTTGGTAATTTTTCCTTTATTTTATTGTTATTTGGGGCACCATTTTGCATTTTAAGAAAAGTGCTAAATGTGGAGATCATATGGAATATTTATGAACTTCTAATACTTTTATGTTGTGATTTGTCTGTTATTTTTTTGTTAGTTTAAAGCATTGATATAATAATGTTAAATTCAGATAGAAACAATTATTAGTTTTTTAGTTACATCTTAATTTTCTATTGGCATGTATATACAACATAAAAGAGCACAAAATTATACTGTTTCTCATTTTATAATAGTAGAATATTTTCAATGATCAAAAACGAATGGTTATTAATATCACCTGACAATAGCTGAGCAAACAACTTTGTTTTTGTAGTTTTAACTATAGTTAATATTTGGATAGTTTATTTCTTATGAAGAAACAAAATAATACTTTGGACTTAAGGTCGTAGTAGCTGAGCATTGGAATTGGTGTTAGGAAGTGAAGTTAGTCAAATTTTATTTTATGGTGATAAAAAGAAATGAATCTTATGCTTCAGTTTCATATTTCCTGTAATTAATTCTATTGGGAGGGGTATAAAATACTTTCCCTACAAAATGTTTAGTAAGACCTTTAATCTTTTACACAAAGTATAAGTGTAAAATAATTTTTAGTTAACAATCTAAATGTCAATAATGCCACCTGAATCTATAAACAGCTAATATTATGTCAAGACTTAACAAAATGGCATTATAAAGTTATGATTACTTAGTTCCATGGAGTAATTTAAACTACTAAAGAAGTAGAAGTATTTTACATGAACTATTTTTATATTTGGCCATATAATAGATTATATGTTTTGGTTACCGATCTTTAAATTCAAAACAACAGAGAAAAACAAAAGAAAACAAATTATAATTAGATAACCCTTAAACAAAAATAGAATCAATAAATTTCTTAATAAACAGTACAATAATATAAAACAAAACAATACAAACAAAATATTCTGAACATATATAAATGTTTGTATGAATTCATTGAAGTCGATTTGGAATAAATTTGTTCTGACTACAAATTAAAGTAAAAATATATATAACAACAGCATTATAGCCAAATAGTACGAACGTTAAATGGCGTCTGACCAGATTTTGAGATGTTGGAGTTGAGAAGAGTGCCTACAGAAGGAGCTTGTCTAATTTTAGGAAGGAAAGAATTCCATGGGGTGGTGGAAATGGAAAGAAATTAATTAATTTCTTTAAGACTATAATTTTGTTTAAATTTTCTCTGGACTGCAATAAAATTATATCATGGCTCACCTAATTTTGGTTAGAATTGGTTATTGGGTTAATAATTAAATTATTTCTAAGGTTGGTAAAATATAACTTTTAGTCAGGAATGTTACCAACTTTTCTATAATTTAGTTTCCATTTTCAAAAATGTGGTCTTATTTCACTCATAAGGAAAAAGTTTCTGTATTGAACATAAAAATCTTCACCTCACCGTAGAATGATGTCCGTGAGTTAACACTTCTGTCATTCACCTCATTTTTCCACGCTGATCAACTTTTAGAAACTTTTTTACCAATAAAAAACTAAACATACATATTGTATAGCGGTAACATTACTGACATTGAATATAAATACTTCCTATTATTTTCAAAGGTAATTAACCTCTCTCCTTAAGGAACCGGAACTAGTTGGTTTAACAATCAGAAGACATTGCAATACTTTTGGAGGAAGTTCCCCTACCCGTTTAGAGTCAGTTTCTTGGATCTCAAGGCCAGAAAGAACAGTAAAACCTCAGACCAACATTTCAGTAAAACCATGAGGACAGCATTATAATATTTTTTGGCTGACAGTATATTTTGTTTTTATTGAAGAAAAAAACACGCGGATATTGTTATTTAGAATGTGCACTTTTTATTTATATGAATAACAAAAATAAAATATTCTTTTTTGTAAAAAAACAAAATGCTTATTTCTGTTGTCATATTGAGCTGGTAACAGTAACACTCCTGACATTTTTAGTAGTTTTCAAAATATTTTTCCATTTTTCTACTTCAAAAATATCCTCTGGAGAAGAAATTTCCTATAAAAATTACAAAAGATGTAGTAGAGTAATAAAAAAAATCAAAGACAAGATAATG
The DNA here is from genome assembly GCA_003667255.2 of Euschistus heros. NCBI lineage: Eukaryota > Metazoa > Arthropoda > Insecta > Hemiptera > Pentatomidae > Euschistus > Euschistus heros. Next base: position 991,628 of record RCWM02000296.1, read on the forward strand.
TGACCATCTGTCACTAAGTTAAGAACGAGTGACAATTTTTTTGACGAAAGCGGGAATTTTTTTTTAGAATGACCTAAATCTTAATTTGATTAAATTTGTTTTAACTACAAATTAAAGTAAAAATATATATAGAAATAACAGTCCTAATGTTAGATTGAACTGATTAGATTTTGAGATGTTGAAAGAAAAGTTTTGAAAGTGCCTACAGAAGGAGCTTGTCTAATCTTAAGAGGGAGAGAATTCCATAGGGTGATGGAAAAGGAAAGAAAAGGGTGTTGACATGAAAAGTAGTATAAATGTCGTAGAATGAGAGCTTACGGGTTGGAAATGGTCAGGGAACTTCAATTTCAGAACATTGTAGTTTTATGAGGAATGAAGGTTCTTGATGATGAAGGAATGTGATGAAGAAATAATGCCTACAGAAACGTGAGTAGAACAAACTAAAACAGTGGAGAGATTTAAACTTGGAAATGCCTCTGGAATGCCAAAGCAACCTAATAAAGCTATTCATAATGCACTTCAGTATGGTTATACATACATACATATACGTTATGTGTTGTCTTACTTTCATGGTTCATAGATTTTTTAGTAAAATATTACTAACATAACTACATGAAAAAAATTGTATTTATCACTTTTAAAATCATCTTGTTAAATGAAAAAATACATTTCCCATATTAAGAAGAAACTTCTATTTATTGCACAACAAAACAAAAATATACGCCGTATGCACACGGGAGTACTGAAAAGGAACTAATTAGTGATGTAAATTACCAACTGGTTTACTTTGAGTCACTCCCTGTGTATTATGTACGGCGCTACTGGTTAGGGACTCGCCTGTGATTCGCATAACCACTTTGTAACTAGTCATCTGGGTGATTCGCATGTCGGGTTGCCTACGATTTGAGTTTTCAGTTCCTTGATGATGAGTGGCCAAAACACCAACCTGTTGCTGGTGGGGGAGGTGGAAAAACGCACTATTTTATACAATTTCCATCTTTTTGGTTAATTTCACGTCAGAAAGGTTGAGCTGTTTTGAAGCAACAAACAACCTAGTCTGACAACTTCTTTCAAGGTATGGGTGTACCTAAAACCTTCTGGCTATTCATCTCTTCCTCCTGAGGTAATAACGCAGCACAACAGTTTTGTCATCACTCGACTCTTCCGACATTGCACGATCGATATCCATGACGACAATGAACGAACTAGAGGTTTCCGTTGCTGATGAGTTGCCTCGTGTGTGGAGACAAGTCACCATTCAGTCTGTAATCGGTCAGAAACCCCAGTTACCAACTGGTTTTGTTCATTTTCAGTATCCCCGTGTGCATAGGACGTTTGGGACGTAAAGCACCGACAAATAACTACTATTATTTTACCAGCTACGTAAAATTTATTTTGCAAAATATTTTTAAAAATTTAAGTACCAAGTAGGTTTTAAATAACAGAAGTTTCCATCTTGTGTAAAGAAAACATTATGACAATCCCTTAATGCAAATGAGCATTTTAAACATAAAAACTCTTTATTGGATTTTACCGTTAGCTATGAATGCAGATGATATTTGTTAAAGAGTACCACTTTTTTTGCGGTAAAATGTATGGGTAGATGAGTCTGTTTTTACAGGGAAAGGCATTTCAACACAATCAGCATTCAGAAGCTAACGGCAAAATTGAGGTCTATGTTCATTATCATTGGGTTTTAAAACATTACATTGAAAATCTAATAAAATAAATCTTAAATGGGAACGTGTCTAGGGAATCTTTAAGAAAAAAAAAGTGGTTTCCTCTAAAAAGTCTTTGATTTATCGTATATCTGCAACGGATTGGAATAGAAAGGTGAGGTCTGCGGGCGGCATTTTGCTACATTTTTGATCTAGTTTCACCCAATTCTTTTTTTACACTAAGACGTACTCACCCTGTATATTGAAATATTCAAGATCTATTGTTTTTCCCAGTCAGGAAGAAATTGACTTTTGTTTTTTAAATTTATATAGTTGCATTAACTATTACACGGTTTTTAGTAACAAAAAAAACAAAACTAAGATGTAAACATTTGAACAATCTTTATTTTTTTCAATCCAACTGCATGCTGACTCTAATGGAAACTTCTGTTATTTAAAACCTACTTGGTACTTAAATTTTTAAAAATATTTTGCAAAATAAATTTTACGTAGCTGGTAAAATAATAGTAGTTATTTGTCGGTGCTTTACGTCCCAAAGGTCCTATGCACACGGAGATACTGAAAATGAACTAAACCAGTTGGTAACTTGGGTTTCTGACCGATTACAGACTGAATGGTGACTTGTCTCCACACACGAGGCAACTCATCAGCAACGGAAACCTCTAGTTCGTTCATTGTCGTCATGGATATCGATCGTGCAATGCCGGAAGAGTCGAGTCATGACAAAACTGTTGTGCTGCGTTATTACCTCAGGAGGAAGAGATGAATAGCCAGAAGGTTTTAGGTACACCCATACCTTGAAAGAAGTTGTCAGACTTGGTTGTTTGTTGCTTCAAAACAGCTCAACCTTTCTGACGTGAAATTAACCAAAATTGTATAATGGAAATTGTATAAAATAGTGCGTTTTTCCACCTCCCCCACCAGCAACAGGCTGGTGTTATGGCCACTCATCATCAAGGAACTAAAAACTCAAATCGTAGGCAACCCGACATGCGAATCACCCAGATCACTAGTTACAAAGTGGTTATGCGAATCACAGGCGAGACCCTAACCAGTAGCGCTGTACATAATACACAGGGAGTGACTCAAAGTAAACCAGTTGGTAATTCACATCACTAATTAGTTCCTTTTCAGAACTCCCGTGTGCATACGGCGTATATTTTTGTTTTGTTGTGCAATAAATAGAAGTTTCTTCTTAATATGGGAAATGTATTTTTTCATTTAACAAGATGATTTTAAAAGTGATAAATACAATTTTTTTCATGTAGTTATGTTGGTAATATTTTACTAAAAAATCTATGAACCATGAAAGTAAGACAACACATAACGTATATGTATAACCATACTGAGTGCATTATGAATAGCTTTATTAAGTTGCTTTGGCATTTCCAAGTTTAAATCTCTCTACTGTTTTAGTTTGTTCTACTCACGTTTCTGTAGGCATTATTTCTTCATCACATTCCTTCATTCCTCATAAAACTACAATGTTCTGAAATTGAAGTTCCCTGACCATTTCCAACCCGTAAGCTCGACATTTATACTACTTTTCATGTCAACACCCTTTTCTTTCCTTTTCCATCACCCTATGGAATTCTCTCCCTCTTAAGATTAGACAAGCTCCTTCTGTAGGCACTTTCAAAACTTTTCTTTCAACATCTCAAAATCTAATCAGTTCCATCTAACATTAGGACTGTTATTTCTATATATATTTTTACTTTAATTTGTAGTTAAAACAAATTTGTTCAAATTCAGATTTAGGTCATTCTAAAAAAAAATTCCCGCTTTCGTCAAAAAAATTGTCACTCGTTCTTAACTTAGTGACAGATATGGTCACATTATCTTGTCTTTGATTTTTTTTTGATTACTCTACTACATCTTTTGTAATTTTTATAGGAAATTTCTTCTCCAGAGGATATTTTTGAAGTAGAAAAATGGAAAAATATTTTGAAAACTACTAAAAATGTCAGGAGTGTTACTGTTACCAGCTCAATATGACAACAGAAATAAGCATTTTTTTTTTTTTTACAAAAAATAATATTTTATATTTATATAAAATAGAATATTTATATTTACACTGTGGGAAATTGCCTGTTTTTGACAGAAGGATTGTAAGAGTAAGATTTTGGCAAGTGTTTCCAGATTTTATTTGCCCCGTGTATTTGTTCTTTAATTTTGGTTGAAATCATTCAGTAATTCTAATTGTATTGGTCCGTCCTTCTATACCACCTTTCTTACCTCAAGAAAAAAAAATATTTGATTCGTGTAAATTTTAAAATTTATCTCTTAAAAGTTATCAAAAGTAAATTTTCCGTCTTCTAAAGCCTTTTGAATTATGGTTGTTTTATATGTAATTTTTCTTGATATAAATCAATATTATTATTATTATTATTATTATCAATATTATATAAAATAAAATAATATATTTAATAATATTGATTTATATCAAGAAAAATTACATATATATATACCGGTGACGGATTGTCAATAGATCCAAGTTAAATGTAATGTTCAATATGAACATTCATCCCCGGAATCACATCGCGATTTGCGAGTGCTCGGGGGTTATGGATCACTGAAGAGAGAAGATTTGCCTGGTTCGGATACGACTCCGGTGGCCTAGTTGGATAAGGCGCCACGCTAGAGAGGTGGAAACTCGGGTTCGAATCCCGACCGGGTCAAATCTTTTCTCTTCAAAAATAAAATAATATATTTAATAATATTGATTTATATCAAGAAAAATTACATATATATATATATATATATATATATATATATATATATATATATATATATATATATATATATATACCGGTGACGGATTGTCAATAGATCCAAGTTAAATGTAATGTTCAATATGAACATTCATCCCCGGAATCACATCGCGATTTGCGAGTGCTCGGGGGTTATGGATCACTGAAGAGAGAAGATTTGCCTGGTTCGGATACGACCCCGGTGGCCTAGTTGGATAAGGCGCCACGCTAGAGAGGTGGAAACTCGGGTTCGAATCCCGACCGGGTCAAATCTTTTCTCTTCAAAAATAAAATAATATATTTAATAATATTGATTTATATCAAGAAAAATTACATATATATATATATATATATATATATATATATATATATATATATTTATATACCGGTGACGGATTGTCAATAGTTCCAAGTTAAATGTAATGTTCAATATGAACATTCATCCCCGGAATCACATCGCGATTTGCGAGTGCCCGGGGGTTATGGATCACTGAAGAGAGAAGATTTGCCTGTTCGGATACGACCCCGGTGGCCTAGTTGGATAAGGCGCCACGCTAGAGAGGTGGAAACTCGGGTTCGAATCCCGACCGGGTCAAATCTTTTCTCTTCAAAAATAAAATATTATGGTTGTTTTAGTTTTCTAGTTTTAGATAAATCATGGATTTATTCCTGACGTTTTGGCACCTAATTATCCTAAACAGATTTTCCTTTTGTTAACCTCAATTTCTATTATTTATAAAAATATTTTTAAAAATGTATTAGCCATAATTTATGATACATCATTAGAAACATAATCATAGAATATAAAAATGTACATTGACTTCTCAGTTTAAAATTTGGATTATAATTTATCTTCATTACAAGGGAATGAAACATAAAATTATAAATAAAAAATGAATTTCAGTATTGACAGCGGTGAGATAGTGTCTTATTTTTAAAACAAGTGTGCATTGACCTATGTATATATTTAGCTTAAATTAGTCATCCCCGTGAATTAATGGTTTAGTCAAATTTTGAAGTAAATGAGTTAAGTGACTAAAAAGAATTGTGGAGGTTTTTCTTCTTGGTGAATAAGTATTTAAGGAACTCCACAATCCTTTTAATCACTTAACTCATTTTGGTCAAAATTTGACTTTAACCACTTATTCACGGGGATGATATATATATATATATATATATTATATATATATATATATATATATATATATATATATATATATATATATATATATATATATATATATATATATTCCAGTTTTTTTATATCAGGCAGACTGTTCTGCTTAGCAGAAGGGTGTAGAAGTTGAATTTTATTATAATTATGTTATTTATCTGCTCCTCAAAATCATATTATTTACTGATTAACTATTGATTATTCACTCATACTTTTATTGTATCTTTTTTCATTTTGAAATCAGTTTAAACAAAGCATGTATCTGTATTTAAATCAAACTTATAAATATGCTACTTTAAAATAATATTATATTTCTATGATTTCCATGTACAAACCGTACCTTGATATTTTATTTGGATTAGTTTCTTTGCTATGTATTAGAAATACAATAAATATTTAAAGAATTATTATATTACTTCACAAATAATGCAAGTATTATTTTTTTTTTTTTAAAGAATGGAAACAGTTGCAGTTAATGGAGAAACTGGCTCACTGCAGGAGGTGCCGGCAGAACATTTGCCAGCCATGTTGTCCCAAATGCGAAATCATTTCCCAGAAGCTATTCATGTAAGATTTTTATTTGAAGGAAATTATAAAAAATGATTTTCTTTCTATAGATTTAAGGAACAAAAGCTTATTTGATTTTAACTATCATATGTAACATGATGACCAATCACATGCTTTTTTTTCTTAAGGTTGTCTTAGTAACCACTCTTCTGCTCGGTGGACCTAGTTTTTCATTATATTTTTCTTATATTTGTTCATATATTTAAGATTTTTAATAGTTTTATTTCCAGAATTGAGTAAAATTCCATACCAATTAATGATTTTTAATACCTCAGAAATAACAAAATATCACCTAATTACTTATTTTTGCTGGGAAAAAACAAGGTAGTCCATTGATGATTTGTTTGTGATCAGTGAAATGTTTTTTTTTTGTTTTTATTAAATATTTATTGAAATTTACAACTGTATATACAATATAAAATATATTACATCAAGTAAATGATAATGATAAAAAGGACACATCACTTATTTTTAAAGCAACTACCCATTGGCAGCACTTATAAAGGTTCTATATAATGAAGTACTACAGTAGAAGGTCCCGAAGCCATCTTCTTTTCAGGCGCCTCAGAGGATTATCTGGAATGAGAAGCAAGTTGTGATACTAGTGGATTTGAATGGTTGTGGAGTTTGCTCTGAAAAGATTGAAATATGGTTTGAGCTAAGTCAGAAACCTAAGGTATATTAAGATCTTTGTGGATAAGTTTGCTTGTGACGAAGTAAGGAGTATTTAGGATTTTGGATTGTAAGGATTGGATACGAGGTGAATTGGATGGTTTAGTGGAGCCCCAAAGCTCAACTCCGTACGTCCAAATTGGTCTAACCCACTTGAATCCATTAGTCTCCCAACTTGACTTTCACTCGATTCCCGATAACCCTACGAGGCTTCTGAAAAGAAGATTTTAGTGTGATTCTATCACACATTTATTTATTTTATATATTGTATACAGTTGTAAATATCAATAAAGTATAAAGAAAATTTTTAATAAATATATATTTTGTTGTTTTGCCTAGGCCCATGAATATGTACGTATGCTTATGAGATACAAGAAGATGAATAGTTTGCGTCAGATTTCTTTCCTGGCTCCAGGAGGAGATTACAAGCTTGGTATAATATTTTTCCTTGTAGATGAAGTAAGAAAAAAATTAAGTGCATACTTTTACTAAACCTTTTATAACTATTTGGCCTACCTATAAAACAAATTTTATTTAAAATTCCAAAGTAGGCTTAAATGTTGAAGTATATATTTTTTTTTTTTATTACTATTTTATTTATTTGTAGTGGTGAGATTTTTTTTTATTTGGTATTATTTAAAAATACATAAAACTTTTAATTAATTTTACTGAATGGCATGTAAATACTAGGTGAATGAGGTAAGTAGGCTTTCATGCCTTTTTATTATATTAAAAATTACAGATCGTGTATAACGTCTTGATCTTTTATTTCATCATTCTCCGATCGCACTCCACTAAATTTTTTATTTAACCTTACTTTTCTTGATGATTTCATCTGCTGTTAAGTCTTCTTACAACTATTAACTGTCACAAATGATGTAATAATACATTTCTCATTTCTCAACTAACTCATTTTTATTCAACAGAGTACAAGATTTGGCAAAAACATTAGTGAAACGAAAATGTAACTTCCTACTCTCCTTCCCTTATATACGAGTAATTTACTCCATCAAAATTCAATTTGAACAGAAAAGATGTGTTATTGATTCATGGAAATTCGTTTCAGCTCTAAGAAACAATTTTAACAAACAAAATCTTTCCACTTAACCCATTCTATCAGCTATAACATAAAACTTTTTTAACTTATTTGAAATTTATTTGCTGTTTTGAAAGTGACGATTGCATAATTAAGAATCCATATTGCTATACAAACAAAAAATAAAATATTACTAAACTCGATTAATAATACAGACATTCATGACTAATTTGACTCACCTAACGAGATGCAATTTAATAAGTATTAAAAACATAAGGAAAATTATCACATTAATTTTATCCATTTTTTATCTTGTTTTTTAAATTTTACTTTCAAAAGTTAAATTCAATGTTTAACAGTTTTTAATATTGAAGGCAAATTACAAACACAACAAAACAAGAAATGTGAACTCAATGTGGACTGTTATTAATTTTTTAAAGATGGGGTTTATACTGATTTTAGGATCAGTTTGTTGGTTCAATGTACTGTGAAAACGAACAGGCAAGAAAAGCAATGGAGGAAGCCTTGATGTCAAGTGAATCAAGTCTGCCATTTAAGAAAATGTCGATGTTCAGTGGTTTGACAAGTAATTCTTACGAAGCTGCGAAACCATTTATTGAAAAAAAAAGTTGGCCCATTATCGGAGGTATAATGTACTGGATGCCATGGTATACCGCCAGGCAAATAGGAGTTCAGTAAGTAATTTGAACTTTTTTATAATTTGTTTCAATATATTCTTATAAATTGCTAGATATTTATAAGATTATAAATAATATTGAATTAAAAATACAAAACAAAAAAATGACTGATTTTTAACAAAAAGTTTTTTTTTTTATTACATAATAAATTGCTAGTTTTTTTTTGTTTTTTTTCTGCATCTATTAGTGATTGAGGTAGCTGTCAATTTTCAGTTTTTCATCTTTTTTTAATTATTTCATATTAGTTACAAGAGATCAAAAACGCTAACTAATAATTCCAAATCAATGCTACCTTGCTGTTACAATATTATTAACATTAAAGAAGTTGAATAATCCATTGTAGTAATTCTGAGTGTTTTGAATAGAAAAGTTCCATACCATATGTTTTTGCTTGTAAAAAAGTATGACATAAAACCAATAAATTTTTGTTTTGATAGTGTGCCCGAAGGATTAGAAATTAGACAGCTGAGCCCAGAGCATGCTGAAATAATAGATGACGTTTGGCCGCATAAATTTCCTGGTTCGAAGGAGATGATAGCAATGCAGATACAATTCAATTTTGGTCTTGGATTATTTCGAGGGGACGATTTACTGTCATGGGCAGTTCACTTTTTCTATGGAGGAATTGGAGCTGTAAGTTTAGAAACTTTTAGATTATTCAATTTATTTGTTACATTACTATACATTAAAATATATATTGTTGAATTGAGTGCATCAGCATTAATCTAAAGGGATGCCAGGACCTACTCGCCTGACAAATAATCAGTATTTTAAAATTAATTAAATAATTAAAATATTTCTTCTTGTAAAGGTTACAAGGTTGAGGATGAGGAATCTGAAAATGATATCAATTTTTTGTTTAAAATCAGGTTTTTGTTAAATAAAAAATTCTAAAAAATATAAGTGAGAAAAATTTTTAAACTAAAAACTGATATCATTTTCAGATTCCTTATCCCAAAAAACAGGTAGAAACCAAATTTGGTCGAAATCAAAAATTAAAAAGTTTTTACCTCCAAGATTTTAGAGGCTGTCAATTTGTTGAATAATGTAAATAATTTGTGCTATCTCACAGATTTCACCACCGATTGAAACCAAATTTTAAGGGCTTCTAGAAGCCGTAATACAGCATAGTTTAGCTCAAATCAGGTGGTCGCAGGATTTCTCCTTATTGAGATATCTTAAGTTATAGTTGACCTCGGAATTTTTTTTTTTGAATTAGTTTTTGTCCACTAAAATCAGGAGTAAACCCAATGTTAAATACATAAATAGAAAGTAGAGTGCATGCTAATTCTAGTGATGACATTATTATTTTAGTCGGTTGAACACAGTAAATGCTATGGCCGTTAGAAGTTGTTGATAAAACCTCAAGTTCAAAAATGTTAACGTCCTCGAAAGGGTAAAAAAAAAAAAAAATTATTTTGATAAAATTTTATATATAAGGGCTTTCTGGTGTGTTTAATCGAGATTTGATGTCAGTTTTTCAATAAAAAAATTTTTCACTGATTTACAGCGGATTTTATTGAAATTTTGTCCTTTTTTTGAAGTTTATGAGCACCCTGAAGCCAGGTTGTGTTTTGAGCATAACAAAAGTATTTTTATGTCAAAAGGCATAAAAAACTACAATTTAACGTGAACCATTTTACTATCTTGACTGAAAGGTAAAAAATAAAATATAATGTGATTTTCATATTTCATTTTTTTTCTTGGCTCCCAATGCCCATTGGCGGCTATAACTCTAGTTTTGCACTATTCTAGGTCCTTACTACCCACACAAAAATTGGCATTCAAATCTGTGAGTTACAACTCCAAACGTCCCCTTGTTAGTCTAAACATATCTCAATGAGTGAGATATGCTCTGGTGTGGGTGTGGCGTCGTGGGTGAAAGGCCATAATAGTCTTGGATCGATAAGGTGTCATCATAGGATGACGATGTCTGCAAATTCACGCAGTGATATCAGCAAAGACAGAGTGGACAGACAAGACTAGCCCTCGAGAATATTTTTCCAGCTCTTTATAAACTATTGCCCTAACCTTAAATAGTGTGACAAACATGCCTACTGATTTCTTGGAAGTTAACTAACGGCCAAAGACAGTTAAAAAGAAATTATCAATCCCTGGTCTAATATCAATCCCTTCTACTCGTAGTTACCTAGAATATTAGGTAGGAAGTTAGGGCTTACTACTAAAAACTTTCTTTTGTGTACTGCCCAACTGCTTTTTTTTTTTTCGATAAGGGTTGTGGTTTCCCCAATTCTCCGTTAGGAGCTGTGAGGAGTTGGCCTACTGCGTATCATGGCAAATATTTCTTATTGTTCTTTTAAAAAGAATTAGTTTAGTACATATTAATATATATACATGTTTTTTTTTGTTTGTTTTTTCTCGTTAAGACCGCTGTGGATCACGCTACAATTTTATTCGTCATGAAGGAAACCCAGCAGTCATCTTCTCCAGGATCTCTTTCCCGCTCTGACCTCCGCCCATCTTGCCTTCATCCTCTCACTGTGCTCCTTCCTCCTCTCTTGCGACCACACACGCGTGCTCGGTCTGCTCACCCTTCCGCACTCAATCCGCCCCCTCTCCTCCACTTCCCTCTCTTGTACTGTGCTCTGTTGTGTATTGTGCTTTCCTGTATTCCGCAACGTTGCAGGTCAGCTCTGCACTCATGATCCACTCCATGATCCATATATATATATATATATATATATATATATATATATATATATGTTTATTTATATAAAAATGACATAAATCCATCAACATCTTCATGGTTCTGTGAAATCATACATTGTGTGGATCTTGATAAAATCGATCTCTTATCTAAATAACCTAAACAATCAAGAACTAGAAAACATTACAGATGAAGATATATACCGAAAAATATAACACAACTTGCAACAAGTAACACCACTAAAATAAAAATGAAAAAACTGGCTAGGTTATATAGGGCTATGTATCAAACCTATAGGTTTTAATTTAACAAAAATAATATTCGCGTGATACGAAATAAGCTAACCCCTTCACAGCCTTAGGCAGGAGAGACACAGCTGGATCATACAACAAAGGACAGTTTCTCTACCTGCTGGTCCCTTACCTTGTAATATTAGGGGTAAACATGATATTTTAAGTTTTTCTAAAATTCAAAAAACTGGGAAGTCGGTAGGCGTGTCCAAGTATAGGGGGTGGAGCCAATTCTTCAAAAATGGCCAGAAAATATTTTTAAGGTCTTGTCTTGTCCCGTCTTGTTTCTTCGGAGCTTGTTCCTGGAGGTCTTGTGTCTGGCTTTGTCACCTTATAGGCCAGCCTGGTGGCTCCTTACCACAATGTAGCCGATTAGACATAGTCATCTCCAGATGACATCTCACCGATGACTTCCACTTCCGCCGATGACACCTTACCCACATCATAGCATCTCCCTCAGATTAAGATAAGTCCAGGTTAAGTTTATTTGTTACCATATAAGTTTTTACATTAAGTTATGATTTTTATTTCCTGTCTGTAATTTTATGTGTCAACTACTTGTTTGAATATATATATATATATATATATATTTCTGGTTTTTGTTTAACAATAGTAAAATTCATCTACCATTTGCATGTTACTCATCTAATTAATATATTTTGATTATTCTTCTTTATAATTGAAATGAAATGAAAATAGCTTTTATTGTGCAACTAAATAATATATACAATTAAACAATAAATACATACACATTTATCTTCCTTGCACTAGCCTTCCTCTTTTTAAGAGGAGTAATGGTCTTACACTTCCCAAGGTGACCAGTCCTACTGGGAAGCGGGGTTCGAAATTTGATTCCACTTTTCCCACCATAAATTTGTTCTCCACCATGTTGGGCCAGCCTCTTTTTTGAAGGAGTCGCTCCATCTCTTCAATTGCCTTCCTCTGTTCCTACTATTGTCATATGGTGTCCACTCGGTTACAGTATATGACCACCTGTCGTCAGTAGATCTCAACACATGTCCAGCCCATTTCCATTTTAATTTTTTTATAAGCATGGAAGAGTCTTTGAGCCCTGTTTTCTTCTGAATATCAATGCACTTGATCCTATCCTTTCTTTTGATATTTGTCATACTTCTCTCTATTGCATTTTGCCAGACTCTTACTTTATTTTCTTGAAACTTTGTGAGAGACCATGTTTGGCTTCTATAGGACAGAACTGGAAAGATACATATTTCAAAAGTTTGTTTTTTGAATACCATGTCAACATTGGTTTTCATAATACTCCTTAGGGACCAGTATTTTTTTCCAACTCTGTGAAATTCTTCTTTGGATCTCTTTATTTGTTCTATCGGTGAAGGATACAAGTTGCCCGAGATAGATGTGCTCATTAGTGTATTCTATGTTATCATTGCCCATTCTTATTTCTATTTCTTCATTATTTGTCATTAATTTAGTCTTATCATAGTTTGGGACTAGACCTACTTTTTTACATTCTGGTACTAGTTCATTCAACATAGAAACCATTTCCTCTCTACTTGTTGCGAAGAGCACAATGTCATTTGCAAAGCGTAGGTTGTTCAGCCACCTTCCATCGATTCTTACTCCTTTTCTTTCCCAGTCCAGGTTCCAGAAAACCAACTCCAGGACTAAGATGAAGAGAATTGGAGAGAGTGGATCGCCTTGTCTCACACCTTTTTCCACAGGGAAAACATTTCCTTTTCTTTCCATTTCAATGTATGCCGACATACCTTTATATAGCTGGTCTATAGTTTGTATATATCTGTTCTGTATTCCTATAGTTTTGAGGGCTTTGGATATGCTTGCGTGATAGATAGAGTCGAACGCTTTTCTGAAGTCAAGAAAACAGAGGTACAGAAGGAAATTATATTCTTTAGATTTTTTCTATAATTTGATTTACTGTCTGAATATGGTCCATTACTGAAAACCTCTTCCGAAATCCAGCCTGTTCGATAGCTATATTCTCCATAATCTGTTTTGTTAGGCGCTCTTTTAGTATAGTCGAAAATAATTTTGATATTGTGGAACAAAGTGAGATCGGTTGATAGTTAGACAATTACAGGAAAAACATAGTAATCAATATAATGTCGAAAAACAAATCCATTAAACAACTTAAAAAAGATCTTTCACCTGGTAAGCTTTGGATAGGCAACCTTGAAAATAAAAACAAAAACCTGATCACAGCAAGAGTTGATATATTAAAGGAAGCAACAGAATTCTTTACTGCTCTATATAAAAAAGATGGAAATGACGCTGAAGATATTACTCTATATTTAGAAGAGGATGATAAAGCACTGCCACCAATAATAATAGAGGAGGTAGTAAAAGCAATAAATAATTTAAAGAATGATAAAAGCCCAGGACCTGATGGTGTGAAGAATGAGTTCCAGCGAGAAGGTGGGGAGCTATTGGCGAAAGAGTTGTCAGAACTATTCAATTCAATTATAGAGAGAAAAGAAATACCAGAACAATGGAAATTGGCAAAAATTGCTATCTTGTTTAAAAAAGGCAATAGAAAACGGATGGATAACTTCTTTATAATTAACACATCTTAATTATTCGACCCCATGCTATCCTTGTGGAGAAGATTTAATTTAATTAATTAATTCTTATTAATTAATACTTATTTATAAATTTTCATGAAATTAAGTCCTAACTGGCATCCCTTTATTTTGATTAATGCTGCTCCAGACTCGAAACAGAGAGCAGAACACAGCAATAGCATTGACTGGCTGTAGCTGGAAAAACTTTTCATAAATTATTTAGTATTTATTACATAATAATGATTTGTTTATTTCAGGTTTCCCAATTTTCATACACAACATATTGGTAATATTTTTGTCTCTCTAGTTATAATTAAGCATCATTCGGCAGATAATAATTTTTTCCAGCACTCATTTTGGGTGGTGATTGTTTTTCAAAAGAGAATAAACCCCTCCCCAACAGAGAAACTGTTGGGAGGATTGTGTCAGGGCCAATCTTGTTGATTTTGGGTTTTGATGGGGTGGAATGAAGGTAGAAGTGTGTTTAAGGATTAGTGGTGTCGATCTCGAGCCTTAAGATTAAGAAAGCTTTATTATTTAGAAAAAGAGTAGGAATGAAGAAGGCATAGTTTTTAGTAGTTCATTTGAGCCTTTTACAAGTATTTCGATCTTACCGTGGTTTTACTTTAGTCTGTTCTCTAAAACACATAAGCATATTGAATTGAGGTATTCTAGGATCTTATTATGCATACATATTTAAATATATACTGTTATAGGTCCAAACTCTTGATAGTGAAAAAAGGAAAGGTTACGGAAAAGCGGTGGTAGAAGCTATAACTAAGAAACTTGGTGAAATGCAATGTGACGTCCACTTGAACGTAGTAGAAGGAAATGAGACTGGTGAAGCTTTCTTCAAGTATGTATATTCCATATTGTTATAGCAATTCATTCATTTTACTTTGAAACAATCATGTACTTATTGAAAGATAAATATCTACGGTAAATCTAAGTTGTAAATTCTGACATTAATAGTTGACCAGATATAATTTTTTATTATTCAAAAACTCAGTTAATAAACATGGCATATATGTCACATCGAGTATTTTTTATATTATGATATTCCACAAATCCTTGTTGAACGGATCTGCTACCTAGGACTCCGTCTTTGCCAATGCCTTACTTTCAATTCACATACAAGATTTTTTTTTTGATTTTTTTAATATACATTTATTTAAATTTGCAACTGTACAAAATATATACATCAAGTAAATGTATTGACAAAGATAATAATAACATATTAAAACTTGAAAAGAATTCTACACTAGAACGTCTCTAGGCCATCTTCGTTTGAGATGCCTCAGAGGATTATCAGGAATGGAGTGGGAAGCAAGTTGAGAAACTTAACGGATTTGAGTGATTATGGAGCTTACTATGAAAGGATAGGTATCTGGTGTGGGCTAAATCTGCAACATATGGAACATTAAGATCTTTATGGATAAGTTTATTGGTGACAAAGTAAAGAGCATTGAGGATTTTTCGAAGGATTTTGGATTGTAAGGATTGAATACGAGATGAATTGGATGGTTTACTGGAGCCCCAAAGCTCAACTCCGTACATCCAGATAGGTCTAATCACAGTCATGCATATGAGTCTTTAGTAATTAATTGGGAGCTTTGGACGTTTGTCTAACAAATGTTGAAGTAGTCTGTAACGACGGGCAGTTTCTTGTCGTTTTAGTCTTGTATGTGGATTCCAAGTTAGAGGTTTGTCGGAGTGGAGTCCTAGGTAGTGGATCTGTTCAAAAGGGATTAGTGGAATATCATTAACTTACAAGACTAAAATAAAATCTTAAAAAAGTTTGTTTAAGATTCAATTAAATATGTCGACTTCACTAGCTACAACATGATGTGCTGACTAAATCCCCCAAAAAAACTCTTCATGGAAAAAGACCAATTAGACTATCCCAACTACTTGAGTCTGATAGGCCTATGGAAATTATATTTTTGGAAGTCTTGAACCCTCTTGGATTGTAATATCAGCTAAGAACAGGAAGTATATACCTAATTATTGTTTGTGATTTTCCTCAAACAGCCTGTAATAATTTCAAACTTGCTTAAAATATATTTTTATCATATCCGGTTGTACTAAATATTGGTCAGTAAAAGTATTTTATTTATATATATTAATACAGTATACAGTTAAAGATAGTCATATTCATACACCATGTTATTCATTCGGCGCTACAACTCGATGTCAATTCTTGGCCACGATGTCGGTCCTGTACCAGCTTCCACCAATTGTCCCAATCCAGTTCCTCACGCCCAATATGGATCTAGCATTACCAGCCACACTATCACTCCATCGAAGCCGTGGTCTTCCTCTGTGTCTCATTCCATATATCGCTTCTGTCAGTATTTTCTTTGGCAGGTCATTCTCAGCCATGTGAGCAACGTGCGTGGCCCATCTCTACCTACCGAGTTTCATAAACTGGACCACATCTGAATTTTTAAATAAATCTTTGAACTCCTCGTTTGTTCGGCGCCTCCATACCTGATCCACCTTCACGGCTCCAAAGATTTTACGCAGAATCTTCCTCTCAAAAATTTTCAAATTCTGCTCACCTGCTTTAGAAACAGTCCACGTCTCTGATCTATATACGAGAATTGGCCAGATAATTACTTTGTATAGAAGTAATTAAACGGCTTCTTAAATATGAACTGAGGCCATAATAACAGCGATTGGTGGCTAAGACGCTTCGTTTTATTTCAGCATCTATTACCTTATCATGGGTTACTAGGGATCTGTGATATACAAATTCAGAGACTTTCTCAATAGAGTATTCTCCTATTGTGATTTCCTTAACAGGCCTGGGGATTTCCTCTGTGAAGGGGTCAGGGTCAGGGGAAAGTTTATTGGTTTTGGACCATTCTCTCTCTCTTTATGAATTTCTTTGTACATTATTTTCCAATGTAAAATCCATAAAATAGATTTCGTTAATTTTTTTTTATTTGTAAGTTAATAAATATTTCTGTTTTTTTGTAAAATAATTATGCTTTAGCTGTAAATCTTGTTGTTTCAGGGCGTTGGGCTTCAGATTTGCTTTTCATTCACAATGGGTCGGCAATAACTTCTAACTCTGACAAGTCTCTAAACTCTTTCCAATTACAAAATCTTCGAACATGTTCTAATTTTAAGGATTATTTTTTGAAATATAAGCATCTAGTTTGTACTTCCGTGATGGAAACATAAGTCAATTTCATCAATGAACCTGACTCACTGCCTTTTAAATAGAATTAAGTGTAAGAACGATTAGTACTTATTTTATAATTCAGACTTTAAGAAGTTTATTTCTTCCAATGCTTATTTAATCTAGTTATATTTCTACCCTTAAAAATGTTTTACCATTTTGGAATTTTATGATACTTAAATCTTTCAATGTTGATCATAGATGTTAAATTTTATTATATGTTTTCTTTGTTGTATTTTTTTTTTCATTATTAATACATTGGGATATAGTTTTTTATTTTAAAATGCTGTGATTGAAATCGATGTACCTTTCCAGAGTTATAATTAAATAAATTTAATATACCTTAAGTAGGTAACCTTTATTGATAACCGTAAATCAACCCTTCCTGCCCTAATTGAAAGTGTAACAGGTTTAGCGCCATATACTACAACATACACCTGCCTTGAGTATCGTTAACTTATATCGTTAAGAAAATAAAACAAAATCATAAGAAGAAATATAGATTTTATCAG
Organism: Euschistus heros; assembly: GCA_003667255.2. Lineage (NCBI taxonomy): Eukaryota > Metazoa > Arthropoda > Insecta > Hemiptera > Pentatomidae > Euschistus > Euschistus heros. The sequence goes on from RCWM02000296.1 coordinate 1,009,422, forward strand.
CACAAATGCAATATCAGTATCAAAATAAAAATACAGTACACTCCCAGCTTTTGGCAGAACTGGGAAGCATGACTACCATACATAAGCCAATTCTAGAGGTAATCTGCAGAATCACCGAAAAAAATATATAAATCATGTAAGGGGTCTAAAATTTTGTCTTTATTCACATGGAAATTTTAAATAAATAAATTTACGAAAACTTATTTAATAACTTAAAATTGGTTAAAGAATGAAAAATGGTTGCATATAACAGAGTTAACTGTTGTTTATATTAATCTCATTATCATAAGGTATAGTTGACTGTGATATATATAGGAGATGTAGATAATTAGGGTAGGCAGTCAAAGATATTCAGCAGATCAAAATAAATTGTTTATTTTATTCTAATTCTTAATGCCGACGTTTCGACCAGACCAAGGTGGGTAGTTCAGATACCCGACGCTAGATCTCTCCACCCTCCTTTCCTCCCTGTATCATCTATTTCCCCCTTTCTTCAGTTTGTTTGTTTACCTTTACATGAACGTAAGTCATTTTAAAAATATTTTTATTTTTATTTAATTATTTTTTGTTTTTGTTTTTGTTGTTTATTCTTTACCACTCAATATTCATCCTTTATTCATTAATATATCCTTTTCCTTTCTCCAATTTAAATGTTAGTGCACAACCTTTTGCTAAATTTCTTTTTCCTCACTTTTGCCCCTTATTTCATTTCCTTTCTCTTTCCACTGTACACACTTATAATTACCCTACTATATATGTCCCAATATTTATCATGTGTATCAATATATTTATCACTACTCTATAGCTGTACTTTGCATATTTGATTTATTATTAACTATCTAGTTAACTCCCTACTGTTATTAGTAATTTTATTCATTTTGTACCAACTCTTTAGCTTAACCACTACCATATATCTCATTAACTATATATCTACCATTTCTTATATTTACCTATTATATTGTTATATTTACTCATTCATTATCACTCCTGAAATATTCTTTTCAATTCTAATTCAATAGTTTACATTTATTGTATTGGCTTTCATTGCCTTCAGATATTATTTCAGTTATCTGTCCTCAATATATCAGTAACTCTGTATCTACTCATTAAGTATTAACTCCTTTAAGTATTAACTCAGTAACTTGTTCTCATTATCTCAACAACTTAGCATCTACACTGTTTATGTTCACCAATTATTTTGTCGAGATTACTCATTAGCATTTAAGTAACTATTACCCATTTTATTTCTCATTTTAGCCTCAATTCAATAGTCTTTACTGTCCTTATGGCCTTCATATATTGCCTTTAAGTTACTATCCTTACTCCTATACAGTTATTTATGTTTCATTTTATGTTTATTCATTTTTCTCACTCATTCCTATATGTTCTGGTGTGTGTTCATTCATATATTTTTACAATGTAGTCATACCTCTTTGCTTGTTTTACCCATTTTTTTTTTTTTTCTAGCCCTGATGAAGACTTGCATTGCAAGTCGAAACGTTGGCTTTAAAAATTATAATAAAATAAACATTTTATTTTGATCTGCTGAATATCTTTGACTGCCTACCCTAATTATCTACATCTCCTTATGCTTAGTATATACATTTATTTTATTTTGTTTTTAGTTTTTATATATATAATTGTAATTGAGAATAGTGTAAGTTGTATTGGATAACATCTAAAAAAAGTGTAATTTGTGAAGTTTGTTAAAAATTATTTTATTCAATAAATTTAGTTGGTAATAGATAGAATAGAGGAGTGGGAGGCAGTTTTTTGGAGGGAACAGGATGTGTAGGGCCACATGGTGTGCAGCAGTCTGAGTTCAGTGTGTTTTGTGATATGATGAATATTTTGTTTTGATTCGGAGATCTAAAGGAGTGATCTGGAAGTTATTCAGTGAGAAGAATTGGTGAATCATTTATCAGGACAATTTAACCTTTTGTTTTTGTTTTGTTTACCAAGTTAAGGTATGTTTGTTCCTTTTGTATGAAAAAGTCCCTAATCAGGGGAATTACTTGAATTTGAAGGATTAAGAAAATAAATTGTTTGTTTTTTTTCTTTTTATGTCAATCTTTGAAATACTAGTATTAAATTAAAGTTATATTTTTTTTTTTGTGATTTACAAAACCATTTTTCACTCATTGTAAAACGGCGCCCGGACTAATTAAAAATAAATTTTCTATTCACATTTATTATTAAAAAAAGAACTTTACTACCAAGATAAACATTCAGCAAAAGGTCTAAAAATAAAATTACAAGTTAATTAACGTAAACCGTAAAACAGCGTGACTTTGCACCACTTTTGTTGAAATTCATTCTTTAACTGCCTATAAATAATTTTTAAATACATGTATTAAAATATTTGCTTTGAATAATTAGCTTTAAAATGCTGTTGATTCATCACATAATCTAAGAATTGCAAAATTTACAAAACTTATAATTAATTTTATTGTTTTTAAACTTTGGTGCAAAGTCAAAGTCAAATATTTCTTCAATTAAAAAAGCTTGATTCTGGCGAAAAGTCAAAGCTTGATAGTAGTTATGAGATGCAAAGTCATTTCTTGATAGTGTTTGAAGTTGAGCCTAGTGATTTTTTTCTCTGTTTGTAATGATTTTTTTTTTAAAGGAAACAATTGTAATTTACAATGTTTTCATTGAAATGAGAAACAAAATTTCATATTTTTTAAAGGTTTATTGAGGAACGATAGAAAATACAAGAACATACCAACAAAATATTATATAGAAACAAAATAACGACTTAAAACATGCCTAAATAACATAAACAACTAGAATTTTGGTAAACAAGGAACAAAATGATATCTATCAAATAAATTGCACACAGATGCTCTCGGCGACCCTGCAACTACATTTGATGGCCACTTCCAGCAGGATTTGTTCATTCTTTGCCTCGCTGAAACAACTACTTTGTCCTCCATAATTTTTGTGATTTTTCTAGGGTATAACTAGGGGATATATTTCTAGGACCCCATAATATATTACAATGACATGCTCACCAACCGTTTTCTTAATTTGTTTGAACGTAGGTCCCTCTGCATTTTCTGAATAAAACAAATATTATAACTGTTGGTATGTATGTTTAAAAGTGGAATAAGGCTCAAATAATTTGATTAAAGTAGGGTGATTTTCTGGAAGGTCACTTGGTGCTAAAATATACTTGGTGCAAAGTCATTTCTAATTCATATTAAAAAGAGGATTCTATTTTATTTTCAAATACCATGACTTTTGGCAAATATTTTGAGCAAAATGAATATCATATATTTAAATTACAATAATTATAGAATAAAATTAATGCAAAACATATTCGATTTGAGAAATATTTAGTTGTTGAAAGCATGACTTTATCCCATAAAGGAATCACACCTGTTGAAACACTACAATCAACTAACTGTTATAAAACATGAGAGGTAACTAGGATCAGCGTAAAAATTCCTTACACCCAATCAGTGATGTCATAAGTAAGTAAGGAATATAAAATATCCCTCATTTAGACAACAGCAAAACACTTTTTCTTCAACTGAAACTTTTAAGTGAACTTAGTGCAAAGTTAACTCACTGGTGCAAAGTTGGTATAGATCATGAAAAGTAAAATTCTCTTGATGTGTATTCCTGGGCTTGGTTGCTACTCTGAAACATCATGCATTTGTTAATTTGGCTCTTAATTGATAATTGCACACATCTATTATAAACTTGTGAACAAAATGGTGATTATTCTGATTTTCATTGGTCAAATACTCAAGTCAATGTTTAATAGGGATAAACATTGTGAAAATAACTTCCCTCAGAGAATGATAGCAGACTTTTAAGACAGGTGAGCAAAAAAATGAATGAAATATAGAGTGCTCTAAAATATGCAACACTATGTATCTAAGGGTTAATATCTGCAACTCAAAAACACATCGGAACCAAAGAAACATAAGGAATAGGTAGGGTTAGTTAAAAATTTTTGGCAGTTAACTTTATGAGTAATATTTATTTGGCATAACACTATTTAAAATTGTTACAAATTACTTTTCTATTATACATGTTATTTACACTTCTATTCGAAATCCTTACCTTCTAAAGTCAGCTGTCGGCAGAAATTTATGTGCACATTTTTATAGAAAAAACAAAACAATTTCAGACATTAAATTCAATTAAATTAATTGAAGTTGTCAAGACATATTGAAAGAACCTTTTCAGTGGTTATAATCTTATATATTATAACAGTTTGTGTTCCTTCTAATGAAGGAAATGATCTTGGGCATCAATATATATATATTTTTTTATTTTAAACACATAGAATCATGATGTAGCGTACTTAATGCAAGTGAATCAATTAAAACATTAAACAAAAATAAGAGTAAAGTAAGTTTAGAACTCAAATAAAATAAGATTTACAACGGAGGCAGAAGTAACTACGTCAAAAATTTTGATTATCACAGATGAACTTTATTAAGTAAAACTACTTGAAACTTTTTAAGTACACTTGGCGAAAGCCACTCATTATAATAAACAAAAATGTTTTAAATATTGATAACACTTAACAAAAAAAAAAAAAAAAAATTTGCAGTGCCATTTACCTCCGATGAACAGAAAAAAAAAAAAAAATACATTTAAAGCAATTGAAAAGAATTTATTGTAAATTAAAATAATATAGCAGAAGAGTAACAATAAAGGCATGGAAAGAAAATATTAAAAAGGATAACAAAGTTTTGAAGAAAGTAAAAATAAAAGGGAATGAGGTAAGCTTAAATAAAAATTTGGTCCCATTAAATGTTTTAAACTATTTCACATGATGCATTATCTATAAAAACATTTCTCATTGAGACTAGAACTGCTGCTTAGTAGAACAAACAGAAATAATGTTCAACGAACATAGATTTATTCATTTTGTAATCGTATAATATTGTTTATAATAATACATAAGGAAAAATGTGCGGTTATATATAAGACAATAACATTACATTAATTAATTGTCAACACGTCTGTTTACGATATAGGCCTTCATCACATCAGGGCTAGAAAAAAAAACAAAAAATTATTGTCATTTTTTTTTTTTTTTTTCTAGCCTGATATAATGAGCCAAAACGTCAGCACTATTAATTAATGTAATTCTGGTATAAATAACACACCCTTATCATCTTTCCTTATAATTATTAATATTTATGAATCAAGTGCAAAGGTAATTCAATTATCGAACCCCACCTACCCAAACGTTTATTAAATGTATTAATAAATTGTCATTTTTTTTTTATTAATGTACAAGAAGTAATAAATAATTAATAAAGCTTGAATTTTTCCTCGTAATTTTTTTTTTCTTTTTAATTTATTACATAACCATAGTCGTTTACGATTATTTATAATAAAATATTCTGTATAGCTATACATTTAATTTACAGCGGTTGACACAAAGACGGACTGAAACATTACATATAATATTAATTTTAATAATATAATATATAATTTTTTTTTTTAAACTTGCTGGTAACATAATACAATATGGATGACTCTCGCCTGAATTTATTACTCCATTTTAGCCTACTATTAGAGGGGTACTTTTCTCTGTAAAGATTTGTTAGGTTTATAAACTGGTTTTGTTAAATATATTAATATAGAATTGATAATTAAATAATTATTTATAACATATATATATATTCTGTACAATGTTTTTTTATATATAGTAGCTATATATATTTATGTATATATGTATATCATAGAGATATTATACATATCATGATTTAAATAGAAGAAAGACTTTGCAGCTGATTACCTGAGGACAGCATAAGTGAGCAATATCATAACAGATAAAATTTGACAACAAATACAAATATTTATAAAATATGTAGATTGATTAGAGGGATAAAATAAAATTTGTTTTAAAACTCTGAAAAAATCCACGTAAAATAATAGAAACATAATAAATATCAACTGAGTAATTAAAACTAAATTTTAAGAAATGAGGATAAAACATTTAAATTCAAAATTATTTTTGTTGTAAAAAAGTCTTTAAAAAAATAGAAAATAATTACTTTAAAACATTTTACTCTGAAGAAACAATTTTTTTTTTTCAATATATTTTAATTTTAGGTTAAAAACAAAAAGGTAAAAAACATCTAGAGTATATATGGTAATATTCAGCTGTCTCTTTTTGATAATAAAATAGAAATATAACCTATCGATGAGTAAGTATCAAGAAGGCAAGCGGCAGGGCCTTTATAATATTGCCATTATGATATGTATAATATATGTTATATTAATCTCATTGCCACTGCTGACCGATGAGCGAGGTGAGCGCTCTCACGTAGGTAGCCTCCACGACTGCTACCTGTCCAGCCTGAAAACAAAACAATACATTAAATTTTTAAATATATTATTAGATTGCTTAAGTATAATCTATACTATTATATAAAATGACAAGCCATTTTTTGTTTGTGATCACGAACCATGAAAACGACTAAACCAATCTGTATCAAATTTTAACCACATCATCTTTATAGTTTAAGGAAGGTTTAGCAATTATAAAATCCACCGATTTCCAATTAATTTGTTATTAAAAAAGTTATAATATGTGGATAACAGTGAAGTTTGAAAATTGACTGATAGATGGCGAGCGCCATTCTATACGAGATGTTACAAAGGTACAGTGTTATATAGACCTTGAAAATAATAACAAAATTTAATTATAATCAATTATATAATTTAAAAAAAAAATTAAATATGTGGTGTAATATGTGGATCCAGTGAAGTTTGAAAATCGACCGATATATGGTTAGAGCCATTCTGCAATAGAGTTTACAGTGGTAAAACAACTGAACCAATCAATACCAAATCTTAGCTACATCATTTTCATAGTTTTAGGAAGATTTATTAATAGTCAAATTTACAATAATTAAAATTTAAATGCACAATGTTGAGTAGCAGAAACAATGTTTTATACTTTTATGATTAGAAATTAAAATCCAACCAGATGAAATCGATAAAATTATTTCTGCCGAATGTAAATTATTTTCAAATCAAAATTTCAATCCTTTGCTTTCTTATATTGCGCATAAAAATATAATTTGTGGGCTTTTTGTTGTTATACTGATAATGCAGTTTATTATCCGCAAGAGTTTCTGTTCATCTGGATTACAAACTCACTGATTAAAATTAAAAATTGGATGTCTAATTATGGTTTTACTTAATCTTCAACCACCTAATAAGTGCTATTTTAACCAGGTTATAAATCATTGTTATGCATAAAAGTATCATTGAGGAAATAATGCTTCATTGCATGCTACAATACAAGAGTTTTATCGATTAACACAGAAAACATCAATTACTAATTAACATTACTTATGAGAGCTGGTGAAGCCGCAACAGGGGGTGCTAGTTTAGAATAATTAGAATACAATTAAAAATTATAATTATGATTCAAGGCTAAGTTCATTCTTGAATGGCTAGGGTAGTGTAATGTAATACAACTTAACAAATTTGTTGAAGTTACTTAAATAAATTAAACATTTTCAATCATAATGGGCTGATGATACTGATAAATATTAAGAAAAACCTTAAGAATAAAAAAAAATTGTTTTTTTTAATTATGCAGAAGTTTCCTGTTCAAAATACGAAGGTCATTCAATCAGTAACAAGACAAATTACAACTGCTCAAAACCGGTTGATTCAATCAGTACGAAACTTTGGTTACTTTACAACATAGTCCCCAGCAACAATTATAAACATGTCCCATCTTACTACTAATATGTAAATGCCCTTGGCATAAAATTCTTTTGAGTTGATCTCGAAGCCACTTTAGCACCCGACTTTTGACCTCTTGGATTGAAAATATTTCCCTCTTAGACCCTCTTTAAGGGCTCCAAGCAAGAGTTCCATCTCTTAAGGGATGAGGTTGGGGCTGTGGAAGGATCTCCCGTTCCAGTTTCTAAGTTTTTCTTTCATCAGCAGTGCCGTATGTAGACGAACATTGTCTTAAAGCAAAATCACGTCTTGAATCAAGAGCCCATGGCGTTTCGTTTACTCGTATTTACTTTTTCACTTATCAGTTCAACAGTGAAACGCCTATTGTCCCGAATTAATGCATCAATCCGAGATTAAAGAGAGGAAGTCCTAACTTCGACCAGTCGTCCACTGCATTGCTCATCAGAAACTTTTAAATGACCACTTTAAAACTGTTCGACCCATTTGTAAATGTCCGAACGATTTAAACAATTGTCTCTGTACACTTTTAACATTCTTTTGTGTATTTTACTACTTTTCTCAGCTCACGTTGTTCTTCCACGGTGCAATTCTCGAGCGGACTAAGGGATAAGGGACCCCTGGGGCATACCCAGCCTCTGTAAAGTGGGTAACCTCAATTGGAAAGAAACCTGGTGGTAGAGCATGATTTCGGCTAAATCTCCTTTCACAACTGTTAGCCTAGTAAGAGTAAATGCTTACCTAACTTCTGAACACCTAAGACCCTTCATGGGTCGTAGTTGTGCAGTTAAAATTTAAAAAATCATTATTTTGTGTAATTTCAATGTACCACTGTGTATATAGTATCATTTTAAACATATTTGACAGTACGGTTTGATTTAAAAAATATGTGTGCGTTTTGCAGAACCTTTAAGTTCTTCTCTATAGGTCCAAATTGGTTTTAGAAATGTGTCAGTACTATGTTGTGTTACTTAAGTTCTTATCTTATAAGTTTCATATGTATGTTCCAAGTTATGTATACAGTCTTGGTATAATCCCAAATATTTTTGTTGGCACTCTCTTATTGTTGAAGTTATTTTTTCTTTGAAATAATGTTGTGAGATTTGAATTATCACCAGATAAAAATGAACTTCCACATTAGATATAAATACTGATATCCCAATGATAATACAATTTGACTAATTTACCTTCGCTACAAGTCTTTGAGTAATGCTGACTTGGCAGTCTTCAGTTTGTCTAACCTTCTCTGAAGGTGAGTATTCGCTGTCTCCAGTTCCTCAACTCTTGCCTGGCATTCTCTTAACTGTAACATCATGTTTTATCATTAATATTATAAAAAGAAAAATGAACAAAGGGTTTTTCATTTCTTTATTTTGTTTTTGTTAGAATTTCTGAAGTAATGGACTATGATGTTTACTTTAAAGTCAGATAAATTTATGAATAATATTAATTTGATGAATAATATAAATTTAAGTATAAACAAAAAATGTTTAAATCCTTAGTCAAAGTTCAATAGATGAATGAATGGGTGGCAGAAATAACATTATATGTCACCTTGAGGAAATTATTTAATTTTAAATTTAAAACAAACATCCTTCATATTTCAATACAAATAGATATATATAATAAACCCCAACTAAGTTATCATTTAAACTTAATTTGAAAGAAAAATCATTCAACAAATATTTACCTCTCGTTGTAGCTTTCTCCTTTCTAGTTTAAGTTCGTCCTCCACTTTCTCTGCGGCTTCAGCAGCTGTCTTGTACCTGGTAACCTGGCCTTCGAGCCTGGCCACCTATAATATAATATTTACAAAGATAAATAATATATATATTACAAAAAAACATAGTAAAATTAACTCAGAGGGCCAGTAGCTAACTGCCAAACATGGGCCGGGCGCCAAATTTCTAAACTGCTAAATTGTCTTAAAAGTGATGAATGATGAATATCAACCAAATTGATTTAATTAATTACTTTTGCTGTTAATCTATCTCACCAAGAATTGGTTTATAGTGGATCTATTAAAAAAAACACCTTTTTATTGAATGAATGGATTATGTGTAACAGAAAGAGAAAAATGGAAGGTAGAAATTGAAAAAGTCAGGGGCCGCTATATACGACTGTTTAGTAAGGAGTAAGAAGAAGAAGAAGAAAGTTTAAGTTAATTAAAATCTAAATTCATTTCACATTCTGTTCAAACTCATCTACTAATTAAACATCAATATTATTACAGTTATAAAATGAAATTATAATATAAGCCTTACCGTTGCTTGCAACGTTGAAACGTCCTGCTCTGCTTTTTGTAATTTGAATTTCAAATCGCCCAGTTGTTTGTTAGCTTCTCCTAGGCAACATAAGACACAATATCATTAGTATATCAAGGCTTATGATAGATTTAATGTAACAATATTATTGTTTAAGTAGATAAAACAATGATATTTTAAATTATTTTTATAAAATTATAATAAATTGATAGATAAATAATTCTGATGAAATACTAACTCTGTATATCTTCAAGATCAGCAGGGTTTGCCCCTAGGCCTCTCCCTCGATTCCTCTCCTCTTCCAACTCAAGTTTAACATGGCGGAGTTCGTCAGATAGTTCGTTCCTCTCGGCAGCTAGTTTCTTCAATCGTACATCTTAAACAGATTTTAATTATCAGCTTATTGTGATTGTGTTCAATAGATTAATAAAATAAAATTTAAAAAATCCCGTAAAAAATACCTAGAGATCCAGAAACAGTAGCTAGGAGGTCAGCGCCCTCGGCAGAGACGAGAGCTCGCTTTTCCCCTCGCCTCTTGTTAGGCTTTTCGTCACCCTCATCTTCTGAAGAAACATCAGAAGACGAACCATCACCTCCCACAATCACCAGGCCTTGTTCCTGTAATATAAATGTTTATTTCTTATGATGTCCAAACCTGACATTTAATATTGCAAGATTAATCAAATGTAATAAAAAAAATAAAAAAAAAGAATACACACTTCTGAGATACGCCAAAAAGAATAAATTAATTATTTTATCAAGTTGGAGGGAAAAGTTTATGAATTAAAATTAACTCCACTTATATCTTGGCGATAACTTTGATACTTCAAATGAAATAGTATATCTATACTATTATATGGCATTATATACAAGCCAAATGAAATTAAAAACAAGTAAAATAGGTCCACACATACAAAATATTGTCGCGGGTCGGATTTGGCCCGCAGGCCGTATTTTGAGACCCCTGGTTTAGAGCTTAAACAGCTGTTTTAACTAAAACGATTAAATCTTTTTTTTATTTAAATTTAAAAATAAAGAAAGCTTACTTGAATGAGCCTGTCACGTTCTTCCAGAGCAGCCATCGCCAGCTGGAGGTCTTTAGCAAGTTTCTCCGAATCCCTCTTCATCTGCTCGTACTGCCGACATTTCTCTTTATGTTCTCTCTGTAATACATACGATACATTTAATAACAAAGAAAAATTTATTAAGTACAAAAGAAATTATATAAGAAACAAATAAAAGTTATAAAACATTAAAAAATCTTGCTTTGAAGTATGGTAGTAACTCATATTAAAGATAAAATATGACATCCAGTTCATCATGACAACCACCGATTTTTGCTCTTAAATAGAAGAATAAAAATTTCATTCAAGTAAAATATTCCCATTGTATTCAATCCATACAATCCAACATCCTCCATAAAATCCTCAACGCTCCTAAAAAAGTCCCAAAAACACTTATCCACTAAATGCCCATATCTAAATACCTATTCTTCTAATATAACTCATCTGAATCCACAAGCTTTACAGCAGCACAGACTTATTTCCCACTTGATTCCCGATAATTCTCCGAGGAGTCTGAAAAGAAGATGGTCTCAGGACCTTCTAATGTGGAACTTTTAAAAAAATGCTATAAATGGGTAGTTACTTGATGTATATGTTGAATACATTAGTAAATATCAATAAGTAAATAAATAAAAAAAAGAATCACTTGAGCCTGTCGGTAAAAGAAAGAATAGCATGAAGCATGTTTTAGGGGTTACTGTCTTGACCTTTGATGCTCATGTTTTCTATTTCTTTTTTTTTGCTTAGCTGTATTCATTTGTCTATAGATACATTTTCAAATTAAACAGCTTAACCCTGCTGACTGCCTATACCTTTATGTTCTTTATTTTTTTCTGCTAGCCTGATTTCAAATTATTGAAATTAATTAACAATTAATCATTATTTGAAATAAAAAAAATTGAGAGAGAGTTACTTTTTTACTTAGAGTTACTTTTTTCGTTCAAACCAATATGGCTCCCAAACGATAGGTCCTAGCGGCTAATGTTATAAACCAAAAAATATTCTCCACTAAGTATCTGATCAGGACACTGTCAGCAAATATTTGATCCGAGCAATACCAATAGAGCTAGAGCTTGTCAAACTACGCTTAACGACGTCACGTTCCCCAAAAACGTCTCCTTTTGACCAACTAGGCCATGGCTAAAACCATTTTCCATGTTAAAAATAGTTTTGATTAAACTTTTGACAAGATGAGTGTCGCCAAATTTTTGGCCCGAGCAGCACCACTGAGCTAGAGCGTGTCAAAAAAAGCTCCTACACTTAAAAATAGAGGTTACAAGAAAATATCTCAATTGAGGCTAAATCGCATCATTATAAAACAGTTGTTTGTCCTGAAAGCTTATATGCCTCTGAATGCTTGTTTCTCAACAAAAAGGGAGAAATTGAAAATATGGAAATGAAGGAGAGAAAAATATTAAGGAAAATATTGGGACCAAGAAAGACTGAAGGTTTCAAACTAAAAAGTAATATGTAAATGTATCGAAATATTGAAAGGTTGAGTGATGCAATGAGGAAACGTAGATTGACGTTTTGTGGGTATTTGATGAGAACGGAAGAAAGAAGACTCACAAAGAGAATTTTCCAATACAGCCTCCAAAAACAGAAAAAAAATTACATGGATATGAATGGTAAAGGAGGATATGAGAGTGACCATGTAAATTGGAATTAAATGTGGGATAGAGACCAATTTCGGACAGTAGTCAACAGGATTAAATTTCTGAAAATGGTTAAAACACAAATTAATAAATGGTGGTCAGATTAAAGGAGAAAAATCAGGCAGAGGTAATGAGGAGATATTGGAGGGAATGAAAGAGCAAGAAATGAATTGTTGAGTGTGGTCCACAGATGGCCAAACTCGTAAGAAGAAGAAGAGGATACAAGTGACTAATTTTTTTTGTTCAAACCAAAATTTTATACAGCTGAATGGGATCAAGCAAGTTTAATCCACGTTAAAGGATCTGAGCTCCTAAAAGCTCCTGTTTGCCTAATATCAAACTACCTGTAATGCCCTTGCATTCTCCAAACATATATCACTTTTGACCAAATAGGTCACCAGTTCCATGTTTCGTTTTAAAAAAATCATTTACATAAGTTGTTTTAAGGTTTTAATATTCTAAAACGTTAAATTATATTTTCCATCAGAGAAATGCTTATATGACAATTACTGTTATTATTATTCTAAAGCTTCTGAAAAAAATATATTTTTTTATTTTATAACAAAAAGTTGATTTATGTTGTATCTAGAAATATCAGAATATCATCTAAAAAAATACAATTAAAATTAATCATACTTAGAAAAGAATAAACAAAGTTAAGTTACAAATGTTCCCAAAAGCATTGCAAAGTAGGCAAAGATCTTTAAAAGGGACACAGATTATTATGTGTAGATACAGTGTTGACTGGAATATTAAACGTGAAACAATGCCTATCGAAAATTACTATATGAAAAAGAACAATTATTTGCATTTCTTGGATTAGAAATTAGATACTACCGTAATTAAAATACCGAGAGTAAACATCCCGATGTAGAGTGAGTTATAAATAATATCAAGCAAACAATAGCAAGTGTATCACCTCGTCGGCATGGCATAATCATTGGAATATTTCCAAAGAGTATTTATAATCTTAAATTTTGTAATAGTAATTATCATCAGTTGAAGTGCTCATCATATATCTCAAAAACCATTAGAATTTCAACAAATGTATATAGAATCAATTTTATAGGAAATTTAATCAGCTTTAATTTTGATTTGAAACATATTTTTCTAGAGCCCACCATTTTCTATATATAATCGAAAAACCCAAAAATGAGACCTTCTCCCCTCCCCCCACCGTTAGCTCATCCCCTGGGGTGGGGACTTTTAGTATGTTACCTTCTAACTACTAACAAAGCTATGAAGTCAAAAATTATTGCATTTTCATGCACTATAGAATATGTTTATTGACAGGACTAATTTAATTTTATACTATTTCCTAAATGGTGTATTAGTTTCACTCCCAAGTTGAATTTATGGTTACTTTCATTTACCAGTACAGCGAAGTTGGAATTTTGCTTGTTATTATTGAATGCCGTTATATGTTCCTTTAACCATAAGGTACTCCAAAATATTCTATTTTGTGTTTGCAGTGGGAACTTAAAAACCAATCGGTCATAGAGGAAACATAAAGGATTATCTATTCACCTGATTCTCTCCCGTTTCTTTCAATCACCCATCAGTTCAATTTTTGAACTATTAATTACGAGAAGTCCTTCTTTCGCCTTTAGTTACTAAGATGAGTACTAAGATGCAATCGATTTCTTGTCTCACATTTTTAAATTATATATATATTCGGTACATCAAATGTATGTTTTCAATTTTGGTGTTTTAACAACTGAGGTGACGACTTTCAAAAAAGGTAAATCCACTATCTGTCAAAAAAAAAAAATTTCTCTAAATTTTATTGTGTTTTTTTTCCTCTATCGCTAGGTAACATTCATTCAAAACAAACTAAATGCTGTTATAATTTAAGATATTGAAACCTCCTACATGTGACATTTTAAATTTATAAAAGCTAAAAAGTATTTAAAGTCCTTTTGGTATGGAAGAGAAAAGTATTAAGAAAGAATTTTGGTCTGATTTTTCAAGAAGGAATTTGGAGGATCCGCCCAAATATAGAGCTGAGAACACTCTACGAAGACATCGACATAGTCACATACACCAAAAAAGGAAGATTAACCCTCCGAAACCGGGAATTATTTTCTTGAAAAATATTTGGATTTTTTTTGATTTTCCTATTCCTATGATGATACAGAACTCGAGAAAAATAATCAAAAAAATTTATCGATTTCAACATCACAGGGAGGTATAACATAAATATCACACTAGGCTCTCAGCCAACTATACTTTTCAAATTACAAAATTTGATAGATTTTCATTAGGATAGAAATAATAACTGACATAATAATTTTTAAAGTTAGTTTATTGAACAAAATTTACAGTTAATTAATTACTTTTTAAAAAGTAATATTTAATACTAATAGGTATTATTAGGTTACAGGTAAAATTAAAAGGTACTATTCACTTTTTATAATATGAATGAAAACATTTTAAACACAATCCCACTTTGCACAAATAGTGCTCACAGTACTTGAACATGTTTCACTTGCGTATCTCTTGCGCTTGGAGATGGGTTCAACAAAGTGATCCATCCGACCATAGCGAATATCAATTGAAACTCGTGAGGATCTGGGACCTGAAGATGTAGAAGGCCCTAGTGACTTTATTGGTGTTTTGTACCTCTCTAAGTAGCACAAAACAACTGCTCGTCTAAATTGAAGTTTTTGGCAATTTGCATGTCCAGCTTGCCTATAGATTAGCCATGCATTATTCAATCAATCAGCCACATAAATGAGGGCTATCACCATTTCTTCCTACGAATGCTTATTCTTCTCTGGCTGATGTCCTCGTCCATCCGATCAGTTCCACCCATGTATTTGTTGTACAAGTTTATCAGTAAAAATATACCATAATAGTGATTTTATTTTTTTAATAAAGGTGAAAGAGACTGTTTTCTTGCCAGCGATCGATTAGACTAACTCCATTGAAAAAAAAAAAAAGAAATAGAAAAAAAATTGTATTCAGAATTTCGAAAAATAACAAGTACCTAATTGAAAAAATACTGTTGTTTATAGCTTTCTTATATTGAAAGAAAAAGATAATTTCTGGAAAATATTGAATAACTTTTTTCTTTTTTTTTTTTACATTATAAGAATATTTTTTTTACATTATAAGTAAGAAGTTTTTTTTTTACAAAGTAGTAATTTAAAAAACAAGTAATTAAAAACTACGTTGTTTTACCAGCAATTCTTAACAGTTTTCTTTGATTGAAAAAAATCAATAAACTTTCTGACAAATGGTAATACTAGGTAATTTTGACCAATTCGGAACAAAAAATCAAAAAGGTTTTAAGGCCGAGTGTGACATATTTGTCGCACCAAGTTAAAACCGAAAACATGAAACTAAATATTTTTTTCAAACTTGAGATTTTGTGTATTTTAACTTTAGATCCAAATCAAACAAAAACATGACAAATTAAATTTGTTTAAATATTTATATGCATAAAAAACGACTTACCATGCATCGAGGTCAAAATTCATTGTAGGCTAATTTTCAAACTTCGAAATAAACACAAATTATAACTGTTTGAACTCACTGTTTGTACTAAACTGATTGTCAGAGCCCCCTTCAGGTAGGGGTAAAGGTAATTCACCCTCAACAATTGACAAAAAAGAAAGGAGGTGGGAAAACCTGGATACTTTCTATTGTGACATTAACGTCACACAAGGATTTGGAGGGTTAAAGTTGCTCGGTCACGTTGAAAGGATGCCAGAACAAAGAGGTCCCAACAGAATGCTATACGGCAGGCCTGACAGACAGCGACTAAGAGGGTGGCCGAGGGTGATGTGGCTACAAAATGTCAAAAAGGTTCTCCACAAAATGGGAATCAGAAGATGGAAAACAAAAGCCAAGGATCGCCAGGAGTGGCTACGAATTGTGGAGGAGGCCAAGGTTCTTCAAGGGCAGTATAAAATATTTTAAAATAAATAAATTAAATATTTTATTTAAAAAAAAAAAAAAAAAATGCAAATTCTACCATTTACATAAAGGGTACATCAGACTCTAGTGTGACCGTGAAGCGGGAATGTAATATTAGAAATATTAATAATTAATTAATAATATTAATTTTTTTTATTAATGAGTAACAATAAAATTGTAATGAGAGTTAATGGACTATTACACTCTTGAAATCGAGTTAGTCCCTGTAAAAACATGTACCGTGTTAAAAAAAATAAAAATAAATCATTCGACATAGTTGACAATAAATATAACCTAGGAAGATAACGATTTCTAAATATTTTCTCATCAATAACGATATATTGACCTTTGTTACGACAACACAATAGGATTACTGTTTATTTATACTCCGCTCAGCCTCTTTCAGTGTTTACCTTGTAACAGATACCATTTATCTATTTCTAATCAACTTCGATGGAAAAATTAATTTATGATTTAGGTCGTAAATTGTTCAAGTGGGTGACTAATATTGATGTGCCACTGCATTATATAAATGGCATTGGGTAAACAATATTATCAGGAACATTTCAAGAAAATAAAAAATAAAGATAAACATTTAATTGAATGTATTGAATCATTCCAACAGCCAACTAATCCAAGTTCAAAAACTAAAATATTAAAATTTTAATTTTTTTTCTATTTGATAATATCATTATATTGGGTTGTTTCACATGAAATGTCTGTTTTCAAGGTATAGGGATTTTAGTAAAAATACAATATGAAAACAATATAATTTTATTCGAAGTATTTACCTTCTTTTTCTACACATTTTTCCCAACGTGACAACAACTTTTTTATTCCGGATTTGAAAAACTCTGAGCTTTGAAGTGAAACAAAATCTGAAAACGCACTTTTGATTTCAGCATCATTTGCAAAAATTTTTCCTCTGCAGAAGTTGTCTAAATTCCTGAAAAGGTGATAATCTGTTGGAGACAAATCGGGAGAATATGGTGGGTGCGGAAGAACTTCGTACCCCAGCTCTTTCAATTTATGCATGGTAGGTTTTGAAACGTGGGGTCTAGCGTTGTCGTGTAGGAGTATAGGGCCCTTCCGATTTACCAATCCAGGTTGTTTTTTCAATAATTTTTAGTGCATTTGGCCAATTTCATTGCAGTAGGTTGTAGAGGTAATGGTCTCACCTCTAGGCAAAAAGGAATAATGTATGATTCCAGCCATGGACCACCATACTGTAACCATCAATTTTTTCGGGTGCAAATTTGGTTTTGGCATTTGTCCTGGGCTTTCGTCGATGTCTAACCACTGCCCTGACCGACGCTGATTGTCATAAGCAATCCATTTTTTTGTCGCAAGTTATTATTCTTTCAAGGAAAGGGTCAGTTTTTTGCCTAGCAAGCAACGAAACGCAGGTCTCAAGACGTTTCAATTGCTGTCGCTCAGTGAGATCGTGAGGTACCCATGTATCAAGCTTTTTCAACAACAGAGACTCGCAAAATCCTCTATGTATTTCAAATATTATAAAATCGGACATTTCATGTGAAACAACCCAATACATATATAGAAAGAAAAAATAGATTAATTATGTCGTAATTATCGTAAATATTTCCTCATTATTTCACTTCATTCCACTGTTGCATTACCTAACATCTATCTATGTCTATTTACTTTTTATTACTTAATATCTCCCAGGTTATGTTTGATTGTATATTTTTATAATATGCTTGTTTTTATTTATTCTTTAACACCCGTTTGCTATTAAATAAGATTTTTGAAGAACAGGCAACCCATAACAGGTAGACATATCCATGATTGTTTTTTCGTCAAGAAAAAAAAATTTGTAATTTAGTTTTTTATTTTTATTAGTGTGTAGTTATAGTTTCAGTTCGTGGATAGTTACTGTAATTATTTTCTTTTATTTATTATTTATCATTCTTTTCTTATTTCATTTTTTATAATCTGTTTTAATAAACGGTAATCACTCATTTAGACCACCTTACCAGTCATGGGAAGGCTTATATAATTTTTATGATAAAGAACTACTCAATTTTCCTTTCTTCATTAAACAAATCCCTTTTTCCTACCCTTTTAAAGATGGCACAAAAAATATTTCTCTTGGTCAGTATCATAATACATATATATTTTTTTTTTTTAGTACGCATGTTTTTAAAAAGTGAGAATTCTTAAAGAAATTGAGGAATTTCTTCCTCAATACCTTTAAAGTATTTTCTTCATCAATATCTTTTAATAAGAAACTGGGCGTTCATACAAAACAAATGATGGTGAATCTAAATGTACAACCAAAGATATCTGGCCAACTGTATTGATGAAAACCCCATTTTATCGAATGACGCCTATCAAATATGACCATAGTTTATTTTGTGATTTATCGTATGCTCCAAAATCTATTTCAATTTTAATTTCTACTGTTTACACTAATATATATCTCTTGTTTTATATCTATAAAAGTATTTGTCTGAAATTAATGCAGCCAGGCATTAGTATAATCTCATAAAGTTGTATTTATTTATTTTTCATAATGTTCTGTATTTAATTTTTTATTGTTGTCGTACAAATCAGTTTGTAACTCAAATAATGGCCATCAAAGTTTTTGCAGAAATTTAGTCACAATTACTAAATAAATATTTCTTGACTGATACTTAAAGAAAAAAAAAAAAGATAAGTAGTACCCTAAAAAAAAAATAAAACAATAAAAGATACTGATTACATATAATAAATTTTCAATTATCCTTGGTATTAGGTGTGGCGACAAAAAAATAACTCAAATTCCACAGATTATCCACAAAATAGGAGAATTTAATTAAATACAAAATTACTATTTACAAAAGTCGTTTGATAAAAAGGAGTTTTCATCAATACAGTTGGCCAGATATCTTTGGTTGTATATTTAGATTCAGAATCATTTGTGATCATTTTTAAATCTTGAGGGACCAGTCAATAGAAAAAAAATTGTAGAAAACTTTTTATTTTATCTTTGCCTTTGAACTGGTTCAAAAGGAGGAATGTTGGCCATAAATTTAATCTCCATCATCAGGGCAGTACACAATGAGAACCAAAAACAAAAGAAGTTGTTTCATGGGAAACTGAGTCCTGATCATGCAATTCAAGTTTTTTGATCCTGCATTGAGCAAAACTGAGATTTTTGTAGAAAAAAATGTTCTCAAAACATATTGTTTTTGCATAATTAATGAACAGAATTCAAAACTAATTTGTTAAATCATTTTTAATATTATTAAAAATTAAGGTTTAAAAAAAATTATCAATTAAAAATGGAAAATCAGTAAAAACAATATGAAATAGAAAAAGCAAATATTTAATATGGAATAACATTTATTTATCACTTGAGGAATGCATGATGGTATAGAAGGATCAATATAATTAGGATTGATGAATTAATTGCCACTTCTATTGGAATTATTTGATAAGAAAACTAGTTTCAAATGCGGAACATTCATCTTCAGTTCTAAAACAAAAAATTTTCAAAAAGAAATCAACTGGCGAGTATCAATATTTGACTTCTTGTCTTACATTTTTGAAAACTTTAGTATATATAATCCATGTAACATAGTACTGACGTGTAGAAAATTGTGTATGTTTTAGAAGTGAAGATGAAAGTTTAGCATTCGAAACTAGTTTTCTAATAAAATAATCCCAATAGAAGTGGCAATTAATTCATCAATCCTAATTACATTTATTTATTTTTAATGTTTTGCCATAAATAAAATATTTTAAACATAGAATAAATACATGCAGATGGGAAGCAATTATATGTTAATAATTTTAAGATTAAATTAATAAATTATTAAGTATAAATACCTGGAGTTGGGCATATTCCTCCCCTAGCTCTTCTAGCCGGTCCTTGTAGAGTTCGACCTGGTAGGCTGCGGCAGTTTTCTCGTTGTCCAGCTGGGCATTGCCGATCATGGCCTTGCGAAACTTATCCTCAGCCTCGCGAAGTTCACTCTGAGAACAACCATCAATCAATTCGTTAATCAAACCATTCATTTGAGGGGCATTGTCATTGTCAGGGAATCCTTCGTCTTGATCTTCACTTTCACTATCATCATCAACATCATCATTCTCACCCATAACACCATTGACAAAACCATTGGTGACAGCTGCTTCAGTATTTTCAACACTGTTAGCAAATAGTTTAGAACTGTTTAAATCACCACTTTTAGAAGATTCCTCCTCATCTGTTGAGGACGAATCTTCGTCATCACTACCACTTTTTGTATCTTCATCGGAACTATCAGAGCTGCTTGAGCTCATTATTGAAACAAAACAAAAAAAAAAATTAAACCGAAAGTTAATACAAATATTTAAAAAAATTATTTAAACAAATTAACACAATATTCAAACTAAAAACACTGGATAAGTAGCCTGAGAAGGTTAGGCCTAATGACAATAAAGATAGGAGAGCAGGTAGGCACCCTGCCAACGGTGTTATCTATGCCAAGCGTTTGCACTCACTGACAAAAGCCAGCTCACAATCACACGCACACTGCATGAGCTGGGGGATAGAGAAGAGAACGCGGTATTTATATCTTTTGGCAACGACTCTAACACATTTAGTCCTCAATTAACCGACATCAACAGCCTAGCCTTCAAATTTTATACTTCTGACAAACAATATCATCAATTCCCTGATCCAAAATCCAGTGATACCTTGATATTGATATATTTTTTTAAACTCTACTTTATCCAGTTATCAGACAGCTGCTCTTTATCTTATCTCGTGTTTAAAGAAGAGTATGCACGACTAGAGTAGACATTATTGTCATCAGAAATTTATTTTTAGTTAGCACACATTACATTTAACAAACAAGAAATTAGGTCATAGAACTACAAATCCTGTACAAATGTAGAAAAAAAAAAAATATATGTATATAATTTAAACCTCAACATTTTTATTAAATAAGTTATAAGTAATTAATTTAAATTATAATGGAGATAATTTAAATAGAAAAAAAAAACATAAATTAACAAACCCGTTTTTTTTTTTTTTTTTTTTTTTTAATATTTTGCAAAATTTATTAAACAAATTTTTATGAAATTCGAATGACATTGCTTTATAAAAGAAAATTCATTTTATGAAATTATTTTTGAGATAAAGGATAATATTTTATTAAAACCAATTTAGATATTTTTTTTTTTATTTCATTTCTCTGCTGCTCTTTTTTTTTTTTTTTTTTTTTTTTTTTTTTTTTTCATTACTCTCCTAAATCAATATCTCAACATAAATAACAATGGCATTTGTATTTTTTGTAATCAATAATTATGTAATGTAATTGGAATATTAAGATGAATTCCCATGATTCTGAAATAGAAAAATAGATAAATTCCAAAGAAAAAAAAATATTGTTTCCAAAGAAGAAGGTTATAAACAAATGAATTTAATTAATACAATATATTTTAATTTAAATTACATTTTTATTTGGATTTTATTATAAAAGAGCAATTTTATTGAAATTCTACACTTTTGTAAATTCAAATTATTTTTAGAAAATACACTAAAAAATCAAATAAGAAGAATTTATTTTTTAAAAAATAATTTTTTTATTTTTATAAAACTAGTATTTTTTTTTTTTTTTTTTTTTTTTTTGTAATCAGTAATTAATGATTATTGTAATGTAATTGGAATATTTTGATGAAGTCCCATAACTTTGAAATAGAAAAATTTTGAAAAAACAAAACAAAACTAAACAGATAAATTCTAATAAAAAATAAGTATGCTTCCAAAAAATAAGGTTATAAACGTTTGTATTTAACAATAAATGATAAGAGACAAAAAATTGATTTAACTTTATCAAAAGCCTACTCTTTTCACACTCAAATTAATTTTCAGAAAAAAACCAAACATAAAAAACCAAATGAAATGAATTTGTTAAAAATAAAATAATTTTTTTATTTTATTGTAACAAATAATTTATTTAGTAATAATTTTTATTACACCTACATATTGTTTAATAATTTGTTTAATTGATTTTCATCCTAATATAAATTTGTTACTTCATTTTTTATACTATTGCTCCCAAAAGACTGCATTAGTACGCTATGTTAGGCCTGCAAGTTAGAACAGCTGAGCAGTTGCTCAATAAATATTTGATAGTCATTTGTTTATTACATATTATTACAATTTATTTTCTTTATAGATTATTACCAACATATAAATAATACTGTATTATTTTAAACGAATAGTATCAATTTATTAAAAAAGAATGTACATAAAAAAAATAAAAAAGATAAATTTGTTATAATATGATACAGAGCAAAAATAATGAAAAGTTTTAATTAAAAACTTGATAAGAATGTTTAATATAAATAGGTTTAAATAAAAATTAAATAAATAAAACAATTGAGTGGTGGAATTCCAAAACCAGCCAAGTCCAATTTCCAAATTTTTATTATTATAATAATTTAAAACAAAATTGTTTTTCTACTCTTTAGATGAAAAGTTTTTAACTGTAAGTAGTTAAATCACACTTAAAACCGTGATACAAAAAAATAAGGCCTATTCCAAATACAGTCTGACCTTTGACTTTATTGACCAGCAGTGAAAAATTTTAAAAATGGACTTGGCTGGTTTTGGAATTCTACCCTTCAATTACAAATAAATTAACTGAAAAAAAAAAAATACACATGTAATATTGTTTAGTCAGTCAAATCATATGGATCAAAATTCATTAATAGAATCAATCTATGGAATAATGTAAATTCAACAAAAAAGTTTATTTTCCTGTTTAATGAACAATTATAAATTCAAAATCTATATTTTTAAAGTTATCAATAAATTCTTCTTTTTTTTTTTTTTTTTTTTTAATTTAATGAAAAGCACTAATGAGTAACCACCATTTATTAATATTTTTTAAAATATTAATAGTTCATAAAAAAAAAGTATAATTTTCAAAAAGAAAACTTTTTTGTTTGATCGGTAGGCCTAAACATCACTAATCAGTTGCAGAATTGGACCGCAGTCAAAATTCTCATCTCGCCTATGTTCTATAAATTGAACGCTCATAAACAACAAATCTCATTATATCAAATTTTTTTCTTCAAAAACCTTGAACTCATCAGAAAATAACTTTCTCAAATGAAAATAATATTTCCGAAGGATATTAGAAGCTATTTTGCTAAAAATGAAAATAAAAATCATTCTTTACTTATTTTAATTTAGTATACTCGCAACTTCTGAAAGTCAAAACTAATTAAAAACATTTGTTTAATAATTTAGATTATTTTTCTTATTTTTATTTAATCAGAATCGATTCACATGACAATGTAATTGTATATAACCAGCGTAAATTAATTAGTCAATATAAAACAACTATTTCTTCAATTTTAAGAAAAGATATTCATATTTTTCATTTTTCATAATCTAAATAAAAAGTGGAGCAAAACATTTACTTTTTTTTTTTTTTTTTTTAAACCAACTCAATTCCTTTCTAATTTATTTTCATTATTTTTAAAAATATATTTCTTTAATGTTAATCACCTATTTTTTTTTTTTTTTTTTTTTTTTTTTTTCATTTACTAACATAGTAAACGTATTTATGTCATTATTAAAAAATTTTGTATTTTTAATTGAAGTGTAGACTTTTAAATAAATGATAAAACTTTTCAGGAGATAAAAAAAAAAAATGGCATAACTATAATGCTTTCAATAGTTAAAAATACTTGGTAGATAAATAAATATATTCATATTCACGGAAAAATATTTTTACTGTGTAGCATCTGGGACTCCTGGATTTATTGAAGTAATTTCTGATGTCAAGCCCAAAATTTTCTTTGCTACAGGTAAGAAGATACTGGTGTCCAAGCTATAGATTGTTTCTGTAACTACCTATGTACCCTTTGTGTCAATGGTAAAATTTGCATTTTTTTTTTTTTTTTCAAAATAATAATTTTAGCTTTCATAACTTCAAAATGCCACTGGGTGCTAAAATTTACAAGCAATAGAGGAGAAAAATCATAGAAACTAGTTTTGGGTTCGGTACTTGGTAAGGTTATACAGCTTCTTGGCCAACGGTTGTGCGATTAGGAGATTTGACCAAAATTAAACTCCACAGCAAGGTTTTTTTCCCAACTAAGGGTAACCATTTTAGAGAAGCTGAGAGTGTCTACCAACCATATAGTCAAGTCTAGGCTGATATAAAAGAGTAAATAGTTGTCTATCTCAGTTAGACTCGAACTTGGATCCGAGAGAAAGGAGTCCAGAGCCCTAAACAGTAAGCTAACCTACTTTTTTATGTAACCAAGGATACAATTTTAAATAAGAAAAAAATTATAAAGATTTCTTTATATCGATAAAAAACTGAAATTTCTAAAAATTTAAGTTTATTAATAAAAAAAATGTTAAGTTTATTTGTTCCAAATGTAATTAATAATACAGTTAAGTACCAATTATCCAAACTAATGTCAGGGGTAGTTCGGATAATCAAAAATTCGGTTAACCGAAATTCATTAAAAATAATTATTATGTGTAAACAGCATCTCTTAACAGTTCACTTTTCGCTTTTTTTAAAGTTTCACGACTCAAACTGCCTGTCTCATTGTAACGATTATGGGGTACCTGATGATTGATTTAGAATTATTTTTGATTCCCTTTATTGTTGATTTACTAACCTTGAAATCAATAGCTAATGTCTGACCCGATTCACTTTCTTTTTTTTAGCCACGTAATGATTTCCATTTTGTCTTTAAGTAAAAAGAGCTTTCGTTTCCTTTTAGCATGGGTGATAACATATAGTTTTTAAAACATAAAGTGATCACAAAGGTAATGTTCCTCACAAAGAACGATTTAAGATTTAAGGTGTTACCACTATTACCAACCAAATTATTAAAAATATATTTAGAGAAACAAATGAAATGGTCTAATTAAGTATACAGTTCTCAGTAAACAAAATTGTAGAAGTAGAATAGAATAGAAGTTTATTTTTTACAGTTTCTGTGAAATAAATTGAGCTTCCCTAATAGACATTCATGGAAAAAATATGTTTTTCATTTAATTTAATTTTTAAATATAATTAATTTTAACAATATAAATAAGTAATTAGATGATCAATTTCATTAAAATTACATTCCAAAAAAAAAAAAAAAAAAAAAAAAAAAAAAATCGACTTTTCACTGTACAGTAAGGAGACATAAGATAATTCTCCTGATATTAGGTTACACTCGGACTCGATTAATGAAGCCTTCTAATCTTTTATTGCATTTTATTATGTGCAATATTGTCATAAAACATTTGATTGCTGAACAAGACATTAGGCAATCTTTGTACAACTATTACTACAGGAAGGCTGAAGGATTGGGAGAACGGTTTACAAGGGGAACGAATCATTATTATAAATTTTTCTTGAAGAAGGGTTTGCTGGGTTGGGGAAGACATTTCAATACCTCGAACGAAGAACAGATGCAACATTGTTCGATTTGATGTTTTTTAAATAATGAAGAGATAGTGGAGTGGCAGATAGAATGTCAGTACTTAACAAAAAGAAATTAGTGATTTTTTTCAAGCCATAAACTTTTTGATTTACATAAGTAATAATGTTACTTATGTATATTATTAATGCATTTACTATAAGTATTATTTTGTTATTAAATAGATATATGTACTCATATTAAGTTAATTACTCAACATCATTTTTTCTGATCTATTTCTCTCTCTTTTGTGGTCTTTATTATTGATTTAGTAATCCGAGCCTATATTGGTCCCAAACATTTTGGTTAATCAAGTCCTAAGTAATATGTTCAAAAATAAAATTTTACTAAAATCAGTTTAAATTTTTTTTTTATTTATAATATATATATATATTTTAATATATATATATTTAAGCTGTAATATAATTTGAAATAATATTATCTCAATTAATATGCAAATTACCCTTATGTGGCCGATGGAGGATGTTTCCTCAAGCGAGTCCTCGGAACTTCTTCTTGACGAATGGTAACTATTAGACGCTGATAGGCGGCCGCTACTGCTGTTAAGTCTCCCGCCTCTTAGCCCATCTGAAACATCATTAGCTAAATATAATATATATCTTGTAGGATTATTTTAAGACAAAGGAATAAAATATATATATATATGAATTTCTAAAAATAATATAACATTATTTTATGACAATGTTTTGATAGCATTTTAACAACCATCAGGGCTAAAAAAGAAAATTTCAAAAATTAAAACCGCAAATAATATAAGGAAACAAAATAAATAAGGATACAAATTAAAAAAACACTTCAAAAGTGTATGAAATTTAAGCTAACAGGGAAAATAAGTTTATAAATAAGTAAATGAAAATAAGAAACTGATATAAGACTGGTACTTATGCTGATATTAAAATAATAAAAATAATAGTAACTATGTTGACATAGACTAATGAAAAAGGATTGAGATAAAATAATTATAAATTTGTCTATATTTGTATTACAAGTAACTGAAAATGTTTTCTAACACACTCAAAATCAAAGAATTGGGATATCATTTAGGATTGATGAATTAATTTGCCTTTCAAATACAATGTTTAGCATTCGAAACTAGTTTTCTAATAAAATAATCCCAATAGAAGTGGGAATTAATTAATTCATCAATCCTAATTGTATTGATCCTTCTATACCATCATGTGTACCTCAAGTAATTGAGATATAATTTATCGATCCCAATGTGAATTTTTTTTTTATAAATATACTAGCTGAAAGTACCTGTGCTCCGCTACAGTTTAATATCATTAGGATTAACGAAAACTTAAATTAGTAAAAGTTAAGCCTAATGTTGATAATTATTATTTCTTAAATAAACCTAAAGGATTCCATTCTTAGAATAATTTCAGTAAGTAACTTTGACAATTTGCAAAAGTTAATTTTTTTTTTTATTTTAACAGGCCTCCAGTTTTTCTTATGGCATCCGACCAGTATTTCTTATGGCATCCTTCAAGCAAATATAGTCTCCACTTCTCCACTTTTTTTGTTTTTTTTCGAATAAAATTTAGTCTTTCTGTTTCTATTTCTGCATACATATCAAGCATAAATTGGTTGAGCAGATTACGAAACTAAAGTAAATAAGGTTCTTTACGCTCCATCAACATACAGGCGTAAAAATCAGATGCAGACACAGTTTTCTTAAGTGGTATATTGGTGTTTGGGTCACGATGAGTCATGCTAATACTGTAGCCATTTTCTCCATGGCAGAACATTAGATGATACTAAAGAGAATCATACGCTCGATAGAACTCAGTGATTCTTATAAGTTTCTTGTCCCTGCTGTGGAGAATTATGTCTCGTTATTCGAACACCTGGCCAACTATCAAGACAGCAACTTCATTAGTGGTAGGATTATTGTAATGTCCTCAGTGAGTATTTGAAGGATTTTTGTCAGCACTGATAACTACCTGGAAATCTTGTAGATTTTTGGGAACATACTCAACAGCAGGTCTGAAGTCCTTACTATACTTGTTATGCTCAAGAAGAATTTTCTACAGTTGGCCTACCAATGCAGGCTTGACATTTTAAAAGTAAACAAATCGAATGTCTCTTTTATGGTTGTCATCACCAACAAAATTTATCTGAATAAAAGATGGCTGCTGTTGTGTTCCAGGCATTAAACTCCCTATTCTGTGATATAGCTGTCCTCGCACCTCAAATGTTTTCATGAAATGTCCCTCTTTTATCTTTCTTGCTCCAAACGATGTCATTTAGAAACAACTGCTCTATTTCCAAATATTATTTAGAAGATGCTCAGCCTCAGGATGTTTGTAAGGAAGTTTCTTCAAAGCAAACTAATCAGGTTCAAAATTATTATTAACAATATTAATTAATAGACACTAAGCAAACTATTCTGTTAAATCCCACTCAATATTTCATTAAAATAACAGATGTGAATAACAGAAGTGCCTTTCCATTTGCAGAAATCTGAGGTCATGAGCTTAAGCGAAAGTGTACTGAGTTGAATCCACTGGCCTTGTCGATCATTTCCTCTGGGGTCCTTTGAATCGTGCCCAGAAGCCGTCTGTTTTCGGGGCGCTGGCGAGCCGAGCAGAGGCGAGGCAACAGAGGGCGACCCAGTATACACTCGTGCTCGCCTGCCCCTCGTCTTGGCTAGGCGAGTGTGTACTGCCGGCATAAGAGCTTCAGCGATTGACGAGCAGAACTGGTATCCTTAGGAATCCTGCTTCGTGATACCTCAGCTAAGACTGATATTTTTTAAGGGAAAAAAAAATCTTTAAATAGGTTCATGAGCAAACTCATATCTTGAAAAGGATCGCTTTTTATACCATCGATTAATCTTAATAACTATCGATTATAAACTTACCGATCTCGTAGATCGGGGCTGAGGTCTGCCTGGCTTCATCCTGCTCCTTCTGCTGCCGCTCGATCTCTCGCATCCGGATCTCCCTCGCCTCCGCTCGGGCCTGCCTCTTCGCCGCCAGACGCGACTCAGCCTGCAACAAACAATATTATATATTACACTATATGTATACTAAATAAGCACTAATATATAATATATTACTCATATATATAGTCTAGTTAACAATAACATGGAGATGAGAAGGTGAGGGATACGAAATATGAGATTAAATCAGATATTACTTGAGGTATGATGATGGTATAGAAGGAACAATACAATTAGGATTTATGAATTAATTGCCACTTCTATTGAAGTTATTATAATTTGACAACTAGTTTCGAATGTTAAACATTAATCATCAGTTCTAAAAACATACAAAATATTTTCAAATCAAATATTGGTACTGAACTGAGGAGATCTAACAGATATCTGAAATATATCCAGCGTGGAAGGGTGAAGGGACAGGTAGGTTAAATTTTTGTAGTTTACCTAGGGATTTTTTACTTTATAAATCATTAGATTTTTCTGTTCCTATTGGAAACAAATATAAAATGGGGCTATTGGAAATGTTTATCTGTTCATTAAAACAAAAATCTGGATCGGTTTTAAACGATTTTATTATTTCTAATGATTTATAAATAATTTATAAATGTGTCATGGACACGGCCGTAAATTTCCACTTGTAAGGCTTTAAGGGGTTCAATAACGGTGTATATTTTTTGAATAAAATATTTTCTCCTTTTATATAGGTAATAAATGTCTTTAGTCGATAAAAGCTAGGTCATTAAAAACTAAACAACAAAGTCGAAGAAATCGCAGATTAAACACGTAAATCATCAACGTTAAAACTTCAAGGCGGAATAAAACACTATTATTATAATATTATAGGCCTGTGTTACTAATAAAAAACAGAAAGGAAAAGTACGACACAAATGGCAAACAAGATACATCGTGATTTCTGGTAAACGTTAAATCAATACAGTTATTACCTAACGTTGTTTGAGAAGTTTCAATATAAGACAAATTGAACTCGCTGAGCATGAAGCCTGGCAATGAGCGGTTTTGTGAAACATCAACATTAAAGTCTCCAACTATCATAACTGGTGTAGTATGATCAGACTCGTAATCGGGTATCATTTTAGCGATGTTTTTGGAGTATTTAAACATCAATCTTATCAAATAGAGTTTATTTTCTGCCCGGGTGGAAAACACCCATCCGAGTACAAATTTGAAGATGCCATAGACCGTTACGTTTACTAGACAGACATCACCAGGTGTTGCATCTTTCATTATCAAATAAATTTCCGAAAAGTCAATGTTAACTCTATTACGATCAGTGAAGCTATTGATGTTGCGATATATGGCGACTCCGCCGGCTCTGCGACTTGATGATGATGATACCGCTACCGATGATGTAGCTGAAATTTGTCTGTTCTTAGCGGTATTACAATATGATCTCAGACCAAAGCTAGGGATATTCACTGGCATGGAGTTTTCCATCCAAGTTTCGCTGATTTCCAAATAATCAGATCGGTTGATGACTGTATCAGTAGAGATGTCTTCTGAGTGCGCGACCAACCTTTTTGCATTAATTGCGGTAATAAGTATAAAACAATTGCTGATCAGGAATTCTATCACAATTTTTTTTTTTTTTTTATTCCAACACATTATATTCACGGTCACTACTTTAAACTAATATTTTATATGCAATTGGTAAATTTTGACGACAACTGACGATTAAAACTTAAACGAACATCGTAGCTTCTCCGGGTCAAAAGTTATACTAATTGCAAATCTCGATACGCAGCAAAATACCTCAAAATGTACGTTCCCGGCACTGCTTGATTCGGTCATATGGTGTTTTATTATTACCATTCGATTGCTCTTGAGAAGTCCTTTCCAACCATATATGATCTATAAGGTCGACTTTATATAATTTTGATAATATTATTTTATTTTTACAACTTATTATATCCACTGTCACTAATTTAAACTAATGTTTTATATACAATCGATAGATGTTAATAACAACTGACGATTAAAACTTAAACGAACATCGTAGCTTCCCCGAGTCAAAAGTTATACTAATTTCAAATCTCTAAATGCAGCAAAATAACCTCAAAATTGCGGAACTTCCCCCTCCACCGCGCGCGATGCGTCACTGTTTTCGCTTATCGTGATTAATTCTTTGGTCATTTAGCTATTTCGGAGTATAATTTAATTTTGGATGTAGAGGATAGAATGGAAACGATAACGCCAAACTGTATCCCCCGATTTTGTTATCATTAGGTTTTTTAGATTGCAACCGTATGGTAGCAAATTTAAAGACGTATTCACGCCAAAAACTGGTTACAATAAAATTACATAAGTTACACAGGTAACTTCAAAATTAATATAGCTGCACGTCCAGACCAAACAGCTCCGCATTACAGGCAAACAAAACATTCTTTTGAATTTGACTCTCCCAAAATTATTCACTACGAACAAAATCATTTTAAACAAAATATTAAAGAAATGAAAACCATGAAAAAAAAAAAAAATTAAAAATCGCGCAATAAACAAAAAATCTCAACACATGTTATTGACCAATTTAATACATTCGAATTAATAATATACATCTATATATAATGTATACATCGTAATAAACCATATATCCATTTATATGTTACACGGCAAACCAGAATACCACTAAGTTTGGAAATACCAACACTAACCTTCATCCCTTACCTTTTTCCCAAATTTCGCCAGTTCAGTTTGTATACTAGAATTGTTATAATTTAGTATAAGATACCATTAGCATATCCATCAGTGACATTATAAGTAGTTTTATACTCCATATTTTGTAATTATATAAACAAACGAACGCATGCTTTTATATATTTATATTGTTGCTAAATTTATTTTTGAAATAGCCTGTGTAACTTATATAATTTTATAGTAACCTGTTTTTTCACTGTATCGCATGATTATGAGAACAATATAGTCTCGAAACGTCTCAAAAATAAGTTGTTATTTTATTGACTGAACATCAAGAACCTTATTATACATTTTAAATATATGGATATATGGATAAATTTTTTGACTGTTACTATTAAATGTTTAGTAAGGTTCTTGAGGTTCAGTCAATAAATAAAAACAACTATTTTGGCGACGTTTCGAGACTATGTTGTTCTCATAATCATGCCCTGCATCTTACAAGGGGACGTTTGCAGTTGTAACTCACAGATTTGAATGCCGATTTGTGTGTTGGTAGTAGGGACCTATAATAGTGCAAAACTAGAGTTGTAGCCGCCAATGGGCATTGGGAGCCGGGAAAAAAAATAAAATATGAAAATCACGTTTTATTTTTTTTCTCAGCTCTCAGTCAAGATAGAGAAATGATTCTTTCACGTTTAATTGAAGTTATGTAAGGTATTTGATATAAAAATACTTTCGTTATGCTCAAGACACCACCCTGCTTTAGGGTGCTCAAAAACTCTTAAAAAATGACAAAATTCCAAGGAAATCCGCTGTAAATCAGTGGAAACTTTTTTTTATGAAAAAATGACCTCAAATCTCGATTTAACACACCATAAAACCCTTATATGTGAAATTTTATCAAAATCAAAAAATATTGATTTTTTACCCCTTTCGAGGAGGTTAAAATTTTGAAGTTGAGATTTCATCAACATTTTCTACCGGCCATAACAACTGCTGTGTTCAACCGATTGCAATAGTAATAGCATTGCTAGAATCAGCATACATTCTGCTTTTTATCCATGCCTATAACATTGGATTTACTCCTGATTTTAGTGAACAAAAACTGATGTGAATGAAAAAATCCAAGGTCAGCTATAACTTGAGATATTTCAATAAGGGGAAATCCTGCGACCTCTGGATTTGGGCTAAACTATGCAGTTTTAAGGCTTCTAGATGACCTTAAAATTTTGTCTTAATCGGTTGCAAAATATGTGAGATAGCGCAAATTATTTACACTTTTTCAGAAATTGACAGCCCCTTGCCTTCTAAAATCCTACAAAATTTTAAAGGTAAAAAAAAATTATTTTTAATTTCGACAAAATTAAGTTTCTACATGTTTTTTGAGATGAGGAATCTGAAAATAATATCAGTTTTTAGTTAAAAAATTTTCCTTACCTATATTATATAAATAAGACTGATATAAAATGATCTTTTTCTATTATGATTTTAGTTTTTACACAATAAATTTGAAATAAGATCATTTAAAAAATATATACATTTTTTTAAACCAAAACCTGATATTAATTTTAGATTATTCATCAATCTTAGGATTTCGATGCAATTTGAAATCAAAATGTCATTTTAAAACGTTTTATTTATATAATATAGGTGAGGGAAATTTTTTAACTAAAAACTGATATTATTTTCAGATTCCTCATCTCAAAAAACATGTAGAAACTTAATTTTGTCGAAATCAAAAATAATTTTTTTTTTTTTACCTTTAAAATTTTGTAGGATTTTAGAAGGAAGGGGCTGTCAATTTCTGAAAAAATGTAAATAATTTGCGCTATCTCACATATTTCGCAACCGATTAAGACACAATTTTAAGGTCATCTAGAAGCCTTAAAACTGCATAGTTTAGCCCAAATCCGGAGGTCGTAGGATTTCCCCTTATTGAAATATCTCAAGTTATAGCTGACCTTGGATTTTTTTCATTCACATCAGTTTTTTGTCCACTAAAATCGGGAGTAAATCCAATGTTATAGGCATGGATAAAAAGCAGAATGTATGCTGATTCTAGTGATACTATTACTATTGCAATCGGTTGAACACAGCAGTTGTTATGGCCGGTAGAAAATGTTGATGAAATCTCAACTTCAAAATTTTAACCTCCTCGAAAGGGGTAAAAAATCAATATTTTTTGATTTTGATAAAATTTCACATATAAGGGTTTTATGGTGTGTTAAATCGAGATTTGAAGTCAGTTTTTCATAAAAAAAAGTTTCCACTGATTTACAGCGGATTTCCTTGGAATTTTGTCATTTTTTTAGAGTTTTTGAGCACCCTAAAGCCGGGTGGTGTCTTGAGCATAACCAAAGTATTTTTATATCAAATACCTTACATAACTTCAATTAAACGTGAAAGAATCATTTCTCT
This sequence comes from Euschistus heros, assembly GCA_003667255.2. Taxonomy (NCBI): domain Eukaryota; kingdom Metazoa; phylum Arthropoda; class Insecta; order Hemiptera; family Pentatomidae; genus Euschistus; species Euschistus heros. The sequence continues at coordinate 1,043,491 of RCWM02000296.1, forward strand.
ATCTTGACTGAGAGCTGAGAAAAAAAATAAAACGTGATTTTCATATTTTATTTTTTTTCTCGGCTCCCAATGCCCATTGGCGGCTATAACTCTAGTTTTGCACTATTATAGGTCCCTACTACCCACACACAAATCGGCATTCAAATCTGTGAGTTACAACTGCAAACGTCCCCTTGTTAGTAGGAATGTCCTAGTATTCTTCACACTTGCTTTCTGGAGTTCCTTTATCACTGTAATTGCTTCAGGATCGTGGGTTGTCTTGATATCTTCATAAAATCCCATTCTTCCACTATAAATATTTTCCAGTATTGACTCGATATGTTAATATGGATAAATTTCTTGGCTGTTACTATTAAATGTTTAGTAAGGTTCTTAAGGTTCAATCAATATAGTTGTACTCAATAGTATAGAGGCCAAAATAGTTGTTTTTATTTATTATACTGAACCTCAAGAACCTTACTAAACACTTCATAGTAATAGTCAAGACATTTATCCATATACTCATATCGAGTTAAGATTGGAAAATATCTATAATGGAAGAATGGGATTTTATGAAGACATAAAGACAAACCACGGTCCTGAAGCAATTACAGTGATGAAGGAACTCAAGAAATCGAACAGAAAACTAGCGTGTGAAGAATACTAGGACATTCCAACTAAGGCATGATTATGAGAACAATATAGTCTCGAAACGTCGCCAAAATAGTTGTTTACATCAATTTTTACGAACCGAATTACTGATTACGCGGAGGAAATAATTAGAATTTAAGAGCGTAGTTCATCAGCTCTATGTTGATTTCCAAAAGGCTTACGATTCGATTAACCGCCAGAAACTGTTTGATATTTTGATCGAACTAGGGATACCAAAGAAATTGGTTAATCCAGTAAAGATGTGCATGTCCGAAACAGTTAATAGAGTCCGAATCAGGAATTTTTACTCCGAAAAGTTTGAGGTAGGTTTGGGTTTAAAACAGGGAGATTCTCTTTCTCCGGTATTATTTAACTTAGCACTAGAGTACGTCATTAGGAAGGTAATGCTTAGGGGAAAAGGATTAGTGATGGGTGGTAAATGTCCGGTTCTTGGTTATGCTGATTATTTGGTACTTTTGGGTGAAAACGAGGAAACTATAAAACTAAACGCTACTACGCTCATGGAAACCGGTAACGAAATTGGTTTAGTAATTAATACCGATAAAACGAAATATATGGTTAGTAGCAGAAAAGGTGAACATTTTAGTAATGTAGATATTTCCGGGATAAAGTTCGCAACACGTTGAGCAATTCAAATATCTAGGGTCTATTATATCGAGGAAAAATGAAATTCAAGACGAAATAAAGGCTAGGTTAAAAGCCGGTAATGCTTGTTATTTCTCGGTCACAAAATTACTCAGTTCGCGCTTACTCTCCAAAAATTTAAAAATTAGCATAAGACTATTATACTACCAACAGTTCTATACGGATGTGAAACATGGCCGCTGACGTTAAGGGAGGAACAACGCCTTAAAATTTTCAAAAATAAAGTACTGCGTAGAATATTTGGCCCAAAAAAGGATGAAGAAACAGGAGAATTTATAAGGCTTCACAATGCGGAACTGCGCGAATTATATCCGGTAAATATAGTTGAAGTAATAGCAGCGCGACGCTTAAAATGGGCATGTAAAGTCGTTGGGTTTGATAATGATCGAATTCAGAAAAAAGTAATCAGTTATGAGCCGCCAGGAAAGCGACCGAGGGGTAGAGCGAGACGAACATGGGAGGATTGCGTCAGGGCCGACCAAGGGGATTTGGGTTTTGGAGGAGTGGATTGGAGGGAAGTGTACGGTCGACGGTTGGTGGTATCGGCATCGAACCTTCGGGTTCGCTAACCCTTAATTTATTTATTATTTATTTATTAATTATATATATATATATATGTAATTTCATACTAAGTATAAAATAGTTATCATGATATAGCTTACATTTTTCAATTATTGTAATTAAATATAATTACAAAATAAGGCCTATTGAAATTTCTTGTAAAAACATTTATAAGATGAAAAGTAGTACGGTAAGGACAAGAAAGCTAACAGAGGAAAAAACAACTGATTTTTTTTTAACATAAAAAGGTACCAAAAGGGTATTAAATAAAGTTTTTTTGACTCAATAAAAAAGTTTCTAACTTGGATGTGTAGTTTATTGCTGCTGACTGCATCCTTTTTTTGGAAGCTTGATATTTTTTTTATTTATTTTTTATTATTATTTTTTTTTTTTACAGGAATTTTTCTATATTCTCAAGATTCCATTTCAATTCCAGAACTATAAGAATTAATCAAAATATTACAATCTGATATTGTTTTACCGAAGAATAAAAAATTCACCGAAGAAAAACGGTTCAAATTGGATCGAATACAATGATGACATTAGGCATAATATACATAGAACAATTACTCTAAACTTTGAAGTGAAGAAAGCGATGAAGAAGTCAGTAACGACTCGGTCAAAGGTTCACAACGAGCCCCGAGGCTGACTGAGATGGACCGCACTAACTCATTCGATTATTTTCAATCAATTTAGAGTACAAGAACTGCTCGAGGCGGACGTGGCCAGCCATCACAGCCCCTCAAATATATAATTTAGCCTAAAGGTCAGAGCGGGCTGCTACCGACTCGTTCCCGAACGGCTCTGCCAAGATAACGGAAGGTCGTGGGAGGCTTAGGGAAAGTATATCAGCTGCTGTCCTTAATCCAGAGAGGTATCAGCTTAATTCTTCCTCTCAACGGAAGTCCCATCAGAAACAAGAAAAGAATGTGAACATAAAAAAAAAAAAAGTTACACATTTTGAGATTGAAAATTAATCTATATGTTATTAACAATCATATATATATATATATATATATTTTTATATATTTTTTTTTTTTTTTTTGGACAATGTAAGTTCTATGGTAAAGTTATTTTCTCGGTGATTGGAAAAACAATTTATCATACTTTTCCCTATTTAAATTTTAGATTCGTCGTAAACCTACGACTTCCTGTCCTACAGTATCCTTTAATAATATTCCATTAATCCCTGTTGAACAGATCCGCTACCTAGGACTCCATCTGGACAAACGTCTTGGAATCCACATACAAGACTAAAACGACAAGAAACTGCCCATCGTTTTCGACTACTTCAACATTTACTTGACAAACGTTCAAACCTCCCAATTAATTACAAAAGACTCATTTACATAACAGTAACTAGACCGATTTGGACATACGGAGTTGAGCTTTGGGGCTCCACTAAGCCATCCAATTCATCTCGTATCCAATCCTTACAATCCAAAATCCTTTAAAAAAATCCTAAATGTCCCTTACTTCGTCACAAACAAACTTATCCACGAAGATCTTATAATATACATTACTTTTCTGACATAGCTCATACCAGATATCTATCCTTTCATAGCAAACTCCACAACCATTCAAATCCATTAGTACCACAACTTGCTTCTCATTCCATTCCAGATAATCCTCTGAGACGCCTGAAAAGAAGATGGCTTTGGGACCTTCTAATATAGTGCTTTATTATATAGAACCTTTATCAGTGCTACCAATGGGTAGTTGCTTTAAAAACAAGTGACGTGTCATTTTTATCTATTTCATCACATTTACTTGATGTATTATATTTGTATATAAAATTTATCTTCATTCGAAATAAACAAAGTTCAGAGAAAGTACGGGTTTCAAACTTGAGTTTTTTCGTTCAAACCAATACAGCTCCTAGACAGTAGGTCTTAACGACAAATGTTATGTGATAAAAAACATTTTCCATTCAATTTCTGATAAAGAAACAGTCGTCAAATTTTCAATCAGAAAACCAACAAAGCTAGATCGTGGAAAAAAAAAAAACCCTAACACTTATAAAATGGAAGCAAACATGACTGTTTTCATTTTAACTAATATAGCTCCTAAACGGTAGGTACTAGCGAGAAATGTTGTATAACAAAAACTATTCAACATTAAATTTCTGAAAAGTGATTTATCATCAAATTTTCGATACGATCAATGCAGACAGCTAGAGCGAGTCAAAATGTTACATTTTTGAGTGTGGAAAAAAAAGTATAGACTTCCAGCCAAAAGACATATCCCTGTCAAAAATAATAAAACAACATCGATATCAATCAATCTCAAACACTTCAGATATTTTTACAATGCCTAAAATATTTAATATTATATCATTAAATTAAAGTTAAATTTTTAATAATGAATAAGAGGAACGGTAGCTAAGAACACTCTGCCTTTATAAAATGGGTACCCTTCTCAAGTACTGAATACAAGACCCATCATGGATTCGAATCCCACCTTAGCGGGTAAAAATTTACTTCGAGGCGGATCCACGAGATGAATCTAGACCATTCCACAATGGCTAATATAGGTTGGTAACCTATAGGATAACCTGTCCTTCCTGCCCTAGTTGGAGTACATAGGGACGTTAAGGCTCAAATAAAAAACTAAATAATAGTTCATAAAAAAAAAAAAAAATGATCGTTTTATCAAATTCCAGAGTTCAAAAGTCTGTAAATATCTTAATGCTATTTATTATTTACCAATACTTAATAATCCCTTTAGAGCATTCTCTAAGCTTGTTTACTAACACTGGACTTCTTAAAAAAAAAAAGCCTCAGTTCAGTTATTTATTTCAAAGAAGAAACATGACAGTGTCCTACGAAATTCTCGTAATTTTAAGACATTACTGGAAAAAAAAATTTCACAGCCACTGAAGCAGCTCGTGACATTATTAAATATGAGGGGGAAGGTGTCGTTGAAGAGCGCACTGCGCGGCGTTGGTTTGAACTGGCTATTAATGGATATTGACGAGGTTCTGAAGGAAGCTGTTGAGTCAAATCCGTCCACAAGTACTCGCGAACTTGCCAGGGAGTGTGGTGCGTCGAAAGATATTGTTAGTCGCCATCTTCTCTCCATGGGGAAGGTGAAAAAGACCTGTGGACTGGTCAGAACTTCATGGGTTTGAACTTCTGCCTCATCCACCATATAGTCCAGTCCTCGCACCTTCGGATTACTACATGTTTCGATCCATGGCCCATTTTCTTAATAATATTGCGGAAGTTAAAAATGTCAGCGTGGCATCGAGCAATTTGCTAGCAGATGGGTAATGGCGGTAGATAACAATGGACTATACTTTGAGTATTAATTTTATTTTATTTCAAAGAAATAATAATACAAATATTTTGTTAGAGAAACGATAATTTTTTTTTTTTTTTTTTTTTTTTTTTTTTTTTTATACACCCCATTAAATCAATGACTCTTAATGCCCATTTTAACCTTCGCGCTGCTGTTACCTAAACTATACTTACGGGATAAATGTCTCAAAAATCTGCATTCTGAAGACTATCAAGTTCTACAGAAAATTCATTATTGTTTTTATCTGAATATTTTATGCAATACTTTGTTTTCGAAAACTTTTAAGACGTTCCTCCTGCTTCTATTGATAACTATTTGTCTTCCATATAATAGTCTTTCAAAAAATGTATTTAATCTTTTAATGTTATTCCTGATCACCATTTTGGATTTCGCCAGTCTCATTCCACTATCCAACAATGCCATCGTGTGGTGGACGTTATCTCATCTGCACTGGAGCGCAAGATGTACTGAACGGGTGTCTTTCTTGACGTTTAACAGGCATTTGACCGAGTAACGCACCCAGGTCTGCTTTATAAACTTCGCCAATTCCTTCCATCTACATATATCCTCATCCTCCGTTCCTACCTTTCTGACAGAGTATTTAAAGTTAACCACAATTCTAAATACTCATCTATCTTTCCCCAGACCGCTGGTATTCCTCAAGGTAGTATCCTGGGTCCCATCCTTTATACATTGTATACAGCTGATATCCCAACCCATCCTAATACTATCCTTACAACCTATTCTGATGACACCAGCGTGTTATCAGTCAATGATGATCCATTTGCTGCATCCCAGACACTCCAGTCACACATCACTTCCCTTGAAGAATGGTGTCATAACTGGAGAGTTAAGATAAATCCCAGCAAATAACCTTTACCCTACGTCGAAAACCTACCTCATCCTGTCCTCCTGTATCCTTTAATGGAGTACCATTAAATAATGTAGAACAGATAAGATACCTTGGATTTTATCTGGACAAGAGACTTACCTCATACAAGATTGAAAAGACAAGAAGCTGCAGGTCGAATTCGACTATTAGAACACCTAATTGACAAACGTTCAAATCTCCCGATTCACTATAAAAAACTCATATATATGACGATTATCAGACCTATTTGGACATACGGAATAGAGTTATGGGGATCCACCAAACCATCGTATTGTTCCCGCATCCAATCACTCCAATCCAAAATCCTTCGAAAAATCCTTAATGCTTCCTACTTTGTCACAAATGCAATCATCCACAATGACCTTAATATCCCATACATCGCTGATTTGGCACGAACCAGATACCTCTCCTTTCATAATAAACTCACTGCTCATCCAAATCCACTTGTTGCATAACTTGCTTCCCATTCCATTCCTGACAATCCTCCGAGGCGTCTGAAAATAAGATGGCCTCGTGATCTTCTTTTGTAAATATTCATTAGAGTACTACCAATGGGTAGTTCCTCTACAAATTGTATTCATGTCATTATATCTGTATATACCGCATATTTACTAGATGTGTTTTGTAATACAGTTGTAAATTTCTATTAATAAAAGAATGAAAAAAACCTTTTAATGAAGATTTTTATATTTAATTTAAGAAACAGATACAAAGCGTGGGAAATAATGATGGCCCACTAATTGTAAACTGGATTTTTTTTGTTTTAATTAATCCTGATTGTTTAAGCTGAAATTAACAATCACAATTAAACAATCAGCAGCTGGGGCCGGAGGGACTCGTTTACTCTCTGTTGATGGCTGTGGCTAGTCCAAGAACAGGTTTTTTTATTCAAAGCAATATAGCTCCTAAACGGAATTTCTGATCAAAACAGCCAACAGAACTAGAGAGTGTTTTAATGTGAAAATAATAATACAGCAAAAAAGTATAGACTCCCTGCCAAATGTACCCTCATGCCTCACCTCATCGCCAATGCCTCTCGTATCGCAAAACTACTCAATTTGCGCTTATTATACAGAAATTTAAAAATTAGGACACATAGCACTATTGTACTACCAACAGTTCTCTACGGATGCAAAACCTGGCCGTTTACGACAGTTAAAATGGACACGTTTTGGATTTAGTAATGACCGAATTTCAAAAATATTATCAGTTTTGAGCCGTCGGGTAAACGACCGAGACGTAGATGGGAGAATCGCGTCAGGGTTAGGGTTGCCATCTCCTAAAATATAAAAGCCGGACTTAGCGCTGTATTAAGACGGACTTTGCCAGAAAAGCCGGAAACAAAACCAAAATACCGTATATAAAGCCGGATGTACGTTTTTAAAGTTGGAATTAACTTCAATAATAAAAAAGTCTGTCAAGATAAGTTACATATAATTTTTAATTAATCAAAGCTATGTTACATAATTTATATTACAGGTTTAAGTTTTTAGTCATTACATTAACCACTTCTTTATAGTCCTATCCTTAATCTTTTGATCTTCACGTATGACGTTAAAATTAATAACTACCTGAAACATTTTCAGTCTTCTATAGACTTCACTTGTATAAAACAAAAACAAAAATAAATACATTACAGCTCCACTTTGGCAGTAAACTAATAGTTTTGATTATGCAAATAAAAAAATATATGCACTATTCTAAGGAGAAAACAAAAAGATTAAAATTAAAAAGCTAATTATAAAGAAATCTCAAATGTTTCTAAAAATAATAAAAATCCATAAATCTTTAGTTGTATTTTGCTTTTTCACCAACTTTATCCAAAACGTCGTTTTCCTTAAAAATCATATAAAATTCTGCACATGTTAATTTTAAATTGCATAATATGATCATCATCTGTTCAATTGTTTCTGTTCCCAATTTATTGCGTTCCTTTCTCCACTGGGCATTCATTAATCAAAGAGAAAACTCTTTCAACGGTGACGTTATAGCATAGAATCGCAAAATAGTATTCTTCCAATTTTAGTAGTTCAGAATTAAATTCTTCATTATGAAATAATCTAAACTAAGCAGTCCACTTTTTATGTGCCGAAAGTTTTTTAAAATCTTTTATGAAATTCTGCCATTGGTCAAGTTTACTAAATTAGTCAAAAAGGTAAGAGGAGTGAGTGAGGCAGGACACACAAATATTTGGCCGGACACGGCCGTAAAAAGCCAGACAATTGGCAATCCTAGTCAGGGTAGACCTTGGGGATATAGGTTGGTGGAAGGTGTGTGATTTTTTATTAATTTTTTTTTTTTTACAAAACCGTAAACCAGCATTAATTTCCGGACAACCCAATAAAAATGTGTTTATAATTTTCATATTGAAGTTTCTTAGATGCGAATGAGGAACATTAAATTTATTTCCAAAACGAAACTAAGTATTATCGTGTGTATACACAACTCACTCAAACGTACATACATATGTGTATATATGTGTGTGTATATATATATATATATATATATATATATATATATATATATATATATATATATATATATAATATATTTATTCATAACATGATGGGATAATGATGGGTAAAGCCAATAAGCTATGGACTAACCCTGGGCGGGACACACCGCTAGCTAACGGTACAACGCCCGCCAAAATGTAGGTCTCGCCTTCCACGCCTTCACTCCAAGGGATGTACTGCGCCAGGAGGGAAACGGTACGCCATCACGTAAAGAAGGACATCGACGAAGATCTTAAAGATTTTATAGTCCAGTCAATAAATCCAGGGGCGAGGACTTTTAGTATGTTTACCTATTAACTACTAACGAACCTGTGAACTCAAAAATTATCGCATATTTCATGCACTCTACACCCCTCATTTCAGCACTCTTTGACTGGGATAGCAATTTTCCGCCAAAACAATTTGTTGATACTCTTTTGGTTTTAACTCCGAAACTAATTGTTCGATAAAAAATTTCTTTTTTCCTATCTAAATTTTGGTTCAAATGACTATAAGAACCTATATATGTATTAAGTTTTGGTTCAATCCTAACAAAGCCCTGAGGTCAAAAATAATCGCATAGTTCATGCACTCTACATCCTTCATTTTAGAACTCATTGACTGGAATAGTAATTCATTTATTGTTCGTAGTAACAAGTGATAAGCCAGTGATAACAAGTGATAAGCCAATAATGTACGGGAATGAGAAATGTGGATTCAAAACAGGAAAATAATTCAAACACGGTAGTAATTCATACATAAATTTTCTTAATATTCATTCCACTCTCACTTACTATATATTATACGAATTCAGTAATTATACATCTCAAGAAAGTGACGATGAATTCAGTACGAAATCCGTCTGGAAAATATACAAATTTCGAACAGATATATTGACAATTCCGTGATCCACACTTAAAACCCACAAGCTTCTGTACCAAGCATTACAGGATCCACGCCCCAACGCGCTCGGCCATCGATACCTCCATTATTCGAGTATTTACTAAGAAAGATAATGGAGCACTACTGTGGGAATTCAATAGCTGTTCTTGTAATAGTAGGAGCCTTGCGAAACCCATCCGGTAAGTGATAGTCGGAAACAATTCAGTAACATTATCAGTTGCGCCATGTTAACTGTTGGTTGCATCTCTACGAAACGTGTGGGAATGAAAAATTGGTGTGAAGATTTAGGTTATGAGATAGGCCCCTTTAATATCAAGATGGGGATTAAAATTAGAATTTTTTTTTTATTTTTTTTATTTAAGGAAAGTATTACAATCTGCCTCAATGTGGGCAATAAGTAATATAGATGGTTCAATGGATCCATTAACACAATATGTACAATATGAAATAAAAACGAAGAAAGTGAACAATAAATAAAAGTGAATAATAAATAAAAATAAGTAAAGAATCACATAATATGTACTACAAAAAAAAAAAAAAATAAATAAATAAAAATAAACAAAGTACCTCAAACTATACAATACATAAATTGAAATAAAAAAAAAAAAATAAAAAAAAAAAAAAAAAAAAAAATAATAATAATAAAAAAAAAAAAAAAAAAAAAAAGAAAAAAAATTTTTTTAAAATTAAAATTAAATTAAATCTTAAAAATACATTCATACTTTATTTACAATATATACACATCTGAGGGATCCCCCCGACCTGCCTTGTACCTCCACTTATGGAGGAACAAGCCAGGCCCCAAGAGATTCCAGCGCTTCTCTCTCAGCTGTGTCACTAGTATAAGATAACACCAGTGGAGGCTGAGTGAGAGCGCTAAACTACAGTCACTCAGAGCATGAGTGGAGAAGCTGGCCAATGCCAGGACTCCATGTCGAACTTTATAATAGATCACGAGGCCACTGCCTTTTTAACCTGCGAGGAGGATTATAGGGGTGAGTGGAGCTGGATAGGGATTGTGCTAATGGATTAGGATGATGCGTAAGTTTTTAATGAAATTTTGAAAATTTGACAGGTATTCTAGGACAAAAGGTATATTAAGATCGTTATGTAAGGTTTTGTTTGAGACATAATATGGGGCGTTGGTTATGGTTCTCAGGAACTTGGATTGAAAGGATTGGATACGTTTGATGTTCGAGTGTTTTGCTGTTCCCCAAATTTCTAGTCCGTAGGTCCAGATAGGCTTTAGAAATTAGAATTAGAAAACTATTTCGGATTTGTTGTACTGCGGTAGTTTAAGTAGGTTTAAATACATCGCAGATTGATGTTTTGCTACCCAGCATCAAGTACGAAGATCGTATCGAATGATTAATGAGAACAAAAACATTTATAAACTTCTTTCTTCCTCAATTATTTTATACCGTAAAACGGCCTGACTTTGCACCAGTGAGTTAACTTTGCAGTTAAGTTAACTAAACAGTTAAGTGTTAAGAGTTCCCTAAACAGTTTCAGTTGAAGAAAAAGTGTTTTGCTGTTGTCTAAATGAGGAATATTTTATATTTCCTAACTACTTATGACAACACTCATTGTTGGGTCTAAGGAATTTTCACGCTGATTCCAGTTAGCTCCAATGTTTTATAGCAGTTAGTTGATTGTACTGTTTCAACAGGTGTGATTCCATTTTAGGATAAAGTTCTGCTTTCAACAACTAAATATTTCTCAAATCGATTAAGTTTTGCATAATTTTATTCTATTATTATTGTAATTTAAATGAATGATATTCATTTTGCTCAAAATATTTGCCAAAAGTTATGGTATTTGAAAATAAAATAGAATCCCTTTTTATTAGGAATGACTTAGCACCTGGCATTACTCCTCCTAAACCAATCGATAAACGAGGATATTTTGAATTTAAGGAGTTTATAGTCTGGTTAAAATCTGAACCATTTTAACGTTTTGCTTCTTGTTAATAAGGTTTTTTTCATCTATGTGGAAGTATATTGACGAATGCTGCTAAAATAATGTTCGTTTTTATATTTTAACAATTTTTGTCTAACTATTGCTAGCTTGCATTTTTCCAAAAGTGTTTCTCTAAGAATCTGCGTGCAATTTATTTTATAGGTATCGTTTTGTTCCTTGGGTATCAAAATTTTTGTGGTTTATGTTATTTAGGCATGTTTTAAGTCGTTATTTTTGTTTCTATATAATATTTGTTGGTATGTTCTTGTATTTTCTATCGTTCCTCAATAAACCTTTTAAAAATTGTGCAATTTTGTTTCTCATTTCAATGAAAAAACATTGTAATTTACAATCGTTTCCTTTAAAAAAATCCTTACAAACAGAGAAAAAAAAATCACTAGACTTAAATCCAAACACTATCAACATATGACTTTGCATCTCATAACTACTATGAAGCTTTGACTATGCACCAGAATACGTTTCTAATCCTTTTTTAATTGAAAAAATATGGTGCTGCAAAGTCACGGGCATCCGGTTGACGTTGTACCAAAGTTTAAAAACAATAAAATTAATTTAATTTTGCAATTCCAAGATTATGCTATGTATCAACAGCATTTTTAAGCAAATTATTCAAAGCAAATATTTTAATATATGCAATTTAAAAATCATTGATATGTAGCTAAAGAATGAAGTTCAAAAAGAGTGGTGCTAAGTCACGACGTTTTACGGTACATTATATTATAAGCTACCATTCTCAGAATACAGTTTCATTCATCAAAGAATGTCGATATTTTACTTACTTTACCTGTAATATAAGGGACTGGATGTTTTGGATCGTATTCCATACAAACAGAATTAAAACAATTGAGGAGGTAACATTCAAAACGTGTTTTGTCACAGTAATTTCCCTTTTCAGCAATAACAAAAACATATTATGAGATGCAATCAGCCTTCAGAAACAATCAATTCCTAATTAAACTTATAGCATCTAAAAAAACACATTCCAACAAGGATCAGAAATATTCTTTACTCCTAGAATTATCATTTTTAATTTTAAACATGAACAAAACACGTTTTGAAGGAACACAGTGGACAAAACACGGTTTGATGAAATAACAAAGGGACAAAAGACTGTTTGAAGTGACTATGTTTTATTTTACAGAAGTCACTGTTTGCTCAAAAGTACACAAAATAAAAATTATAATTACATAATGGATGATGTATGTTAATGACACTCATAGTTTTTCGGGGAATATTTTCATTTTCTTAACAGTCACTAGTTTTTAAATATGCAGTTCACATCTTTCATTTTCTACACAGTCACAAGTTTCATCCTCTTCTACATTTTCAACACTTGGAGAGTCAAAAAATACAACTTTGTACCAGTGTACGCGATTATTGTCAATGTTGTCAAAACACTCTTTGTTTAAAACCCTAATTTTGTTTACTAATTTTGGATGGGACAAAGCTTGTTTTGATGGCTAATACTTATCACATATTGTAAGGTTCTGAAAAACAAATCTAGTGATACCAAAAACTGAAAAAAACAACATTTTTCTGAAAAAACACGTTTTGAAAGTTACCTCCTCAATTAGTAACCCAAACAACGAGAGTAAAATTAACAAAACACCAATTAAACATACAAATATTTAAACAAATTATAAATAGAATAGAAAAAATAGATTGTCTTCACAAGATTATGTAGGTAGCAGATGCTATAACTCACCTGAGCAAACAACCGCTGCAAACAAACCATTAGCCTGCAGATGCACATTTTGCAGCCTGTGATTTCTACTACAATCTGTAAATCACTAGTTATGTCTTTTGTTTATATTTCAGTCGAATTGAGTCATACTCCATTGTTTTATTTCGTATCTTCTTCCTATCTTCAAAGGAAACAATGTACTAAAATAAATATATTTCCCTTCATATTCACCAACCATTATTGTGCGTGATAAAATATTTTAAAAAAATTTAAATTGAAAAGCAAGACGAGTAATTATGGATATTTTCGCGACATAAAACAGAAAAAATAAACAAAACAGAAAACTACAGTATTATCATATTACATTATAAACCTATAATATTCCAATTCGTTGAAACAGTAAATAAATAAGTAAATAACTTTGAAAAGCATTAAGACCGCAATAGGCCGCCATATTAATTTGAGTAATCCCAAACCGATTTTTATTTGTTCGTCTATTCATTCGTTTACAGTACAAACTGTTTTTTTTTTAATTGTATAATTATTACATATTTAATTAAATAGAAATACACGTAATTTAAAAAAATAAATAAACTTATAAAATAGATCTCTTTCGAAGGTTTTCATGTATTTATTTTAAAATACGTTCAACTATTTAAAAAAAAACTTTTGATTCATAAGTTAGAAGTAATTTTAAAACAAATAAAAGTTACGACTTTAAAAAAAGTTACGAGTTTTTGATTTCCTTAAAATAATTAATTTAAAATCTTTTAGAAATTATCAAATATAAATTACAATTAGTTATGTTTATTGTAATGAATACATATATACTTTTCGGGTTATCCGAGTGTTTTTGTTTTTTTTCGTGGCTCTGTTCCAGGACATTAATTACATATTTTAAATTTTATTCTAGATAATACACACAAAATGTTTTTAATGAGGTTTAATCCTAATGTTACAGCTAACATAGATATTACCTTTCGCGTTAAAAATGTATTATTTCTATCGATAAAAAAGTATATAATTTATTATACAACTTGGGGGAAAAAAACCCTACTAGAAGCAGATAAATAAAATACCGAACCTTTAAGATCACATTTTGGTTCACTGCTTCATTATTTTTTTCTTAAAATACAGAAAAAAAAAGAGGCTGAATGAACCCGATCCAATAACTATCACAGCCACACTTGTGCGATCACTGCCACCTTAATAATCACGGATACGACTCCAAAGGCTGAGAGAAAACTGAACTGCGCATCCTAGCGGCAATTGTTGATGGAGAAGAGCAAATATTTGTCAAACAAACCACAAATTCTATTCATTAACAGAATATTTTCTAAAACAGTAGAGGATTCTGTTTCCAAGGGCAGCAAAGAGATAGGCAGTCATCTAAGAATAAATAAATTCATAGATAATTTTAAAAATTATTTTATCAACTATGGTAGGAAATAAAAAAAAAAAAAAAAAAAATATATATATATATATATATATATATATTGACTGTTACCATTAAATGTTTAGTAAATTTCTTGACTGTTACCATTAAATGTTTAGTAAGGTTCTTGATATATATAGATGATATATATATATATATATATATATATAATTTAATTTTTTTTTTCCTGTATAAAATGTATGATGTAATTACTGTCATTAAATTAAGCAGTTAATTTGTAAATAATAGGCCAGGCAATTGTACTTTTAACATTCATTATTTTTATTCTTAGGGAACAGTAAGTCCCAGAATAAAGTTTAAAAAAAAAAAAAAAAAAAAAAAAAAAAAAAAAACTACGACTGATAAACAGGCAGCAAATACTCTGAAAATATTGAAAAGAAGCTGTATGAGAGATCAACTCAAATATATTTAAAATTTGGTTTTTTAATTATGTATAATATTATCATGGCACCAGTAGGTATTGCTGTGTACTACCTTCCTTCATGCTTATTAGGCCAGCATCTATTGACAACAATTCACCTGCATATTGCAACAGTTTTGAATGGAAAACATAAAAAAACTACAATAGCCGGACGATATTATTGACCCCTTATTAGCGGAGGAAAGCAGCCCTGCTTCCCCTCCTCTGTACAATTACCTAACCCTACCCCAAACCCCTAAAAAACGTGACCGGCTCTTCGAAGAAAATAGCCGCGGTTTTACTTCATTTAAGGCGAAAACGGAGGGAAAATATTTCACTGCCATTATACTAATATATAGGAGGCTTTTCTAGCTGACGATAAAAAAAATATGAAATATACATCCGCTTTCCCAATCGATATACATAGATATACAAACAAGAAGAGAAACCCGAACAAAAAAACTATCCCCCAATGTCGATTTAGAAAGATCGATAATAGAAGTATTATAAAGAAATCGATCTTACACGTGAGTGGCATACTTTAAAAATATAAATAAAAGTTACGATTATTTAAACTAATAATTGTTATAAATATAATTTTTTATATTTATTTAGAGCTTTACTTTTTAATTATTTTTTAAAGCCGCGAATGCTTGTTATTTCTTTATAACAAGAAAACTACTCGGTCGTTAAACTACTCGGTTCGCGCTTGCTTTACAGAAATTTAAAAATCAGGATATACAAGAAAACTACACTGCCAACACTTCTCTATAGATGCGGAACGTGGCCGCTTCCGCTACGGGAAGAAAAATGCCTCAAAGTTTTCGAAAATAAATTATTACGTAGAACATTTGGCCAAAAAAAAAAAAGATGTGCGTACACTAGAATTTAGAAGGCTCTACACTGCGGAATTTTGGGAACTCGGGTAATCAGTTTTTAGTGGATTAGAGGGAGGTGTGATGTCGAAAATTAGTGGTGTCCTCATCGAACCTTCTGGTTTAATAAGCCTCCATTTGTGTATTTATTTAACGGTTATAATGTGTTTTATAATATGGTGTACCAATTGAGTACAACATGGTGTTGTTTTGATACGTAGAAAAAAAAATAATAAAAATTTTCTAAAACATAAATCAGAAGGTCAAAATAGGGAGTGATACATCTTTTTTAAAGCTTAAATACTACTTTTTAGAATTACAGGATTTTGAAAAAATTAAAACAATTGCCCGTGCCCTACAGAAAAATGCACAATTTTGCCTTATCGACTTCTTCACAACAGGGATTTGATCTTTACATCAAAATGCTGTTTACGTTTTAAATTTTTGTGAATTTTTAGGAACTGATGATAAATATTTAACAAGTCTTTAAAAAAATAATTGAAATAGAATTTGCAAATAATTACTCAACTGACAAGTAAATGTAATGCGTATAATATAACATGACAACTTTAATATGACACCTGTATCTACAAGATTTCTGGTAAATTCACCGGATCATTAAATACAATAAAAATAAAGGAAAACAATAACATAATAACAAAAAATCAATAAAAAAAGTGGTCGCAAATAGGAAGGAAACTACTAAAAATAAAAAAGTAGGACTGGTTTGAACCTGCTTGGGAGTAGAGTACTAAATAACATGTATATCGGAACCGCGGAATAAACCTCGACCTCTTTCTTTCGAAAAATTTGGACAAAAATTAAAGGTAACGATAAGTTTACCTGTGAATATTTCTACCTGGATTTTATAATTACCTTTGAGTTGTAATAGGAAAGGTGCCAAGAACCGTGAACCTTCACGGAGAATGATGTGAGCTAACAGTAACAGTAAGAGGCAGAACAGGGGCAGAAAGGTCGCTAACACCTCAAGCGTTACCTGAACTAGATCAGGTAACATTCACGGACCAAACAACTCGTTTGTCAAAACTCTTCTCGTATGACGTTGGCGAAAAAAAAAACCCAAAAAAAAACATCACTCACCGTAACGGCGGCGTGTATCTACACACCTGTATAACCTAAACCTTCTTTTCACAACAAAGTACTTGACCAATCAACATCATGCCGCTTACAAGATATGTCTGCCTAATATTATTGTATCTAATGGTAGTATCTATATCTAATACTGGACCTGTTACTTTGTAACAGGTATGGACTGACTGAACGGCGCACAGTGGGGCAAACGTGGAAAAAACCCTAAAATCTTATGATTTTCTTTTATTTTTTTTTTCATTATTTTTGTACACCTAAATAAATGTAGCATAACGTTGTGGAACTGATTTTTCGATTATTTCGTTACCAGGATCTGTACACGTCCTTGAAGTTGCCCTTTTCTGGAGTTGAGAAAATAACACGGTTTTGAAGTTCTGTTAATATAATTTTTTATGAGGCTGAATTTTTAGCAAAC
The DNA here is from genome assembly GCA_003667255.2 of Euschistus heros. Lineage (NCBI taxonomy): Eukaryota > Metazoa > Arthropoda > Insecta > Hemiptera > Pentatomidae > Euschistus > Euschistus heros. The sequence goes on from RCWM02000296.1 coordinate 1,060,858, forward strand.
ATTTTGTATAACCCTTTGAACTTCACTATTGATGTTTACTGGTTTAAAGACGATTTTTATTTCGTAAATGTAGCCCCAACCTTGACTGCCAGGAATTTTCAAAGTTAGCTGTCTCGTAAAATTAAATTATCTTCATTTCACTTGGTCTTTCAAAAAAAGGTGTCTGAGGAACCGTGTTATAAATATAAATCCCAGCTTCGGCCATATTTGTTCAGGGGATGAATTTATGTGTTATTTTTCACTATACAGAAACTAATTTTTAGCATAATTTTTTTTTTTTTTTTTTTTTTTTTATAACTAGGATGTGAAAATTGGCTTACTATATATTTATATTTGTTTTTATTAGTTTGTCTCTTATATATATATATATATATATATATATATATATATATATATATATATATATATATATATATATATATATATATATATATTTTCTTTTCTTTATTCATTGTAAAATGATCAGATATAATATGATTTCTTGTTTTCTATACAAAAACACATAACTTTCTTGAGAGACTAAGTACCAGAATATAGCAGAAAGAACAATTTTCAAAAATAGCTCTTCAAATAAAAAATCAAAATCAATTGAAAATAAAAGTTATGGAATTTGGATAACCAATTTATAGGGTTATTATTTGTATCACTGAGTTCTAATTATTGTATACCTTAGTTCTCTCATGAAGATTATCATATTTATTTATTTTATTCTTTTATATCAATAGCCACTCCATTTTTCAAATCATTTTCAATCTAAATGTTTTACTAAATTAAGAGATTTAAAGTAAAATGTTTTTAAAAATGTGTTTTATTAATATATAAATCACATTTGGCTTTAAAACTGAAGGTGAGCTTTAATAAACATCACAGAGATCATCATTCAAGAAAAACAGCAACAAATGAAGATGTTTTTCATCTTATCATGGTGACTTCTGATCCGGTGATAAGTAATTTAAGTCCGCATTTAAAAAAAAGAAGTTCCCATTAAATGATGAAGGTTCTTATTTACTGTTATAGAAAAAAAGGAACAATTCGAAATCTTTTTTTTTCTTTACTTTTATAGTTAATAGCTTTTATTTCTGTACGTAATATAACGAGTGAATATAATCTTTGTCAATATAAGATTGATAATTGTAAATAGCTGTCCAGTCTATTCAATAGAATTCAACTGAAGTTACATTGTAAAACTTATTACATTTTTTAAATTATATTAAACATTTTAATTTATTTCCAAATATAACCTAATAATGAATTTTAACCTAATTCAACGAATCTTGGGTCTGTAATAGAGCTATATAGTAAATTTCATTCAATTTAGCACCTAAAAAATATATATAATAATAACAAACTTGATTAATTGATTTTTTTTTTTAAATTTTTAAACTGAAAATATGGCTCAATGCTGATGATCAGATTGCTCTGGTTATAGTTTTATTTTATTCATCAGCTTAGATAGCATATAAATATACCCCAAATTTACTTTATTAATTTTTTCTTACTTTTTGTTCTTAGATTTTTACCCTTTGATCATCTGATGAAGCTGATTATGGTTTCATTCAATTCAGCACCTCATGAAATATATAATTCCAAAATTTCATGGTTATAGCACGAACCGTTTAGAAAATATGAGGTTTTTTTACCCATTTTGGGCCGTTTTGCCCCACTGTGCGGCGTCCCTGTTACCGATATTCAGAAGTAACAGGGACGAGATACTGAGTTCTACCGCAGACTAGTATTTTTTACTTGCCATCTCTACCTCTTACCAGATACTCGTTTACCTAAACCAGTATTTTTACTTCCACTATCGTACGAGTATTTTCTGGAAAAATGTCAGCCTGTCTTCATTGTTTGAAATCTATACATAAGCAATTATATTATTTTTGCTGGCCATAAATCAAATAAAAAATATGTATGCTGTTATAAAACATCTAACATCTTAAATAATAATTTGCTAATTATTATGGGAATTTTACATTTACCTTTTAACTAATCCTAACGAAGCTGTGAAGACAAAAATAATCGGAAATTTCATGCATTCTACACCACTCATTCGTTTCAGCACTCAATGGCTGGACTACTCCTTCTCTCCAGACCTCTAGCAAACCAACAACCATTTATTTAAGAACTTCGATTACTTTTTAATCGATAAAAATACTATGAAAATCGATAGGAATCAGAGATCGTAAATAATGATTTAAATTCTATTAAGAGGAGCCGATACATTGGCAGAAGTGTGTTGAGATGAATGAAGAGTAATGTGATTAATAAAAATGTTTCCTTATTATTTATCTTAAAAAAATAAAACTGCATTGATTTACGGACAACTAATATTTAAATACTTGGCTCTAAATGGTTTTAGAAAGAAATATCTCAAATAGATCTGGAAAGGCAAAACATTTTAAAAATAAATGGTTCTAATAATTTAAATTAAATAGATTTTACTTATGTTGCTGATTACAAGCATTTACTGCCCGTCATATCAGAAATACAATATACAAATAATTGTTGGGAAGGTATTCAATTCTTATCATATATGGGATCCTAAAGTGCATTTAATCCCCGCTGGAGACTTGATCCCGAAATAGAAGAGACACTGGGTGACGAACGCAACGCACAGGAATCCGCAATAGTTCCGTTTCCGACTCACATCTCCAATGCCACCTGAATGCAATGAGTCACTAAGTGAAGCTGTCATAGATATCTAGATAGTTAACATTCCAAACTAGAATCGATATTAGGATTTCTAGGCCACCGAGATATGTGCAGGTGAAATCGAAATCGTCGCCGTGTGGTCAGCAACACGCTAGAAAACAAAAATTCGTTCGTGTGAACATCGCCTCACACTTATATTACGTTCTTGAAAACTTTGAAACGTAATACACTCATAATACAATGGGGGAAATTTACTAATCTAAAGGAAAGGTCCCATCCTTGAGGGATGTACAAAGAGTTAATGAGCTTATCAGTGATTTCAAATTTCATTTTATCATTTATGTGGTGATTAAATAAACACTCTTAGATGCCTGTTACTCATTTACTTCAGCAATTGGGCTTACAGTAGAACCTCTAAGAAACCAAGGTTGAAAGGTCGAAAGTTCGGATTTACCAGTAAGGAACAAAAGGTATTTCAAAGTCAAAAGTGTGTTCAATTATATTAAAAGTTATACATTAACGTTTTAAAAAAAAGTGAAGGAAATAGAAATGTATGTTATATATACTAATAGACCAATATGTTTGTATAGATATATTTTAACCAGCTATTTTTAAAGGGTGAGTTCCTTTTAGTGTAAAAAAAAAAAAAAAATGGGTGAAACTAGATCAAAAATGTAGAAAAATGCCGCAGACTTCACCTTTCTATTCCAATCCGTTGCAGATATACGATAAATCAAAGACTTTTTCGAGGAAACCTCGTTTTCGACCATAAAAGCTGTAATATTTCCATTTCGTTTGAATATTTTTCAAATTTTGACATTTTCGGATACAGAATTAAATTTTCTATAAGAGCAGAGTACATGTAACCTTGAATTTTACAAACTTGGGACCTAAAGAACAGCTTCACCTTTTTTAGGGAAGTTACAATATCTTATAATAGGCAATACAAAAATAAACCAACGATATACATGGATAGGTAGAAATGCCTCCTCCTGTAAAAAAAAGACTCATCTGCCTATAAAATTCACCTCAAAAGTAGTATTCTTCAACACAATCAGCATTCAGAAGCTAACGGCAAAATTGAGATCTGCAAAATCCATAGCTCTAATAAAATATTATGTAAAGTTTAACCGCTACAGAAAGAAAAGAAAAAAAAAAATTCAACCACTTCCTGAGAGAATTCCGAAATTTTGAAAACTGTATCTTAGTCCCCGTTAAAGCTATAAAGATTATTTCTGATCAGATTGTATTAAATTTAGTCTAGTTTAATTTTGAATTTAACAAGCTTTTCTTCTTCAGAACCAACCTTGCGGCAGATATTTTGGACAAACAAAGAACTTTTTCACCAACTTTTTTCATACCAAAATGTACAATTTTATTGAACTATTAGGGATTCCTCGAAAATCTTGTTTTCCACCCCTCGGACTCCGCAAGCCGGATTAACTTGAGAATCGGATCAGCGGAAGTCGGATTAGAGAGGTTCTGATGTATTTCGATAGAGTTGAGCTTTGGGGCTACACAAAATGTCCGATTCCTTTTGTTTCCAATTCCTGCAAACCGAAATCCTTCGAATGCTCCTGAATTTAGCCCAAACCAGATGCGTATTTTTTCACAACTAACTCCATAACTACACAAATCCATATATTTTCAATACTAATTAAAATATTAGAGTAAAAAAAAAAAAAATAAACAGAATAATTATTTCAACAAACAAACTTTAATATTTAACGTAATTTATAAAGCCTTTCATAAACTAAATAATTTAAGTAACCTAAATAACCTAAAAGAACAGTTTCAGCGCTATCTGCGGTTCCACTCAATGTCAACTGCAACTTTGTGGACTGAGTTCCGTTATTCCAAATTGTAAAAACGGGTGCTATTCTTGTCAAGGTGATCTCCTTAGAATCACTTTTTTAGGCTTATTTTTGTTAATTTTTATTTTCTTATTTATGTGTAGGATGAATCATACTTAAATATCCTAAGATGTAAAAAAATAACCTTGACATATGCCCTAGACTTACAAGTCCCTTTTGCTAAGTTGCAACTTGACCATAAACCCTAAGGTCAGGTGAGGTACACGTGCGGTCGGCAATGAGTTACATCACCCGTTGAGTAGAAAGTGAAAATGGCATCCGTAATCCTCGCACAATATGTATACGGATATCAAATATTTTTTTCTTTAGCTCTAATCCATAAAATATGTAGATTTATAAGCATTTAAAATGGAGATTTTGGGATTAAAAATGTCAAGTGCATCGATTCTAGAGTGAAAATTAGAATTTAAGAATCGATAATCCAAAGTCGATTTCTAGGAACCGATCGATATCGTTGACTCAAGTGATAGTTTTGTGGTAAAGAAGCAAATAATAGTTAAAGATATATTCTTCTCCCTCATGGCAATTTTTTTTTGTGGCCTTGATAAGTATAGCTACGTTTAATTAAAAACTCAATTGTTTAACTCATTATACTGTTAGGATTTAAAAATGGTTTACTACTTCTATTGGTCTTTTTTTTAAAAAAAATAGTTTGCAATTTTAACTTTCGTCACCAGTTCTAAAAACATACAAAGAATTCAAAAGATCCGCAGTTTGAAACATATATATATATATATATATATATATATATATATATATATATATATATATATATATATATATATATATATATATATATATATATATATATATATATATATTTATATATATATATGTATGTATGTTTCAAAAAATTCTTTTCTCTCTTCAAAAAAAAAAAATATATTTAAAAAATATTTATTAAACAAGAACCACTTCATAATTAATAATATATATATATATATATATATATATATATATATATATATATATATATATATATATATATATATATATGGATAAATTTCTTGACTTTTACTAATAAATGTCCGAACGGTTTTAAGATGTCGGACTTCCGCCATTGTTGTCCTTAAGAGGACACTTTTTTTAAATATTGGATATTTTAACTGTTTTAAGATGGCAGAAGGATATTCCGACTTTGTTAACGCATTCTACGGGAGGCTGAAGATAGCTTTTCAACGCTAACGACCCCTTCCCGTTTACTCTTCTTGCTAAAAAGGGGATTAAGAGATGGCTCCTGCTATAAGGACACTGTTTTACAGATCTGCCAGGATCTGACGATTTTTTGAGGCCGAAAAGTAACAGTCAAAAAAAAAAAAAAAAAAAAAAAAAAAAAAAAAAAAATATATATATATATATATATATATATATATATATATATATATATATATATATATATATATATATATATATGTTCAGTAAGGTTCTTAAGGTTCAGTCATAAAATAGAAGCAGTTACAATGATGAAGAAACTCCAAAAAGCCAACAGGAAATTAGCAAGCGTGAAGAACACTAGGACATTCCTACTAAGATGCAGGGCATGATTATGAGAACAATATAGTCTCGAAACGTCGCCAAAATAGTTGATTTTTTATTTTATGACTGAACCTCAAGAACCTTACTAAACATTTATTAGTAACAGTCAAGAAATTTCATAAAGAAAGAATTTTCATCAATAAAGAACAGATCTGTAAAACAGTGTCCTTATAGCAGGAGCCATCTCTTAATCCCCTTCTTGGCGACGTTTCGAGACTATATTGTTCTCATAATCATGCCCTGCATCTTAGTAGGAATGTCCTAGTGTTCTTCACGCTTGCTAATTTCCTGTTGGCTTTCTGGAGTTCCTTCATCACTGTAACTGCTTCTATTTTATGACTGAACCTCAAGAACCTTACTAAACATATATATATATATATATATATATATATATATATATATATATATTTTACTGTTACTATTCGGCCTCAAAAAATCGTCAGATCCTGGCAGATCTGTAAAACAGTGTCCTTATAGCAGGAGCCATCTCTTAATCCCCTTTTTAGCAAGAAGAGTAAACGGGAAGGGGTCGTTAGCGTTGAAAAACTATCTTCAGCCTCCCGTAGAATGCGTTAACAAAGTCGGAATATCCTTCTGCCATCTTAAAACAGTTAAAACATCCAATATTTAAAAAAAGTTTCCTCTTAAGGACAACAATGGCGGAAGTCCGACATCTTAAAACCGTTCGGATAGCTTAAAAACCGTTGAAACAGTATCCTTAAGGACGAAAAACTAATAAAATCCCGCCATCTTAAAACAACATCCTTAAGGACGAAAAAGCTAATTCTAATTGTAGAAGGAAAGAGTGGCCAAGGATGTCCTTCGGCCTTAAAAAAATCGTAAGATCCTGGCAGATCTGTAAAACAGTGTCCTTATGTTTAATATGGTTCATGAGGTTCAGTCAATAAAATAACAACTTATTTTGGATACGTTTCGAGACTATATTGTTCTCATAATCATGCCCTACAGTGAAAAAACAGGTTACAATAAAATTAAACGAGTCACAGGGGCTATCTATTTAAATAATAAGCTAGCAACAATATAAATATATAACATGTTTTAAAATAATTAATAAAATACCTTAATGGTGTCAATTAAGCCTATCATGCAATTATTATAATTATTACTATAACTGATGATGGTAGGAGTGGATTAGCATCAGTAGAGGTTATATTACCTGAAACGGGGCTGCCAATATATCGATTAGTTCAACAATTCGATACATCGAGAGCGAGGTAAGGACCTGTCCGCTGGAACAGGAAGCTTGTTAGGCAACCGGGAGAGATCGCGTACATTCCTGTCGGAAGGGAGGAGTTGTCTGGTTAATTGTTTATTTTATAGAGGACATCTTACATGTTTCTGTTTAACAAAGAAACAATGTTGTTAAATCTATATAGGATAAAAAAACAAACAGTTCGATGTAACTTGAAAATATTCTTATGAAGTAAACTTTGGATTATTTTTGGGCAGATTATTGGTTTTTGGATTTGCAGTGGTCTTCCTTAAACAAGAATACCGACTGTAGAATTTCTTGAGTTACGCAAGATGGCGTAGATGGATTAAAACAATTACTGTTTATGAGTTATTTACTACTTCTATTTGATATTTGTTATTTGAAGACTAGTTTTGAATGTTAAAAATTCATCATCAGTTCTAAAAAAACATACACAAATTTTCCAAAACATCAACGCTTTGTAACGCAGCTTATATATTTTAATTTCTTAAATTTGAATCAAACATGTTAATACTCGCCTAAGGTATTAGTCCTTCATATATAAATGGTTTATTATGATATATGTTATATATAAATGTATATAGTCCATTTATATATTACACAGCAAACGGAAATTCCATCTACTTGTACCTGGAAATACCACTAAGTTTAGAAATACCCACATTAAAGGCTCTCACACCCCTCATTTTTAGGCAAACAAACATTCTTTCTAAATTTGATTCCTCCAAAAGCATTCACCATGAACAAAATAATTTTAAAGGAAATATTAAAAAATTACAACCATAGAAAAAATTAAAAATCCTGCAATAAACAAAAAAAATAAGAAAACCTAAATCACAACACATGTTATTATAATTTAATACATTCAAATTAATAATATTCAACATAAAACCAATGACCATTTATTACACAGAAATACGGAAATTCCGTCCACCTGTGGAAATCTCCACCCCTAACCTTTTTTTTTTCTTTTTTTTCAGATATTCCCAGTTCATTTGCATACTTAAATATTTAGAATTTAGTAGCAGATACCAATAGTAAATCCTCCAGTAACATTGTAAGTAGTTATATACTCCTCTATATTCTGTAATTATATATATTTAATTATTTTAACACATGTTGTTATATATTTATATTGTTGCTAGCTTATTTTTTAAATAGATAGCCCCTGTGACTCGTTTAATTTTATTGTAACCTGTTTTTTCACTGTAGGGCATGATTATGAGAACAATATAGTCTCGAAACGTATCCAAAATAAGTTGTTATTTTATTGACTGAACCTCATGAACCATATTAGACATAAGGACACTGTTTTACAGATCTGCCAGGATCTTAGGATTTTTTAAGGCCGAAGGACATCCATCAACTTGACTTCTATAGGTATATGAGTGAATATGTGCAGTGTATATAAATATAAATCGTGGTATCTGTAAATATTTTCAAACAAAACAATATTGTTATTAAAACAATTTTTTTTTAATATTTTTTTTTTTTTTTTTTATATACACAATTCAGAAATTTACAACTGTACAAAATATATACATCAAGTAAATGTATGGATAACGATTATAATAACATATTAAAACTGGAAATGAATTATTCATCAGTAGCACTTTATTAAAAATTCTACTCTAGAAGGTTTGTAGGCCATCTTCATTTCAGACACCTCGGAGGATTATCAGGAATGGAGTGGGAAGCAAGTTGAGAAACTAACGGATTTGAGTGGTTAAGGAGCTTACTATGAAAGGATAGGTGTGAGCTAAATCAGCAGCATATGTGACATTAAGATCTTTATGGATAAGTTTATTGGTGACAAAGTAAGAAGCATTGAGGATTTCTTAAGGATTTTGGATAGTAAAGATTGGATACGAGACGAATTGGATGGTTTAAAGGAGCCCCAAAGCTCAACTTCGTTCGTCCAAATAGGTCTAATCACAGTCATGTATATGAGTCTTTTGTAATTAATTGGGAGCTTTGAACATTTGTCTAGTAAATGTTGAAGTAGTCTGTAACGACGGGCAATTTCTTGTCGCTTTTGTCTAGTATGTGGATTTAAATTAATTAGACGTTTGTCCAAGTGGAGTCCTAGACAGCGGATCTGTTCAACTGGGATTATTGGAATATCATTAAAGGATACTGCAGGACAGGAAGTCGTAGGTTTACAACGAATTATTAAATCACAATTTTTTTTTTTTTTAACGATAAATATAAAGGAAACATCGTAAATTGTAAAAACAGTACACATCCTAACCAAAGAATTGAACAAAAGACCTCTCTCCCCATGAGCAATCTTCCTGGGTTGTAGTGGTTATATTTTATAAATTTATAATTTTTTAGTCTATAAAAGAAATTTAAAAAAATCCAACTAACTTTTTGAGAATCTTTGATTCTTCACGTTCAATATGCATAGGCTTTTTCATTTTTTTTCCGATCGAATATTGAAACTAAAATTGATTTATAGTAGAATTATTAATTACCCTATATGATTATATTGTATCATTAGAATTAACAATAATACTGTAACAAAGCCCCGTTACACATAATAATATATAAATTATATACGTCTGTATTATATTGATAGAATAGATTTAGGGAGGGGGATATTGGATGAAGCCATTATGGTAATAATAAAAGTACAATAAGCAAGAGATAGCGGACCCTAAGAAAGTAGAGCATCTTCTTATGCTAGCCTATCCTATCATATTCTCGAGAAATCGACTCAATCCGGGTAATATTCTTTGATGGAATACACTATTGAGGGCGTCTGTCATCTCTCCACTGCAGGGAAGGTGTGTGGAACAGTTCTTATAATGAACATGGCTCTATATCCAGTTAATTCAGCATAATGTTTTTTTAAAATAAATTTTTGACAAATAATTATCATAAAAATTACAATAATAGCACTGGAGATGAAATGAAATGAAATGAAAAAATAATCTTTATACTGGGACGTATTCTCCCGTAAGAATAACAAAATTGTATCATAAAATAGTACAAAGGTCGGGCTTGCATATTTTCATACAAAGGTATTTATATATGAGGAACATGAGAACTTCAGTAAATGTGATAACATAAGAAGGATAAATGAAATAAACCAAAAAAATAATAAACATGAGAAAATGAGACAAAATATATACAGAGAATGGACTATGTCTATATGTACATTGAATAAAGAAAATATTTACAGATACCATGATATATAACCCATACACGTCAAGTTAATAGATAATATATCTTTGTATAGCAAAAATATTTAAAGTAAAAAAAAATTGAATTTTTATAAAACAAATAAAATTATTATGTATCATTATGGAACAAATAAAGGATTATCTACTATATATTTGTCAAATACCACTCACTCATTGAACAAGAAATCTCAGAAACCACCGAACGGATTGGAATGAAATTCGATTTGTAGCTTCCTCTTGGTCCGTAGGTGCTCGCTAAGAAAGGAATTTAAATAAATCGGCCTGGATCGCGGCTAATTCGCGAAAAATGCTATTAAAATTGTTATTGGGTGAATAATAAAATATTAATTGTCATATGGTATTTGGAGATAAGCTAAGTTAAAAAATAGGTTAGATGTTTAAGCCGCACACTTTGACCACAAATTAGGTTCCTTATAGTTGTAAACAAACAAAAATACGATCGATGTCGAAACCTTATAATATGGTACTTTCTGTGAACTCGTGGTGGCTGCAGAAGTGGACCCTTACAAGTTTGAGTTGTTTCGTGACGAGAAGCTATAAAAAGACTTATGTTAAAAAGGAGGTTAAAAGACTTATGTTCTCTGGTGATGACATGTAAGGCCAGTTCGGTGTAGAAACAAAAAACTGATAAGAATTAGTGAGTTCTATCAAGTGCATGATTCTCTTCAGTATCGTCTCATGTTCTACCATGGAGAAGATGGGTACAGTATTAACATCCCTCAGCGTGACCATAACACCAATACACCACTTAAGAAAACTGTGTCTGCAGCTGATTTTTACACCTAAATGTTAGTGGAGCGAGGAGGTGAAAGAACCTTATTTACTTTAATTTCGTAATCTCCTCAACCAATTTATGCTTGACATGTACGAAAAAATAGAAACAGAAAGACTAAACTTTATTCGAAAAAATCAAATAAGTTGAAAAGTTGAGACTATATTCACTTAAAGTATGCTATAAGAAAAGCTGACGGTCTGGTATCAGAGCAGGGTAAGATGGTAGTGCTGCCTCGAAGCTTCACTGGAGGACTACCAAAATAATATAAAATTAACTTTTGCAAACTGTCAAATTTACTTATTGAAATTATTCTAATAATGGATTTCTTTAGGTTTATTTAAGTAATAATAATTATCAAAGATAAGCTTAACTTTTACTAATGATATTAAACCGTAGCGGGGCAGGGTACTTTCAGCTAGTTATTATATAAAATAATATTTGTGAACCAATTCACCTGCATCAGATTTATTCGATTTGACCAAATTTAATGTTCATTATTGTTTATATTGACTAGCATCTGACTGGGATGAGAGGAGATATTTCAGGATATGTCTTATTTCAGGAGGGAGAGTGTTCCAGAGGGTAGCAGATCGGTCTAGGAAGGAATGCTGGTATAAAGTTGTTCGATGGAAAGGCAAGTATAGGTCAGAGGAACGTGATCTTGTGAATCGGGAGTAGAAGGAAGACTTAAATATCCACAGATTATGGATGTAGGATGGACGATGGTGATAAATGACCTGATAAAGGAATGAACCCAGGAAGTATGATTTGCGGGTGGATGGGTAGAGCCACTTCAAGGCAGTGTACAGATATGGGTATGGTACAGGAGATGGGCCATGAACTTCATCCAACTCTTAACAACTCATGTCCGATCTAAAGAAGTTAAAGGCCGAAAGAAGTCGTAAAGAAGCAGGGGGCAGTCGAAGACTGACGTAGCGTATCTTTAATTCACGTTCACAGATAGTTAAACCAAAGATCTCTTTAAGCTATTTTTTTCTTCTTAGAATAAAAATTAAAAAAGAAAGGATATTGTAACTACCCTGAATATATACATTTATTTATTCTTGATTATTCGATTTTTATAGGGTTCTGTAAGTTCGAATAAAAGAGTCGACAAAAATTATTATATAAGGGCTTGAGAGAACTATTCAAACAAGTTTATAAAAAAGGGACATTGAACGATTATTCCGGAACGAAGAAAGGTGGTAAAGGCGAATTCTAACTGTCCGCTGACCCAGTGAGCGCTAGTCTAACCACTTTACACCAACCCACCTATCTAATATGTGTATACACACACACAAAATGTTCACTAGATTTAAACTGTCCCCCCCTTCTCGAGTTTATTTCACATATACATTAAATATATATATATATATATATATATATATATATATATATATATATATATATATATTATTTATTTACAAGGAAGCAAATAGGATCTGCAGTCGATAAAATAAAAATAAAATTGTATTAGTTTATTGCGCGGAAGTTTCTGCTTAAATTGCATAAATATAACAGAAAATTAATTTATAGTTTAGATAAAGATTAGTTCTTCAAAGGTTATTAACACGTCATTGTTATCAAATTTACTTGTTTTATTTTGTGTACAGTTTTAAATATCAATAAATAGATTTTTAATTTACTTTTTCTTGCAGTCGTGATGAATACTTTAAATGTATGCCGAAACGTCGGCACAATAAATTAGTACAATTACAATGTGAATTATTGATTGCACATCCCATCTATCTACTTCTTTATATGTTAGTTACATATAAAATACCGTAAAACGGCGTGACTTTGCACCATTTTTGTTGAACTTCATTCTTTAACTAACTATCAATGATTTTTAAAATGCATGTATTAAAATATTTGCTTTGAATAATTAGCTTAAAAATGCTGTTGATTCAACGCATTATCTTGGAAATGCAAAATTTACAAAACTTATAATTAATTTTATTGTTTTTAAACTTTGGTGCAAAGTCAACCGGATATCCGTGACTTCGTACCCCCACATTTCTTTAATTAAAAAGTCAAAGCTTGATAGTAGTTATAAGATTCAAAGTCATTTCTTAATAGTGTTTGAAGTTTAGCCTAGTGATTTTTTTCTCTGTTTCTAAGGATTTTGTTAAAGGAAACGATTGTAAATTACAATGTTTTCATTGAAATGAGAAACGAAATTGCACAATTTTAAAAGGTTTATTGAGGAACGATAGAAAATACAAAAACATGCCAACAAAATAACGACTTAAAAAACATGCCTAAATAACGTAAACAACTATAATTTTGGCAAACAAGGAACAAAACGATACCTATAAAATAAATCGCACTCAGATTCTTAGAGAAACACTTTTGGAAAAATGCAATCTGCAATAGTTAGACAAAATATGTTAAAATATAAAAATGAACACTATGACTTCAAAAAGCTATAACTAGGCAAAATTCTAACAGCATTCGTCAATATACTTACACATAGATGGCAAAAACCGTATTAGCAAGAAGTAAAACGCTATCCCAAATAATTTGGATTTTAACCAGCCTAATAACTCCTTACTTCAAAATATCCTCGTTTATTGATTTGTTTAGGAGGAGCATTGCGGCCTAAAGGCTTGGGCACACTGAGATCGGTCTGTAGCGGCGGTCTGCGATCTGCGACCGAAGCGGTCAGGTGGTCTGGTTGTAATTCACAACATTGAATCATCCCCGTCAAACAGCACACGGTCTAACCTCGCGGTCCAGTCTTCGTCCTGGCGACAAGCGATCCAGTAGTACAAAATTACAAATTCAACCCTGACCGCCTCACCACCTGCGATTAAAAAATGACCGAAAAAATCGAATTATTGATTAAAAATGTTCGAAAATATAAGTGTTTGTATGATAGTGCCGACGAGCATTACAAAAATGTTTTGATGAAGGCGGAAGCATGGAATGCGATAGTAAAAGAATTAAATTCAACAAGTCAGTACCAGTTTTTTAATTAATAAATCATTCATTTTTTATAAGGCATAACTCCCCATTATTCATTTTTTATTCATTCATTTCGACATGTTTCAGAGCTCAATTGCTCCATCTTCAATAATTTATGTTATATTTACAATTCTATACTATTTTACTATTACATTTAACAATATTTGAAATTTTACCTTACAACTGTGATATTCTTACATAGTCACACTAATTCACACTGACACCACAAAGCAATGCTCAATCATTGTTTTGGTTATTTATCACTAACATTCTGGCCTTTTAATTTGGTTCTTATTACCCATTTCATTTTCATTCTACTAGCTGTATTTTTACTATTATTCACATTTTTATTATTTTTAATTACTAATGATTTTTATTCCTATATAAACTATTTATATTTTCAATATATCTATTAATTTTGCATAGCTTGGACCTATTTTATGTGTATCTGTTTTGTAGTTTACAGCCTGGTATATTGTTTTATTTATATAAAATGCTTCCTTCATTTTTATATTTTTTGTTTTTTTTTTCATAATTTAATATCGTTGTATTTTCGAAGTCAAATTCATTTTGAATTTGTTTGTATGTTCGCACAGTGCAGTCTATGTTCTTGTTGTTGTGCAGTATTTGTTCTTTTACAGTCATATCTATGCTGGTTCACTATTTTAATTAAATTCTGACCACATGTTCATGAGCTACGCGGCTATATTTAAAACCTTTCGGCCAAGGACTCCAGCCATGTTAAAATTAAAATCATGCATTTCCTCGAAACCTTGTCACGACATTCGGAAATATTTGAAAAACCTATCTTCATGTGACTCTAGTTCGATGCATAAGCGGTGATATTCCCCTAGTCGTTTTCTCTTCTTATTAATTTCATGCACCCGGCATAATCTTTGCCTCTTTTGGCCTTGCAATGCAAATAGCAGAAAGAGAATTTCTTCGTCTGAGCTCATACTTAATATAAAAAACGCCAACATGGACCACGCCACGAGAGGAAAGAGACCAGACCGGACCGCTCACCAGAATGTGTGAGCTCCCTATGTGACGTCCCTATATCCCAGGCCGCTGCGACAGCCACTGGATCGCTGACCGACGCGACAGACCGCTTTCTGTGTGCCCAAGCCTTGAGACTTCTTCCCACAGGGAGGTCACTTAGCGACAAAATGTATTGGTGCAAAGACATTCCTAATTCATATCCAAAAGGGGATTCTATTTTATTTTTAAATACTTTTGGCAAATATTTTGAGCAAAATGAATACCATATATTTAAATTACAATAATTATAGAATAAAATTAATGCAAAACCTAATCGATTTGAGAAATATTCAGTTGTTGAAAGTTGGACTATATCCCACAAAGGAATCACACCTGTTGAAACACTACAATCAACTAACTGTTATAAAACACGAGAGGTAACTAGGATCAGCGTAAAAATTCCTTACACCCAATCAGTGTTGTCATAAGTAAGTAAGAAATATAAAATATCACTCAATTAGACAACAGCAAAACATTTTTTTTTTTTAAACTTTTTAGTGAGCTTGGTGCAAAGTCAACTCAGTGGTGCAAAGTCAGGCCGTTTTACGGTACTATTTATTTAGTCCCAGCTAAGTAAAGTTAATACGAGCCAATATTATAAAAAAAATAAAAAATAAAAATACAGATAAGATACACAGATGATTATAAGACACACAGTGTCATAATCAGATGATAGCAATACAAAACTTATAGGCAGTTAAATATCAGTTAAGTAATCAGTCAAGATTTCGACTGTAGGTACATTGAAAATAGTTTTAACATTGTACAACAGATGATATGTAATTTAATTAGAATGCAGGGAATTTACAAAAAATTATAGCAGCTTGTATTTAACTAGTGCTTCAGCATCTGTTCGAAATTTTAATCCTATCTCTTCTTAGTCTATCCATTCTTGATTTTTGAAAGGGAATAGTTTTAAATTCTGTATCAATCAGTATTTGAGATAGTACATTGTTCTATTGAAAAAAATAAAAATATTACTATGAATGTATAATAATTACATAATAAAAAACAATCGCCTACGCCAGCGTTATCGATCTGTTTCTAGAAATAGACTCTGAAACATCGATTCTCGATATTAAATATTTATACTGCTCTGACAAATCTCAGAAATATAAATAAATAAAAAATGTTTAATTATTTTTATTATTGGTAATATCTTATTTATTTTGTAATTTTAAAAAAAAAATTTCTTATGTGGAAATTGTTTTATAATCGTCTATAATGCCAACAGAGGCGTTTTTTTTTATAACGTTGAAAAAGTCTTTGTATTGTTCTGAGCCACTTTCCGAGGCGAACGAAACTTTCTCTAAAATATTTCTTGTTCTATTTATATATGCACATTATTTATATGTACATATACATGTATATATAAATAATAATATATATGCAATAATATTAAAAAATAATTTTTTTTTTTTAAATAACAATTTATTGAAATTTACAACTGTTCAATATTTATACATCACGTAAATGTGATGTTAACTATGTATTACAATAACGAGACAAAACTTGAAAAGAACTACTCATCAGTAGCACTTTTATAAAAATTCTACACTAGAAGGTTTCTGGGCCATCTACTTTTCAGACCCCTCGGAGGATTATCAGGCATGGTGAGGGAAGCAAGCTGAGAAATTAGGGGATTTGAGTAGTTATGGAGCTTACTATGAAAGGATTGATATCTGGTTTGGGCTAAATCTGCAACATATGGAACATTAAGATCTTTATGGATAAGTTAATTGGTGACAAAGTAAGGTGCATTGAGGATTTTTTGAAGGATTTTGGATTGTAAGGATTGGATAAGAGATGAATTGGATGGTTTAGTGGAGCCCCAAAGCTCAACTCCGTACGTCCAGATAGGTCTAATCACAATCATGTACATTAGTCTTTTGTAATTAATTGGGAGCTTTGAACGTTTGTCTAGTAAATGTTGAAGTAGTCTGTAACGAGGGGCAGTTTCTTGTCGTTTTAGTCTGGTATTAAAAAATAATAAATTTGAAATGTTGGTTTAATATTTTTCTTATCGCGTACAGAGAATTACGACATTACGTGCTAATTGTAATATCAGAAACATAATGTAAGAATTGCGTTATAAGTAGAAATGTTTTGATAAATATTGCAAAGAATCCAAAGGATTTCAATTAATAAAGTCATAAAAGGTAGTTGATAACGAATTTCGACAACACAATTTGGATTGCATGACGTGAATCCAACCATCTCTGTCTTCCATTCTTCAAAATACCATTTAATAATTTCACAATAAGTAATTGGATATCATTCTCAAAACATCTTCTGAAAGCTCCTTATTTTTCGAATTTATCTAAATTATTATTATTTTTTTTTTCATTTATTGATATTAACAACTGTACGAAATAATATACAAGTAAATGTGTTGACAGGGAATACAATGGCATGTAAATAACTTGTGAGGAACTACTCACTAGTAGCACTTCAATAAAATCTACTCTAAAAGGCCATCTTCTTTTCAGACGCCTCGGAGGATTATCAGGGATGGAGGAGGAAGCAAGTTGGGAGACTAGTGGATTGGAGTGGTTATGAAGTTTACTAAGGAAGGATAGGTATCTGGTTTGGGCTAAATCAGAAACATATGGAACATTAAGATCTTTATGGATAAGTTTATTGGTCACATAGTAAGGAGCATTGAGGATTTTTCGAAGGATTTTGGATTGTAAGGATTGGATACGAGACAAATTGGATAGTTTAGTAGAGCCCCAAAGCTCAACTCCGTACGTTCAAATAGGTCTAATCACTGTCATGTATATGAGTCTTTTGTAATTAATTGGGAGCTTTGAGCGTTTGTCTAGTAAATGTTGAAGTAGTCTGTAACGACGGGCAGTTTCTTGTCGTTTTAGTCTTGTATGTTAGTCTTGTATGTGGATTCCAAGTTAGACGTTTGTCCAAGTGGAGTCCTAGGTAGCGGATCTGTTCAACAGGGATTAGTGGAATATCATTAAAGGATACTATAGGGCAGGATGTCGTAGGTTTACGACGAAGGGTCTAAATTATTAAACGAAATTATGCTACTTATATTAGTTTAGGACTATCGTTCCTTCTAGAAATATTTGTAAGTGTGATTCCTTTCTTATTATTCACTTCTTGTTTGGTATGTGGGGAAAATTCTAAGAAAATCGATAATATTAACTATTGACATGGATGTAATTTTGGCTAGAAGTCTATAATTTTTTGGTGTAACGTTTTTCTTTTGTCAGTAAAAAATGTAACAATTTGACGGGTCTAGCTCTGTTTGTGTAGCTTGGATCAAATTGTCGATACTAACTTATATACCTATTCACAATTTATGATCAGTTATTTTTGGAGTCGGTGCCAGCCAAGAAGGGCAGTTTAATCCTGCCTTTGCAACAAACTTTCAAACGGCATGAGACGACGGTGTTGCGGTGATAAAACAGGGCAAATCTTTACAATTACAAATTTTTTTTAATCATGATTGTTCTAGCTGGCACCAACTCCATGATTAACTGATCATAAATTTTAAATAGGTATATAAGTATTGATAATTTCGTTGATTGGCATTTAATGCTCTTTGTTTCAAAGTCATTAAATTTTTTTTTTTTTACTTTTTAGCTCAAGTTTGTACATGTAGGTTTAATCTTGAAGTCGGTTTTTGTTTTTAATTTATTATAGAAATTAATTATTTTTTTTTTTTAATTTTTGGTAGTGAGTGTACTTTTTTTTTATACAGGGTGATTAGAAAATAGATGCAAGCTAATCTGGGCCGATTTTATTATGAGAGCTACTGTCTGAAAGGCGTTTCCGGGTTATTCTAATTTTTAAGATCTTATAAAATTAACGTCCTTCAAACAAGTCATAAAACTTAAAAATCGGGTGTATTATCTGATTTTTTTTTTTTTTTTTTTTTTTTTTTTTTTGGTTTTACAATAAACATATTCTAAAATACGAAAATGATATTCAAATGAACATTATTGACGTTATCTGATGCAGCAAGCTTCAAAAGAGTTCAATTTTTGTTTTAAAAAAACTTCGTACCTCAAAAACTTCAATTTTTCTACGTTGCATCTACGTTGCATTACCTTTCAAATGAGGTATAAAAATCACAAAACGGTTAAGAGTTGGTAAAAATATGGCTATTAAAGAGGAGGAAGGAAAATGCAATAAAAATACTACAAATACAAAACCATACTTTAATATCGGATACTTTGTTTGAAACTACACTTTTTATTTTGATAATACATTATCAATGTGGCGCCCTCTATTTCTAATCCACATACCAGCCCTTCTTATTACAGCTGATTTTACTACCGCCGAATTCCTAAGAGAGGATTGAATTTCTTGTGCTGCGTGTATTATCCTGTTTTTAAGGTCTTCTATTGTGGGTACAGGAGTTTGATCAGATACTAAAGTGTTCATGCAACCTCACACACAAAAAATAATTTTATGACTTGTTTAACGTATGGACATTAATTTTATAAAACCTTAAAAATTAGTGTAACTCGAAAACATCTACTTTTCGGACAGTAGTTCTTATAGTAAAATCGACTAAGATTAGCCTGTAATATCTACCGGCTCCGCATCTATTTTCTAGTCACCCTGTATATGTAAACTATTTTAGTGGGAAGTTATATAACAGTGATTACTAATTAATTGTTTGTTGTTTTATTCTTCTTAAAAAGCGCTGAGTTGATTTTAATAAACTTTGTATGGGACCTCCTCGGAAGTATGACCAACAGATTAAAAAAAAAAATCATCAAAATCGATAAATAATTGACGGAATAATAGCATAACAAAAAACGGAAAAAAAAAATACAGTCGAATTGAGAACCTCCTTCTGTTTGAAGTCGGTTAAAAATATATACAATGTCAGAATCTTATACTATGAAACAAATTAATAGGGTCAACAATTCATTTTTTTTTTTTTTTTTTTTTTTTTTTTTTTAAATCTTGAAAGGTCTGCAGTACAAAAAGGCTTGGAAACCTTTTTTAAGAGCCGTAACATCGAGGAAACCAACAGCAAGTAACGCCCTGTGCATAAAAGCAAATTATAGTCGTTTCCGAAAAGGAAACATGAAACCATAGTTCATATAACAATCGCTTAACGATAGTTCTTAAATGGAAGATGATCCCAAGGTCCGGTGGTGACTAGATCGGATCGGGGGGCGACATCTGGAATTACAATTCGGCGACAGGAGTCATCGCCTGCATCGGATATGCCAAGATCGTAGCACGGCTTTAAAACGGGTTTTAAAATCCCTTTCTGGAACTCCTCTGATTTAATTTGCAAGCATTAAAAAAAAATCTGGAAACGTTTGTTTTCAGAACTACTCAGAGGTCAAAGATTCAATGGACAAGATTATAAGAAACAAGATGCAGATAAGAAACATATATTCATTCTGTGTTACAATCAGAGATTATAGTAACCGAAAAACCTCTCGACTGTAGAATAACAGTTAACTAATAGGTCAAGATTTGATCAATGCAATGTTGATGCTTATCATGGCGGCAAGAAAATTCAGAGATGTCAGCATATCTCACATCTACAGCCTAAACTAATAATAATACTTCTTGTGCGGGGTCACCTGTGGTGTAGTGGTTAGCATAGCAACCTACTAAACCCAAAATCGCGGGTTCGCAGCCCGGCAGATGACCTTAGGATTTTTTAAAGGGAGTAAAAAATCCTTAGCTATGCCGTCCTTCGGAAGGGACGTAAAATGGAGGTCTCGAGCCTGTGCGATGTCAGGTACTCGTTAAAGATCTCTATCCTAATTATACCTGGATAGGCAAAATTTAGGACTCCCACCGTAGCATCGTCCGATTAGCCATAGCAGCATAAAGTGACGTTAAACGGAATAAACAAACAAACATGACCTGTGCCATTAATGATTTTTTTTAAATGTAGGTAATATTGAGTTATTAAAGTGTAATTAAAATAAATTATTAAAAATTAGCTGACCAGTCAGCTGATTTTATAGTCTTTTATAGGCGATTTGTCGGTCATTTTATTCTTTTATATTTCTATGCTTAAAAATAGGTTGATTGAAATGAAAACATGGCCATATTGGATATATTTTTTAATTGAGATTTATCTTTACAGTTTGTTATTTATTCAAGGAATAGGAACTTTTTTTTTTTTCTTTTGGTTTTGTGTCATAAACAAAAATATTAATTCTAAATTTAAATGTAAAATAAGGGTTGGAACACGACAAAGAAACTACTATTGCAGCAATTTACACACGCAAATTACATTATAGTTTTTATTTACAATTACATGTAAGATATTTTTGTGATACATAAATCCATAAACACGATCAAATTCGGCTTAATATTTTTTCGGTACGATTAAATTCCATATTTCACAATTAAATATCTAATCTAAGTAGAGTAAATTGCTGAATTTTACTTAATTTTTTTTTTAAATAAATAAAAAACACTTCTATACTTACCAGTCCGTTTAAAAAAAAAAAAAAAAAAACAGAAAAAAACCTGTAGCTACATGTACAGACGGCTATAAAACTATAAACGAAACGTCACGTACATTGGCGATGTCACCCGAATTCTAACCGAAGCAATAATCAACTTGGCCGTCCCTAGTAATTTTTTTATTTTTCTAGTCGTTTATTAACAGAAAAATACAACTCAATTAAAAAGAATACATTTTGTAAGCATGTGGTATACAATACAGAATAATGACATGATTAAAACTTGTAGAGGAACTACCCATTGGTAATACTCTAACCAAACAATTACAAAAGAAGATCACGATCTTCGTTTCAGACGCCTCGGAGGAATTGCCAGGGATGAAACAGGAAGCAAGTTGTGCAACAAGTGGATTTGGATGAGGAGTGAATTTATTAAGAAAGGAAAGGTATCTGGTTCGTGCCAAATCGGCGACATGTGGGATATTAAGGTCATTGTGGATCAGTTCATTTGTGACAAAGTAAGAAGCGTTAAGGATTTTTCGAAGGATTTTGGATAGGAGTGATTGGATGCGGGAAGAATTCGATGGTTTGGTGGACCCCCATAACTCTATACCTAAGTCCAAATAGGTCTAATAATCGTAATATTGATGAGTTTTTTGTCCGTAGTAATGAAACATAATTTGGAATAAAATTTATTGCAGGCCAAAATTTGTACCTTAACCTTTTATGTTTTTCGGTGATTAGGGTTATGAAAAACATATTAAAATAGTTTATAATGATTTTTGTATTAAAAATTCTTTAAATGTATCCACTACCAGTACGTTTTGATTATACAGTAAATAGAACTTTTAATAGCTCCGCAATTCGATTCACATCATTTACCAGTAGTTAAATAAAACTAGAGATGTGACGATTATAAATGTCGATTCTCGATCCCACTGAAGAAAAGTGGCGATATCAAGAATCGATAATTTTGAAACAATTCTGTGTGTTAATCTGTTAAGTGTTAATCGATACCAATGTATTTATTAGTTTAGTATATGATATTTACGAAAGTATAGAATTATTACAATTTACAATAGCTTGAAATATATAAAATAGATTCCTTTATTCTATTTTAAGAAGAACACTATTTGATACAAGAATTAATAACAATTCCCTTCAAAAATGAAACATTGCTGATGCTAGCAACAAACATGAGATTGTTTTTATAAATTTGCTGTTCGAGAATTAAGAAGTAGGACAATTTCAAAATCATGAAGACTAGTGCTAGATAGTTAAACTTATAACCTGTGAATAGGTTATAAGTCTCATTACATAAGAATTCGTAATAAATTAATTTTTTTGTAGGTTATAAGTTTTATAAAATAAATGCTCTGTTAATTTATAATGTAACTAATTAAAACAGCTGACGTCGCCTATACAGAAAAAAAAAGAAAAAGGCCGAACTTTAGACTAAATAATAAGTTACGTTTCCGATTCCACCACCAGAAAATAATCGACGATCCAGACTCGATATTGTGATACCTAATTCCATAATTACACATCGATTCTTCTCACTAATGTTAAAACAATAAAAAATTACAAAAGATATTTTTTCATCTTAAATAACAGAACAATGTTTTATGTGGTAGAATAAATAGCATTGCCTGGTACTAAATTTAAAAACAATTGTTGTATATTGTATTGTATTGTATTTGATATCGGACAATAATAAAATAGTATTACAATTTTAAACAACCGAAGCTGAAGCACTAAAGAAACAAATGCAGACTGACAAAAGCATAATTTTATTACACTCTTTTGTTATTCCTAGAAGATTTATGTGATACTAAAATAAAGATAATTTTCCATTTCATTACACTTTAATACTGTTTTTTTTTATTCCTAGAACACTATAAAAAAAAAACATAAAAATAAATATTAGTGAATTATACCATCTGCAGTATTAAGGGAAGATGTTTAGTTAAAATTTGCAATCCTTAAGTAATGAAATTCGTAATGTTTTTATTTAGGGATATATCGATACCCAAAGTCGATTTTCGAAAAGACTCCGTATAATCGAGAATAGTATATTCAAAGTCGATACCTGGGAACCGTAACTTGACATAGCTTTACGCTGACGATAGTTTTATGATACCTAATTTCATTATAATTATAAATCGATTCTTCTTTCTAATCATAAAAAACTCGATATAATTTCATCTTAGATAAGAGACCAACTTTTCATCTACTACATCAACACATCTTAGTACAAATCTATAATAATTCTCTTTAATATTTATGTATTGCTATTGGAAGCCTAAAGTAATTTTTTTTTCTCTCTGTATATCGCCGAAACTATGAAAAATTAGCGAATATGAAATTTTTTTTTTTTTAATTTCGTTCGTTTACCGATGTATTTTACAAGACA
This sequence comes from Euschistus heros, assembly GCA_003667255.2. Classification (NCBI taxonomy): domain Eukaryota; kingdom Metazoa; phylum Arthropoda; class Insecta; order Hemiptera; family Pentatomidae; genus Euschistus; species Euschistus heros. The sequence continues at coordinate 1,084,969 of RCWM02000296.1, forward strand.
TCCTTTTATTCTTTAAATGAGTAGTGGGTTAAACTCAAAATAGATAAATTTCGAGATGTGGCAGTGTTTTTGTCGATGTATGATATATGCATAAGAACTTTGCAGACTATTTTTAATTATTTCTACGTAATTTATTACAAATGTATTTTATTATATTTTTTTTTCATCAGCATCTCCGTTTCTGTGAATCATTTAAAACATCAAGTTAAATAAAATCAATAAATTAACTGCCTTTTTACATACCAACTCGATAGCTCGGAGTAAATTTGTTTAACCTTCAACTTCGACTTATCATGTTTTGAATGTATAGATCACATGCTAGTAGTAGTATTGTATAGTAGGAAAAGATTTTAATAACACTTATGTTTAGTAATGTTTATCTATATCGATAGTCAAAAATCGATTTTTCAGTCCCGAAAACGGTATCGAGGATCGACAAATTTTGACAGCAGACACATCATCAATCAAGAAAATAATTTTCTATTTACATATTAAATTAGACTTAAAATGAATTTTGAAAATAAAAATACCCTTGAATATAAAAACTATCACGCTTATATAATCATGTCTAGGGAGTTTTTTTTTTTTTGTGTGCACTAACACGGTGAGGATTTTCCTAGGGAGTAACAATAACAGCATATCCTCAAGGAAGTTAAAAACCAAAAAACAAAAGAAAAACATGAATTCCCTTTATAGAAAAGGAAACCACGTTGAATATTGCCACGAGGACGGAGGTGGCATGCCATCAGATGTAAACAAAACACTACATGACATACTTTCTGTTCTCCCGCGCTGACCCTCTAGGAATTTCACAGCGGCTGACCTTTATTCCTTCACTGTACAACGATACCAAAGAGAAACAATAGATGAAATGTTATTCCTAGTATATAAAACTTATTATTTCAAGAAATACTAGAAAATAATTATTATTTTAATGGAGGTAAATGGTTGTGGTCAGGTCTTCAGATGGCAGGGATTGATTTGTTGTTAATTCTTCTTTAGACAAGGACATGGGAAAATTTCGCATAACCACAAAACATAGATAATAAAGAAAAAAAAAATTTAATCAGAGTTAGGGTTCTAGGTGTATGTAAATATCAAAATAACATTTATTTTTTATAAATACTACTTCAGTGCAGGTATTTGTAAACAATTAGCAATAAAACAAATGTTGTAAATTAATCTATATCTATACTATTCTATAAAAGGACAAGCCATTTTTCGTTGGTTATAACGGTACAATGTTATATAGAGCTAGAAATTGATAATAAAATTGGCTTAATTCAAATAAATTGTTATAAAAAAAAGCTATAAATATTTAGTGTGACGTGTGGATCCTAGGGATATTTAATAATCGAACGATATGTGGTTAGCGGCATTCTACACCAGAGTTTGCAATGGTAAAATTATTAAAACCCTCTGTACTAAATTTTAACTACAAAATCTTCATAATTCTAGAGAGATTTTTAATAGAATAGTTTACTATAATAATAATTTAAATTCACAGTGTTAAGTTTGTCACTCAGTCATTAACTTTTATAGTTAGATAGAAATTAAAATCCAACCAAATGAAATCAATAAAATTATTTTTGCTGCACTAAACATTATTGCCTTATCAAAATATCGATTATTTTTTGATATTGTGTTTGAAAAATGGGCGACCTAACCATAGCTTTTGATGAAGGTTTTAAGAAGACTAATATTTCAATGATTTCAAATTCATTTTAATGTTTCAGGTTTATTTAATAAATTGTACTATTGGTTGTGTGAAAGAGCAGTAATATTACCAACAAATACTATAGCAGAGAATATTAGCAACATTATTTTTGAAAAAGTGAATTGCGACCTAGAGAATATCTCTATTGATAGGGTTGTAAGCACTGATAATGCAGTCCATTATCCGCCAGAGTTTCTTCCTAAAACGTCTCTGTCCATCTAAATTACCAACTCATAGATTAGATTTAAGGATTGAATATCTAATAATGCTTTTGAGTAAATCATTGCAATAATACCGGGTTACAGCTTTGAGTGAAAATATCTAGAAATATTGTGAGAAAATAATTCTCAACTGCATTATAAGATTTTTATTGTTAAAAAAATAAAACTTCTGTTATTAGTTAAACCTATCTAAGTTCGTAACTTATAAGAGCTGGCGAAGCCGTGACTGGGGATGCTAGTCACTTATTAATAAAAGTGAATAAGTAATTTTCAAATAAACAAAAGACTATGCATCAGTTATATTTCTATTAAGAAAAATAATATGCAAAATAGAAATATTTATCATACATTGAATAATACGGATTTTCTTTAAACTTTATTTAGTTTCCACACCTACAGAGTGACTAGAAAATAGATGCGGAGCCGGTAGGGGGGGAGATAGTACAGGCTAATCTGAGTCCATTTTACTATAAGAACTACTGTCCGAAAATTAGCCGTTTTCGAGTTATACTAATTTTTAAGATTTTATTAATTAAATTAACGTCCTTCGTACGTTAAACAAGTCATAAAACTTTTGAAAATATTTTGTGTGGGGTTGCCTGAAAACTTAAGTATCTGATCAAAATCCTGTGCCCACAATAGAAGACCACAGAAACAGGATAATACATACAGCACAATAAATTCTGTAATAAGAAGAACACGTATGTGCATTAGAAATAGAGGGCGCCACATTGATAATGTATTACCAAATAAAAAGTGTAGTTTCAAACAAAGTATCCGATATTAAAGTATGATTTTGTATTTGTAGTATTTTTATTGCATTTTCCTTCCTCCTCTTTAATAGCCATATTTTTACCAACTCTTAACCGTTTTGTGATTTTTATACCTCATTTGAAATACGAAGTTTTTGAGGTACGAAGTTTTTTTAAAACAAAAATAGAACTATTTTGAAGCTTGCTGCATCAGATAACGTCAATAATGTACAGTTGAATATCATTTTCGTATTTTAGAATATGTTTATTGTAAAACCAAAAAAAAAAAAAAATGATTTTGTATTGGTAGTATTTTTATAGCTTTTTCCTTCCACCTCTTTAATAGTCGTATTTTTGCCAATTCTCAACCTATTTGTGATTTTCATACCTCATTTGAAAAGTAATGCAACGTAGATGTTTTATAATTATTTTGTACGAAAAATTTGTAGGTGATTTTTTTCTAGTAAGATTTCTTTTTAAACAAAAATTGAACTACTTAACTACTTTGAAGCTTACTGCATGAGGTAACGTCAATAATGTACATTTGAGTATCAATTATAAAACCAAAAAAAATATCAGATAAAACACCCAATTTTCAAGTTTCATGACTTGTTTAACGTCAAAGGCCGTTAATTTTATTTAAAAAATGAGTAATACTCGAAAACAGCTAATTTTCGGACAGTAGTTCTTAGTAAAATAGACCCAGATTAGCCAGATTATTATCTCCCCCTACCTGCTCCGCATCTATTATCTAGTCACCCTGTATAAAAAATTATAAATCAACAATCAGAGGTATGGATGATATAGGGAAAATATGTAGGAAATGAAAAGTTGGGCGTGAGAATAATTCCCAGTGGTACCTGTTCTATGGCATTCATTTCCTAGCAAAATAATACGAATGCGGACAACTTATTCATCTCATTATCGGCTCTTTTTTGTATTTTCAGGTTTATGTATAGGTGTAATTACTTCATTCATTGCTATGAAAGGATAGGTAACTGGTTTTGGGCATGGTTATGTCAAAGACATAAGGAATATTAAGATTCATGTGGATAAGTTTGTTTGTGACAAAGTAAGCAGCATAGAGGATTTTGGATCATAATGATTGGATTCGAGATGAATTGGAAGGTTTAGTGGAGCCCCAAAGCTTAACTCTGTACGTCCAAATAGGTCTAATTACTGTTATGTAAATGAGTTTTTTGTAACTGATAGGTTTGAATGTTTGTCGAGTATATATTGAAGGAGTCGTAAGCGGCGTGCAGTTTTTTGTCGTTATGTGAACTTAAAGTGGAAACGTACTAAGGAGCTTTAAGAGCTTCAGATCGAAACATCTGCAGTAATTGTGTTTTTTTTTTTCTTTCTTTCTTTTTTTTAAAATTAAAAACATGAGAAGCGTAAATCCAAACCGATTTTAGGTAAATTTGCGTTAGTTACATATTTCTGCTTAATTTTTAATTTAAGAGTGTTAGAATATTTTACGTCTTTAGCTTAAGGTGTAGCGATTTTTTTTTTTTATTATTATTTTATTTATTTTTGTTTTATGTGGGTCTCATGATGTTTAAGTTTAAATGCTGCTTGTTGACATTTGTCTTACTTTCTTTTTAATAATCGTAAAAAAAATATTTAAATGAATAATATTACTATAGTCCGCATACAAGGTAATTATGATTTATAGTAATTAAATACTTAATTTGTAGTTTCATTACTATAAAGTGATATCGCTGGAAAAAAAATTACTTTATTTATTTTTTTTTTATTCGTGGATAATAAATAAAATAAAATTAATAGATTGATCCAATAAAACAGCCGATATTGATTTTTAATCTTTAATCATAAAAAATTTACAGATAAGATTATTTCTTAATTTAAGAATGTCCCTTTATCACGATAAGAAAGAAATATTACAAGTATTTTAAAAAACATGTATGCTATTTTTCAATTTTTTTTTTTTTAAATCCTTAACAGTCAAGTACCAGAACAATATCTTATGATAACTAGATATTAACATTATTACACAGATTGAGAGAGATCTCTCATCCCACTCAATATATATAATTCTGTTCTCTCAGGTATACTAGTAGTGGCCTATTAGTAAGTTGCTATGCCCTAGTAATTCATTACGAAACCGTTTATAGAACTAATACATGGCATGTTAGTAAAAATCAAGTTGTGTTTAGCAATGTATCAAGGAGCTAATATGATTAGTTCATAGAATGAAAATTCTGCATTCCTGTTTTGTTTTGTTTTTTCTTATAGAAACAAAAATCTAAAAAGAATCAATGCACCCTATAGGTATATTTAAAAAAAAAAAAAAAATTAAAATACAATAAATTGGTTAGTAAGATCTGTGTTAGGTTGTCTTTTGTTTCGACAAGACAGCTGATTTTATATTAAAACTTTAACTTTCCTAAATTGAACATTATTATTTTAGATCAAAAAAAAAAAAAAATAAATAATATTAATATTATTTTATTATTTACTGATTAACGAAAAATTTATAATATTTATTTTGTTCTAATTAAAATTATTTTTTAGTATTATTACTAGGTAGTATGATGATCAGCTAAATTGATAATTCCTATATTGGCATGTGTTAATAAATAATACAATTTTTTTTTTTTAAACTTTAATTATTCATCCACACCTGCTTAAATATACATAGAAAATTAGCGGAAAGTATGGTTTGATAAACAAATTCTGTAAAAGGTGACTTGTCTGGAGGAAGAATGATACCCAGTGAATATACTTCCTTGGAATTCATTTACTTAAGGAAAGTTTAGAAAACAGATTTCTCGTCTAATTTTTCAGTCTCAATCTTAATATTTTCAGACGAGGTATTTCAGGATGGCGAAAGCTTCTATTAGTATATTTCTGTCCTCATATAATCGCTAACTTTTGGTAAACGTAAATCAATATGTGATATGTAGGCAACATACCAAGGAACTTGTGTCATAAGTAACAGTTTTTTATTGATAAGTCTACAGTCATTGTATGTGAGTCTTTTTTTTTTTTGTAGTAACTGAAATTTGAAAAGCGTTCGTCCAAATGGGTTTTAGTAAATATGTCTGGGTTTTAGTTTCTGTTTAGGTTTTAACTTGGATTTTCGTCTGAGTAGGGGGTAGATTAGTTCAAGTCTTTGGGGGTTTTTATTTGTGTGCGGATCCCAAGTTATTCATAGGTAATTTACTTGGTCAGTCTGTGGTAATCTTCTAATGGAGTACTGTCAATAAAATACAAATAAAGTTTAGAACTATAACTATAATATAAGCGGACTGATCCTATTATAAAGTTGAATACAATATTATCTATAAGCGTATAGATATTTGTGTTATTTAGTTGAGTACGGACCTGAGACTCATCCTCCGACTCTTCTTCTCCGTCGAGGCAGATCCCCGGGTCAGGACTGGGCCCAGAGACCCTAACGATGGAGACGTACCTGTAGGCTACCTCCGCCATCACTGAAGAACCTCGAGTCCCCACCACCGCCGTACCCCTCCATGGCTCTCCTGTCTTCTGTTTGTCTTGTGTAAGTGGACAGGGTCATCTTCCGCGGATCAGTCTGCCGAGCTCTGGTGCAAGGTCGTTCAAGGAGTTATCAATAAGGCATCTTTAATGGCAGTTTAAGAAAAAAAAACAACTATTTTTTTTTGAGTAATGGTTTTCGGTTGGGCCAATTCAATGTTGAAAATTAAATAAATATAATTTATTGGAATAGTACCAAACGCGCCATCTGTTGAGATGGAAAAGCAATCTAATCTAGGAATCAGTGATATCTAATGGCCTAGGTATACTGTTTGTTTAGTCGTGTGCAAAAGTTGTAGGCGAATGCACTATATTTGTCGAATACCGACAATTTAAGGATCAATTATTATCATCCATTTATTAGGTCCAGTCAATAAACCTATTGTAGAGTGCATGAAAAATGTGATTATTTTTTACCTCCGGGCTTCGCTAGGAGCAGTTTTAAGATAAACAGTGGTGTGGAGTAAAGAAATTCCCTTTTTGGGGTTTTTCGATTATATCTCGAACACGGTGGACCCTAGAAAAATATGCTACAAATCAAAATTAAAGCTAATTCAATTTCCTATGAATTTGTATATATACATATTTGTCGAACTTTCAACGCTTTTCGAGATATACGTACGTTATTAAAAATCGATAATTATCGAAAAAAAAATATTTTTACCTTACTTTTTGTCAAATATATGCTTCAAGTACTAGAAACGTTTATATGAAATTAACGTTAGTATAAGTTAAGCTTAACGTTGATAATTATTATTACTTAAATAAACCGGAACAATTCCATTCATAGAATAATTTCAATAAGTAAATTTGACAATTTGCAAAAGTTAATTTTATATTATTTTGATAGCGCTCCAGTGAAGTTTCGAGGCAGCACTACCATCCTACCCAGCTCTGATACCAGACTATCAGCTTTTCTTATGGCATACTTTAAGTGAATATAGTCTTAACTTCTCAACTTTTTTGAAGAAAGTTTAGTCTTTCTGTTTTTATTTTTGCGTACATATCAAGCATAAATTGGTTGAGGAGATTACGAAATTAAAGTAAATAAGGTTCTTCACCTCCTCGCTCCACTAACATTTAGGCATAAAAATCAGCTGCAGACACAGTTTTCTTAAGTGATGTATTGGAGTTTGGGTCACGCTGAGGGATGTTAATACTGTACCTTTCTTCTCCATGGTAAAACATGATGCGATACTAAAGAGAATCATACACTTGGTAGAACTATTAATTCTTATCTGTTTTTTGTCCCTACATCGAACTGGCCTTACATGTCTTCACCAGAGAACATAAGAACATAAGTCTTTTAACCTCCTCTTTAACATAAGTCTTTTAATAGCTTCTCTTCACGAAACAACTCAAACTTGTAAGTTGTAAGTAACCTCTGCAGCTACCATGAGTTCACAGAAAGTACCGATATTATAAGGTTTCGACATCGATCGTATTTTTGTTTGTTTACAACTATAAGGAACTTAAATGTGGTCAAATTTTGCGGCTTAAAGATCTAACCTATTTTTTAACTTAGCTTATATCCAAATACCATATGATAATTAATCTTTTATTATTCACCCAATAAAAATTGAAATCGCATTTTTCGCAAATTAGCCGCGATCCAGGCCGATTTTTTAAAAATTCCTTTCTTAGCAAGCACCTACGGCCCTAGAGGAATCTACATATCGAATTTCATTCCAATCCGTTCGGTGGTTTCTGAGATTTCGTGTTAAGTGAGTGAGTGGTATTTGACAAATATATAATAGATTAAAGTAGATTTTATGTTCTACAACTTTGACTCTGATATTTTTTTAAGAAACGACATGGGAGGCACTAAGAGCAAATGTTTAACAAAAAAATGTTTTGAGATGTCAAAAATATATATTTTCAAACATTATCGATTTTAAATAACGCATACTTCGAAAACCGTTGGAAGTTCAACAGATATGTATAATATCAATTTTATAGTAAATTTAATTAGCTTGAATTTTGATTTGGAACATATTTTTCTAGAGTCCACCTAGATAATCATTGAAAAAACCCAAAAATGGGAACCTCACTCCTCCTCCCTCCGCTAGTATCTTTAAACTACTCCTAAGAAAGCTGTGAAGTCAAAATTACATGCCCTCATTTCAGCACTAATTGACTGGACTAAATCTGACTTTTTTTTTTTTAAATCGCCTGAAATCGAGATAGCAGTCAACAATCTTCTAGAGCTCCTGGACGAAACGGTCTGTCAACGAAAAGATAAAACGGGTTCCCAGTGTTTTCCCTCAATTCCTATTTTTCCTACTATTCCAAAAATCCCCCTTTTTTTCTCATAGACAAAGATCCAGCGAGGCCGGGAACTACGAAATAAGAGTAATTGGAAATTTGTCGTAAAATCATTAATATATTAATTATGAATATAATTTTTTCTATGGATTTTATATATATTTTTTTTTTTCGATTTCACGATTAGTCCTTAAAATATAAAAATTATATTTACAGCCCACTGTTACCTTCTGAATCGGAGAAATAGTTGTAACAGCCATATTTGAATATAAAAAATAAAATAAAATATCTAAATTATTATTTTTTTTTTTTTTAAGGAAAATAATAATAACTCTTCATTACTCTCAATACATTTCTACTAACGAGTTAACAACTTTTTTAAGCCTAGGGAATAGAAGTTGGAGAATTGGTATTAGGAAATTCTAAAAACGTATTTTCAATCGAATTTTTATAATGAAGTTTTTATCTCTTAAAAAAATAGTCAAGGTGTCTAAAAAAATGGTGGTCGGTCGGCGAAAGGTCTAGAGAGTATGGTGGCAGAGTCTTATATCCCAGCTTTTTCAGAGGTCATACATGAAACATAGACGAACAGTTAGTGCATGTTAACCTTCAGTTGCCTTAGGAGGTGGACAGTGAATATAGATTTGCTGACAGATAGTCCCTGGGGGTTATCGAACGGGTCTTCTAGGGTTTTCTTCGGAAAAAGATCTGTTTGCAGTTGTAACTCACAGATTTGAATGCCGATTTTTGTGTGGGTAGTAGGGACCTATAATAGTGCAAAACTAGAGTTATAGCCGCCAATGAGCATTAGGAGCCGAGAAAAAAAAATAAAATATGAAAATAACGTTTAATTTTTTTTCTCAGCTCTCAGTCAAGATAGAGAAATGATTCTTTCACGTTTAATTGCAGTTATGTGTGTTATTAGATATAAAAATACTTCTGTTATGATATAGACACTATCCGGCTTTAGTGTGCTCAAAAATGGCAAAAAAATTCCAAAATTCCAATAAAATCCGCTGTAAATCCTTTTTTTCATGAACAACTGACCTTAAATCTTGATTTTAGTGGACAAAAACTGATGTGAATGAAAAAATCCAAGGTCAGCTATAACTTGAGATATTTCAATAAGGGGAAATCCTGCGACCTCCGGATTTGGTCTTAATCGGTGGCGAAATATGTGAGATAGCGCAAATTATATACATTTTTTCAGAAATTTACAGCTCCTTGCCTTCTAAAATCCTACAAAATTTTAAAGGTAAAAACAAAGTATTTTTGATTTCGACAAAATTAAGTTTCTACATGTTTTTTGAGATGAGGAATCTGGAAATAATATCAATTTTTAGTTTAAAAATTTTCCTCACCTATATTATATAAATAAGACGTTTTAAAATGATCTATTTCTATTATTATTTTAGTTTCTACACAATAAATTTCAAATAAGACCATTTAAAAACAATATTTTTTAACCAAAACCTGATATTAATTTTAGTTATTCATCAATCTTAGGATTTCTATGCAATTTGAAATAAAAATATGTCATTTTAAAACGTTTTATTTATATAATATAGGTGAGGAAAATTTTTAAACTAAAAACTGATATTATTTCCAGATTCCTCATCTCAAAAAACATGTAGAAACTTAATTTTGTCGAAATCAAAAATACTTTTTTTTTACCTTTAGAATTTTGTAGGATTTTAGAAGGCAATTCCTGAAGAAATGTAAATAATTTGCGCTATCTCACATATTTCGCAAGCGATTAAGACAAAACTTTAAGGCCATCTAGAAGCCTTAAAACTGCATAGTTTAGCCCAAATTCGGAGGTCGCAGGATTTTCCCTTATTGAAATATCTCAAGTTATAGCTGACCTTGGATTTTTTCATTCACATCAGTTTTTGTCCACTAAAATCTGGAGTAAATCCAATGTTATACACATGGATAAAAAGCAGAATGTATGCTGCTTCTAGTGATGCTATTACTGTTGAAATCGGTTGAACAAAGCAGTTGTTATGGCCGGTAGAAAATGTTGATGAAATCTCAACTTCAAAATTTTAACCACCTCGAAAGGGGTAAAAAATCAATATTTTTTTATTTTGATAAAATTTCACACATAAGGGTTTTATAGTGCGTTAAATCGAGATTTGAGGTCAGTCGTTCATGAAAAAAAGTTTCCACGGATTTACAGCGGAGTTCATTGGAATTTTGTAATTTTTTTGCCATTTTTGAGCACCCTAAAGCCGGATAGTATCTTTAGCATAACAGAAGTATTTTTATATCTAATAACACACATAACTGCAATTAAACGTGAAATAATCATTTCTCTATCTTGACTGAGAGCTGAGAAAAAAAATAAAACGTTATTTTCATATTTTTTTTTTTTTCTCGGCTCCTAATGCTCATTGGCGGCTATAACTCTAGTTTTGCTCTATAATAGGTCCACACTACCCACACAAAAATCGGCATTCAAATCTGTGAGTTACAACTGCAAACGTCCCCTTGTCAGAACATCCAGGGACGCAGTCCTTTCACGACCTACCTTTTCAGTGCCTTTACAGGATTAAAAATCAAGTGGGGCAACCCTAAAAAAAACTAATATATCAAAACCTATAATTATAGAGAATTGGCATTAGCTAAATTAAAAAATAACAGTTCGCATCCGGCCTGGGCAAGATGGATTTTTTTTTTTTTTAACCGGACCTATGGAATTATTCTTGACCTTCCTACTCTACCAGGTATGCAAGTTTAAAATGTCGTTTATTTCTTAAAATATACACACAGTAATTTAAAAAAAAGTATAATATATTTTATTCAAAGTACTGAATACCCTCGCTTTCTACACATTTTGTCCATCTCTCGGGCAATATATGGATACCATTCCAAAAGAATGCTTTATCTTTATTTGAAATCCATTCATCGAGCCATTTTCGTACGTTTTCGAAATTGTTGAAGTGTTGCTCCGCCAATGAGTGTCCCATCGATGAGAAGAGGTGATAATCAGAAGGCGCCAGGTCAGGTGAATACGGCGGGTGGGGTAGGAGTTCCCAACCAAGCGAAGAAAATCGTTTCCTTAGTCAATCTGGCTGAATGTGCAGGAGCGTTATCATGCTGAAGAATGACTTTGGCGTGCCTGTGAGCCCATTCTGGGCGTTTTTCGATCAATGCGTGACTCAAATTGATCATTTTGTTGTCGGTAGCGCTCGGTATTGACTGTTTCGCCGGGTTTGAGAAGCTCGTAGTAGACTACTCCCTTCTGATCCCACCACACACACAGCATTGTCTTCTTCCCAAAACGATCCGGTCTTGCACTCGATGTGGATGGTTGTCCTGGCGTTACCCATGATTTTTTTCGTTTGGGATTCTGAAAATAAATCCATTTTTCATCGCCAGTTACAACTCGATTCAAAAAACCCTTTCTTTCGTGGCGTAAAAGCAGCATTTCGCACACAGTTTTTCGTTTTTTCATCTGTCGTTCGTCCAATTCATGTGGAACCCATTTTCCAACCTTTTGAATCTTTCCCATAGCTCTCAGGCGATCGGAAATGGCTTGCCTAGTCACATTCAACTGTTCTGCCATCATTTGTTGGGTTTGGGTATTGTCTTCGTCTAATAAAGATTGCAATTCGAAGTCCTCAAACTTTTTTGGTCGATTTTCTCGTTTTTGATCAGTAACATCAAAATCACCACGTTTGAAACTTTGAAACCAACGTTCACATGTCCTGACGGTTGGAGCAACATCGCCATAAGTCTCAACAAGAATTCGATGACATTCAGATGCCTTTTTCTTTTGATTAAATAAGAAAATCATGACATGCCGCAAATGCTCTTTATTTGGCTTAAAATTAGACATTTTTAACACCAAAGAAAGGTATGATGATACGTCCACGTAAACGACTTAAAAACAACTGACTTTTGTAAACAAATGACTAACAAACAAAATAGCGTTTAGAGATAAGCAAATCCTTCAATAGGCTAACAGCGCATTCTATTGGAATTAAAACGACATTTTAAACTTGCATACCTGGTACACTATAATAGGTTGGTAACTAGTAGGATAACCCGTCCTTTCTGCCTCTGTTGGAATACATTAGGACGTTAATCCCAAACATACTGCGATATATAACCAGCCAACTAAAGAGAAGATATAGCTGTTGTTGTTGTTTTTTTTCTAAACTTTTAAAGGACTGGAACGAATAGAGTAAAAACACTCGTTTTCTAATAGGAAATGTCTACTGTTAGGCGAAATGGAAAAAACGTGCGAATAACATTTATGCTTTAAACATGGGAAGTGATACATCCTCTGATAGTATTTCCAACAAACATTTCCCAAGAAAAAACATAATCCTCCACAAGGATTAAATTGTGATATAATATATACTATATTTTAAAGGAGGTGATTAGGTTATTAGAAGTCCAGTTATTTACCCATTGCCCCATTGCACCTCATAACATTTATTCATAGTAATTACAATAATTAACAGTTATTTATTCCTGTCTTTATGTCCGTTCTTCATTCTTATCTATTCCTGAAATAATTCATTCTATTCTACTTACAAAGGCAGAATGGTGATTAATGATGAGATAGCGCATTATCATAAACTTACCTGAAACAAAAAATAAAATTCATTATTTATTTTATTTTAATAATAATTTTAATAAAAATGAACTAAGCTATAGAATTGTAATAAAAAATTAAATAAATATATGTAGTACTAGCTGTAGCTGTACCCGGCGTGCGTTGATACTAGGGATTGTCGATAGTTTGCACTATCGATAAGCTCATACTATCGGTTGAGAACTATCGATAGCTATCGATAGTTGCTTCCTTTTTTTCCATATGTATTCAATAAAAAATATCAATTAATTTAATTAAATTCAATTATCTACTTACTATTTGAAATTTGCAGGATTATAAATTATAAGATTATATCATAAAGATAAGAGAAAAAAACTAATTTATTTGAATTTAAAAAAAAAGTATTTACAATTTACATGGTTACAATAACAATGAACAAATCAAATCTTCAGAAAAGAAAAATAACGAAATAGTTAATTTCAAGAGTCAAGTGTGCTCCTTGAGCCACATATTTCCTGAATGAAAACTATAATTTCTGCTTTCCTTTGGCTTAATCTTTGAGTGAACCCTTGAGCTCAAGGAATTCCGAATTCAATTCCAAAAGAACTCAACACTGGACAGAGACATATTAGCATAATCCCGAGAGTTTCAAAACTTGAGGTAGCAAAAGAGATCTATCGATAGTCGACACTATCGATAGTGACCATTGATAGGCATGACCAATCCATATATCGATAGTAACTATCGACTATCGCCTAGATGATATGAGCTTAACAAAATTATAAAAATATATATATATATATATATATATATATATATATATATATATATATATATATTGTTTGATTTATTTTGTGTAATTGTTTAATCTTTTTTTGTATATTATTTGAATTGAAAAAAATTTCAAAGAATTAAATTTTTTACTATTATTCATTTTATTGAAGTGCTGATGGATATAAAATATTTTTCTTTTTTCCATCTGTTGCGTATACAAATAAATCAGATAGTTCTCCAACGCGTGAGCAGGCCACATATAACTGTCCATGAGATTATTGATTGAGATTATCCATGAGATTATGCGACTATTTTTTATGAGAGAAGCAAGGATTTTCCAAATTTATTCCGCATTTTAATCATGTGGTCTCTCGTTCATATTTTTAATCATATACCAGGTATGCAAGTTTAAAATGTCGTTTTAATTCCAATAGAATGCGCTCTTAGCCTATTGAAGGATTTGCTTATCTCTAAACGCTATTTTGTTTGTTAGTCATTTGTTTACAAAAGTCAGTTGTTTTTAAGTCGTTTACGTGGACGTATCATACCTTTCTTTGGTGTTAAAAATGTCTAATTTTAAGCCAAATAAAGAGCATTTGCGGCATGTCATGATTTTCTTATTTAATCAAAAGAAAAAGGCATCTGAATGTCATCGAATTCTTGTTGAGACTTATGGCGATGTTGCTCCAACCGTCAGGACATGTGAACGTTGGTTTCAAAGTTTCAAACGTGGTGATTTTGATGTTACTGATCAAAAACGAGAAAATCGACCAAAAAAGTTTGAGGACTTCGAATTGCAATCTTTATTAGACGAAGACAATACCCAAACCCAACAAATGATGGCAGAACAGTTGAATGTCACTAGGCAAGCCATTTCCGATCGCCTGAGAGCTATGGGAAAGATTCAAAAGGTTGGAAAATGGGTTCCACATGAATTGGACGAACGACAGATGGAAAAAAAAAAAAAACGAAAAACTGTGTGCGAAATGCTGCTTTTACGCCACGAAAGAAAGGGTTTTTTGCATCGAGTTGTAACTGGCGATGAAAAATGGATTTATTTTCAGAATCCCAAACGAAAAAAATCATGGGTAACGCCAGGACAACCATCCACATCGAGTGCAAGACCGGAATGCTGTGTGTGTGGTGGGATCAGAAGGGAGTAGTCTACTACGAGCTTCTCAAACCCGGCGAAACAGTCAATACCGAGCGCTACCGACAACAAATGATCAATTTGAGTCACGCATTGATCGAAAAACGCCCAGAATGGGCTCACAGGCACGCCAAAGTCATTCTTCAGCATGATAACGCTCCTGCACATTCAGCCAGATTGACTAAGGAAACGATTTCGTCGCTTGGTTGGGAACTCCTACCCCACCCGCCGTATTCACCTGACCTGGCGCCTTCTGATTATCACCTCTTCTCATCGATGGGACACTCATTGGCGGAGCAACACTTCAACAATTTCGAAAAACGTACGAAAATGGCTCGATGAATGGATTTCAAATAAAGATGAAGCATTCTTTTGGAATGGTATCCATATATTGCCCGAGATATGGGCAAAATGTGTAGAAAGCGAGGGTCAGTACTTTGAATAAAATATATTATACTTTTTTTTAAATTACTGTGTATTTATTTTGAGAAATAAACGACATTTTAAACTTGCATACCTGGTATATACAAGGTGTCTATACTGAAAGACGAAAAATCTATCCGATTGATTTTTTTTCAGCTAAAACTTTCATTTTCTATACTAGTCCTGTCAATGAGTGCTGAAATAAAGGGTGTTAAGTATAAATATACAGGGCTTCGTTAGTTGTAGTTAGAAAATAAACATACTAAAAGCCCCCGCCCCTGGGGGGGGGGGGGGTGAGCTAACGGTGGGAGGGTGGAGAGAAGAACCCATTTTTGTGTTTTTCGATTATATCTCGAAAAAGGTAGAATATAAAAAAATATGTTACCAATAAAAACTAAAGGTAATTAAATTTTCTATAAAATTGATTATATACACATTAGTCGAGCTTCCAACCGTTTCAAGATAAACGTTATTGAAAATCGATAATTCTCGCAAAAAAAAAAAAAAAAAAAAAAAAAAAAATTTACTTAACTTTTTTTTAAGCATTTGCTTCTAGTGCATCCTATACCACGATCGTTTCTAAAAAAAAATTACAGAATAAAAGTTGTAGAGTATTAAATTTACTTTAATTTCATAAAAACGTTTCTGGCTCTTGAAGAAACTGTTTATAAAACAACGAGGTTTTTTTTTTTGCCTCAAGAATTATCGATTTTTAATAACGTATATCTCGAAAACCGTTGAAAGTTCGACAAATATGTACATTAACAATTTTATAGAAAAATTTAGCTAGCTTTAATTTTGATTCGTAACATATTTTCCTTGAGTACACTGCTTTCCAAAAATAATCGAAAAACCCAAAAAAGATACTTTCTCCCCTCCCCCGACCGTAAGTTCATTCTCCAGGGGCGGGGACTTTTAATATGTTTATCTTCTAACTATTCCTAACGAAGCCCTGAGATAAAAAATAATCAACAAATACGTGTTAACGTCCCCATATTCCTTAACCAGGACATATAAAACGAATTATTAAAAACAATAGTTGAATAAAAGCAAGCATTATTTAAATTAAATTATGAAATTTGTAGAGTTTTCTTTTTATTGATGAGGTATAGTTGTCTGTTAAATATTAGAGAACTAGATTGTTGGGGTTTGCAATCATAAAGATACACAGCAATTAAAAAATAAGTTTTTTTAATTTGTAATGCCAACGTTTTTAATTTGTAATGAAAACTTTTTTTTTCAACTTGCATTGCAAGCCTTCATCAGGGTTTCAAAGACAGATGTAAACAGAAACTTTTTTTTTTTTTTTTTTTATTAAATACACTTTGCTTTTATTTAATTATTATTTTATTCAATACTTTCCATATACTCTAGTTTTAACTTGTAGTAAATAGAGACGTAGATTCCTTAAAAAAAAAAAAAAAAATTGAAACTATTAACCGAGAAAATGAAAATGAAAATCAAGTAAGTGGAATTTTTGCATATCAGAGAATATTCCATTATGTAGTATCATTTTTTTTTTTTTTTTTTTTTTTTTAAAATGTTAACTTCCAACTAAGAGATCACCTAAGACTTTTTTTTCCTTGTTGTCTTTTATCACTGATGACAAGCTATAACACGGTCGAAACACTGGCTAAAAACAAAACAATCTAACGAAGAGATTGTTTTTATTGCCTTGACAAAATCATGTTCATAGTAAAACCGTTCAATTATTCTAAATATTTTGCCAATATTTATAATCAATCAATACGTCCAAAAAACGTATACTTTAATAGTATAAATAAGAAGAAGGAATTTTCAAATAGTATTTCTGAAATGAAGGATAAAGCAAAATGTCGACGGGAGGATTATTTCAGGTCTACTAAGGTTAAACGTATGAAAGGTAAACATACATTATTATTGTTATATTTTCTAATATATTCACAAATTGATTTAGTCTAAGTGACTAAATCAATTCACGAATTCAAAACAAGAAAAATAAAAAAATAAGTAAGGCAAACAATTTCTATAAAATTTTTTTGTTAAGAATAGCAGAGTAAGTAAATTACTATGGATGAAAATTCGATAGGAGAAATTCCACCTGGTCGATTTTTTCATTCTCTCCGCTTTAAGTTTATTTTTTTTTAAAGGGTTTTACATACCCTAACAATTGTAATTGTAACAGAAGCCTGTCCATCGACAGGACCAGAACCTCCGGAGGCAGTTACCTCAGCGGTAAGGAAACTCTTCAGTGTCCTTAAGGGTCTCAGGCGCACCGTAAATGGTCCTGGAGCTATCTTTATGAATCTACAAGATTACGTCTTTAAATTCTACAGTTAGTTTCACGATGTTTTCTTTTTCTTTTTTTTTTCTTCTTAAAAAATAAGTTAAAGTTGCCATAATTACCGCTATGTTTAAATTTAGTAACTATTATTGGAGATATAAACAAAGAAATAATTTCTTACCTATCTATTGAAGGAACAGTTACCCATTTTATATATTCTGGATGTGAAACATGAGGGGTTCAAGGACTTTATAACTGTAGTGGACAAGGGAAATGTCCAATCTCTGAGGAGCGAACTGATTACCAAACACTTCGCAACCACACGATGAAGTCACCGATAGGAAATCCCTTCTAGCAGATTCCTATCCGATTAATAATATTGTAAAATACAATATATATATATATATATATATATATATATATATATATATATATATATATATATATATATATATATATATATATACATACATATATATATATATTTACAAACAGAGAGATAGCCTAATTACCTACTTATTGAGATTTTTTTAAGCAATCGAACTGCCATGTTAAACAAATATTAACTTTTGAATCCAGTCAGCATATTAAAAAATTGGGATTTTTTTTTTACGGGTTTGGAAATCAAAATCAAAGACTATAGATAAAAGAGCTACCAGTAGAAATAGCGGAAAAATAAAATAAAATTTTCCTTCGAAAAGACCAAAATAATAAGAAACCCACCAAAACATCTTAAAGTGCGAACAAAAAATAGAAATAGTCAAAGAGTTCAAAAATCCTGGAGAATGGATCAGCTGGAAAAGCCTAGAGAAAAAAAAAAAGGAATCTATAAGAAATAAAGTTGAACTGAACTTCAACTCACCAAAAACTCCAGCAACAAAAAGTCCCTCTCATGGAATGCAAAAATAAGACATTAAAGGAAATTTGAGCATTACCAACCGACTTAGAGCAATTGTTTTGGTTAAACAAGATATGATGGATATAAACATTAGTTAAATAATTATGTAAACATGTAAAATGAGAAATTAAAATGGCACAGAGGGTTAGACATGTTTTGTAGCAATGGGACAACTCATTAGTTAAGGACCCTGAGAGATATCCCTTAACGACGAGGTATCAAGACCCAGCGAGGTAATAATTATCTAAATCAGTAAAGAACTAATAGATAGAAGAGACAGTAGATGACGTCACGAGATGGCCCAACCCACCGCATTCCCAGCAGTGATAAAACCTGTCTAAGGTTGTTAGAACTGATAAGG
The DNA here is from genome assembly GCA_003667255.2 of Euschistus heros. Taxonomy (NCBI): domain Eukaryota; kingdom Metazoa; phylum Arthropoda; class Insecta; order Hemiptera; family Pentatomidae; genus Euschistus; species Euschistus heros. The sequence goes on from RCWM02000296.1 coordinate 1,103,885, forward strand.
GTTTTACCTATTTCCACTCTAAACCCAGCTGACTTGACAAGAGGTTAGTTCAGTGGAAATATTAGGAATTCAGTGTGATTAGGAATTCGTTGTTCTCAGAAAACATTTTTTTAATTTTTTTTATTTAGTAAAATTAATAGGATTTCTTAAAATCATTATGGGAAAACGCCATTCTATAATGTGGGTACCCTAAAATAGAGAAAAACCGGGTGGTTGAGCGTGATTTCAGCCAAATTGCCTCCTTCCATAACCGTTGGCCTAGTTACAGTACATCCTTACTAAAATACTGAACCACAGGCCCATCATCAAGGGTTGTATATATTTTTTTATATTATTAATTTTTTTTTGTATTAATATTTTATTTCCGTAAGCTGCATATAAGGGAGATTCCAGATTGAACGCGTTATTTTGTCAATCTAATATCGAATTTTACTGGATTTTAATCGATGAACCAATTAGTTCTTAGGAATCGAAGGTTTTTTTGTTGTTTTTTTTTTTTTTTTTTTTTTTTTTTTTTTTTTTTTTTTTTTTTTTTTTTTTTGTTGTTTTTTTTTCTTCTGTTTTAACACTGATTCTGAGCTTATAAATCAATATGAACAATATACTACTAACAATTGAACAATTAGCATAATTAAAAAGTCCATATGCAAATTGAGCATTGCATTGAGATAAGAGACAATAGTTCTCATTGAGATCAGACACTACAACCGGGAAGTCTATTTTACCGAACAGGAACTTCGGTTTGATTCATTAAAAGGGATAATACGATAAAAAAAATAAATAAAAAAAAACAACTTTACATATAAAATTAGATTTATACCATATTATATACATACAAGTATATATAGCAAATTTTTTAACTTACTCAAATCCACATACTACTAATCGAAACAGATCTAAACCGAACATGATGGATTTCTGGTGGTGTACTATCCATCGCTACTATACATCACTGTTTTAGAATACATCAAATAAATTATTTATAAAGGTTACTTATTATTGGAGTTTTTAATCGAAACAGATCTAAACCGAACATGATGGACAGATCAAATAATATTTCATTTAATAAATTATAGTACTTCTGTTTTAGAAAAAAATTTACAATGAAGAACATCATTTTCAGGCGCCACATCATTTCACGTGCCCAAAATAGCATTTATCGATTCTAGCCTTGTTCCGCTTTATTTCCATGTTTCAGTAGCTACTCCATTTAAGCACAAACTCTAAAACCATGTTCAAAGTAATATTAACTTCTGTTTTACCTACTCATATTTTTTTGTTTGTTCTTGGGCACTACAGTCCTTGCAGGAACTAGGCCTCTGCCACCATCTTTCTCCACTCCTCTCGGTCCCTCGCCAGGTTCCTCCAATTTCGTATCCCCATCCTCCGCAAATCCTCCTCCAGGTCATCTATCCATCTGCGCCTGGGTCTACCCCTCTTCCTTTTTCCTCCTGGTGTACCATTAAACATTATTTTTGGCAGTCTGTTGGGCTCCATTCTTTCGACGTGTCCCAACCATCTAAGCCTGCCTTTCTTAATAGCACAGAGTATATCAGGCTCACCATACAATAGTGCGATCTCAGCGTTGCTTCTTTCCGCCACCTCTGCTCCTCTCTCACCGCACCAAAGATCCTTCCTAATATTCTTCTATCCCAGACCAACAGTACTCTTCCGGTATCTTTAGTGAGAGTCCACGTATCACTACCATATATCACTATTGGTCATATATATCTACTGATATTAAAATGAGAAATTAAAAAATAATTAAATGGAAATAAGAAAATACCAAAATATAAAGATAAATCACAAGTAATGTTAACTTCTGAAAAACTTTTTTACATCAGATAAGTGGAAATAACAAATTATAAAAACATAAATAAAAATCCATTTTGAAAGTTATGTAGTTAATGTCTGCTATACTTTTTCAATTTCATTTTTAGATCAAGACTAAAGCGACAAAAAAATGCTCGTCATTAGACTACTAAACATTTACTAGACAAACGTTCAAAGCTCCCAATTTATTACAAAAGACTTTTTTACGTGACTGTAACGAGACCTATTTGGATGTACGGAGTTGAGCTTTGGGGCTCTACTAAACCATCCAATTCATCTCGCATCCAATCCTTACAATCCAAAATCCTTCGAAAAATCCTAAATGCTCCTTACTTTGTCACCAATAAACTTATCCATAAAGACTAAATATTCCATATGTTGCTGAGTTAGCCTAAACCAGATACCTATCATTTCATAGTAAGCTCCGTAACCACTCAAATCCATTAGTTTCTCAACTTGCTTCCCACTCCATTTCCGATAATCCTGAGAGGCGTCTGAAAAGAAGATGGCCTAGAGATCTTCTAGTGTAGAATTTTTATTAAAGCGCTACTCATGAGTAGTTCATTTCAAGATTTCACATGTTATTGTAATCGTTATCAGCTCATTTCCTTAATGTGTACAATTGTACAGTTGTAAATTTCAATGAATCGATATTAATAAAAAAAAGAAATTTTTTTTGATCGATGTGTTTTATTGAATTAATAATACCATTTGTCCCACTTTAGGCCAATAAGTAATATGGACGAAAAAGAAACCATTGACAAAATATGTAAACTGAAAATTTCTCACATTAGTTGATATAACAAATATAAATATCAAAGTATTATCAAGTAATATCAAAACATCAAAGTAGAAATTAATCTTGCTAACTTGTGTTACACTTTCACACATTAGGGAAGAGGAAATAAAAAAAACATGAATTTATAAAAACACTAAATCCATTATGAAACTCATGTTGTTAACTTCTGTTTCACCTATTTACATTTAACAAGACTAAATAACAATATAACACACTAAACAACACAATCCAAGTTGAAATAGTAGAAGTGATTATTTGCATGTGAGGTTATAGGAATAAACTATCGATAAATGTAAACTCGATGTGAAGCGTAAGGATCGAACCAGTCTGTGTTGCTTTTGTCTAGCGTTACTCATATGTTTTTCATTGAGGTAAACTGGCTTAGTTACGGAATAAAACCAAGGAGTAAAGATGTGGTACACCCATTACAAACGTATTTCAATTTGCTTTGAGTTTAATGACGAGAATCCACTATTCGATTCACTTTATATTAATTGAAATTTATTAATTAATTACCGTAAAGATTAATTGATCCTACTGAACAGCGATATAAATCGATTGTTGTAACACTAACATTCAACCGATCATCAATCATCCAAAAAAATTAATTGACTAAAACTTAATGGTAATTGAAGGCTTATTGATGGAATGAAATTGTGAAAGCGGGTTAGCTGTTGTTCTTAATATTCCATGTGGATCATTTAAAAGATGAAAATATAAAAATAAAATATGCCCTAAACTATTCTTGCATAACATTACAATAACTTAATGGTAATCTTAGGTTTGACAACTCGCCACATTGTTACATTGTCGTCACTTAAAGATAACCACATTACTGGTGAAAGATATACCAGTACCAGATTTCACTATACACAATCAGAGAAATGTAATATTATTCTCTCTCTCTCTCTCTCTCTCTCTCTCTATATATATATTATATATATATATATATATATATATATATATATATATAAATGGCAAAAGTTCAGGAACTTATGGGGGACAGAAAAACTAAGACAAAAAGTCCTTTAGAGATTTGCTCATTTTTGCCTAGTTTTAGAGAAAATCGCAAAAAAATAAACAAAACAAATTTTCATTTTTATTCTTATTTATTTATATTTATGTTATGTTCTTTTTAATGTAAATATTGCTCAAAATGTTGTCCTCTTGCACCAATGCAAACATTAGATCTAGCACTCACTTGATAAATTGCAGCTAAACATTGTTCTGATGATATTTGGTGCACTCCATCTATGATTCGGTCTCTTAATTGCTCTATTGAGTTGATTGACACCGAATAAACTTTCTGCTTTAAGGTCCCCCATACGAAGAAATCCATGGGTGTCATATCAGGTGATCTGGGTGGCCAAGGTACTACTCCTCCACGCCCAATCCATCGTTGTGGATAATTTATATCCAGCCAAGCTCGAGCAACTCTGCTATAATGAGCTGGACATCCATCGAGGTGGACCCACATTTCAATCCGCTGCTGTAAGGAAATGTTATCTAAATAATTAGAAAAGTCGTTCTCCAAAAAATGTGTAAATGTGATACCATTCAATCTTCCAGGTAAAAAATATGATCCCACCAGTAATCCGTTCCAAATTCCAAGCCAAACGTTAATAGCAAATTCATGCTGAAACCTATTCTCTGTAATAGCTCTGGGATTTTCAAAAGCCCATTTCAAGTCACACCATCCGGATCTGTCCGACGCCAAAATGATCCAAAGTTTTTCTATGATTCAATATTTTAAAAAACAAACAAAAAAAAAAAAAAAAAAAAAAAAAAAAAAAAAAAAAAAAAAAAAAAACAAACAAAAAAAAAACCCTCAATACATATTTTTTCTAATCGTTATTTATTCCTATTATATCCATAGGGTTCTTTCATCTAAAATTTAAATTTAAATTAGACCAGCCCGTCGTTACAGACTACTCCAACATTTACTAGACAAACGTTTAAAGCTTGCACTAAATTACAAGAGACTCATTTATATGACAGTTATTGGACCTATATGGACATACGAAGTTGAGCTTTGGGGATCCACTAAACCATTCAATTCTCCTCGCATCCAATCTTTACAATCGAAAAATTCTTAATGCTCCTTACCTTACTTTGTCACAAATAAACATCCAATAAGACCTCAACGTTCCATATGTTGCTGATTTAGCCCAAACCAGATACCAATCCTTTCATAGTAAACTGCACTCCCACACAAATCCATTAATCTCCCAACTTGCTTCACATTCGAATACCTGATAACCCACCGAGGCGTCTGAAAAGAAGATGGCCAAGAGACCTTCTAGTTTAGAACTTTTTTTTGAAGTGCTACTAGTGAGTATTTCTTTACAAGTGATTTACTTGTCATTATAAACATTTCCTCAAATTTACTTGATGTATACTGATGTCCAGTTCTACTCATCAATAAATAGTTAAAAATAAAAAAATTAGACCAAGTGGAAAAGATGAAAATTGACGAAATAGTTTATACGTTGCCTCATAGTTTTTTTTTTCATGCCAAAATTAATGGCTAATTTATTATAACAATTTATTGAAATTTACAACTGTAAAAAATACATACATCAAGTAAATGTGCTATTAACAATGACAATAACGTGAGAAAACTTGGAAAAGAACTACTCATCAGTAGCAATTCAATAAAAATTATTCACTAGAAGGTCTCTAGGCCATCTTCTTTTTAGAGGCCTCGGAGGATTATCGGGAATGGTGTGGGAAGCAAGTTGAAAAATTAGGGGATTTGAGTGGTTATGGAGGAATATGAAAGGATAGATACCTGGTTTGGGCTAAATCAGCAATATATGGAACATTAAGATCTTTATGGATACGTTTCCTGGTGACAAAGTAAGGAGCATTTAGGATTTTCCGAAGGATTTTGGATTGTAAGGATTGGATACGAGATGAATTGGATGGTTTAGTGGAGCCCCAAAGCTCAACTCCGTACGTCCAGATAGGTCTAATCGCATTCATGTATATTAGTCTTTTGTAATTAATTGGTAGCTTTGAACGTTTGCCTAATAACTGTTGAAGTAATCTGTAACGACGGGCAGTTTATTGTCTTTTTAGTCTTTTACGTGGATTCCAAGTAAGACGTTTGTCCAAGTCGAGTCCTAGGAAGCGGATCTGTTCAACAAGGATTAGTGGAATATCATTAAAGGATACGGTAAAAGTTATTTGGTAAAATTCTTTTGGATTTATTTTATTCTCCATTTTTGACACTATTCTTGAAGGCCTAGGATATGGGATTGGAGTCTTTGGAAGGCAATGAAGAGATCATATTATGAACTAATAACAGCAAAACCCCTTTGGTTCAAAATCTTATCGAAAATAGAATAACTTTCTTTCTACAAATGTTTTAGAAAAAAAAAACAAACTGTAACAAAAAATGTATTAGTTAAAAATTACTGGGACATGAATTCAAGAATAAAAATAAATTTGATATTCAATATTCATAAAAATGTATTCATTAGATGCTTTATTAGCGAAATTATTTCAGATAACATCAATTACACCTTATCTGTTTCACACTTCTTTTGTTTTTAAGCACCTTATAAAAAACTAAACAAAAAAAAAACTCAATTTTTCTCTGACTGGAAAAACCAGATCATGGTCTATCTATATATAATCCACTGCCTTTATATCTACTCCTGATAGGGAAACGATTGGCAAATGTTCGATCCAAGCAACAACGAGCTAGAGCGTGTCAAAAAAGATCCAACACTTAAAAAATGTAGACAAAACATATGTTTTTTCATTCAAAACAACAATATAGCTTCTAAACGGTAAGTCCTAGCGACAACTGTTATTAAATGTTTACTAAATTTATGATGAGGAAACTTTCGACAAATTTTCTATCCGAGCAATATATAGAACATCAAAAAACCTTACATTTTTGAGAGTAAAAAAAGTTACACATTTTGTGGATAAAAAAAAAAAAGTTATAAAGGTAGCTAAAGACCTTCCTCCAACAGAGATAACTGACTTTTTTTTTTTTCTTTTTTTTTTAATACAAATTTATTATTTTGAGCCGAAAGAACACAATTTAGGCTTGTTTTTTATTATACGGCACATGTAGCGTATCAGACACGGCACGGTCAGACAAATACATGGTTTAGTCAGACGGTCAGACACTGCGGGTTCCAGCACGGACCGGGAGCACAGACGAAGCGGAGATTTTTTTTTTTTAATGACTTTTTGTTTATAGTATATTACTTCATACTAGTGTTTAGTCATTAGGTTAGTGCAGGTGTGTTATTTGTCCAAGACAAAAAGATAAAAAAAAGCCAAGAAAGCATGCACTAAATGTAGAAAACCTACATGTCCTGAACATCGGGTAGAAATTTATATAAATTGTTTTGATTAGGTTCTCTTTTATAATTGCATATGTAAAATTTCTGTTTTTCTAATCTTATATTAATAAAAAATGTTCAATGTGCTATCCTTACGCACTCAGTTAATTTTTCAACATCCAGTTTTGCAAAAAATAAAGCAAAAATGGAATCAAATTTAAACACAGAAAAAGAACTGGAACGGGGCAAAGCCAGTGCAGTACTGCACTGTCGGACTCGGAAAGTAAAGTATACTACGAAAAAGACACCTTAAGACACAGTCAGACACGGTCCGGCTCCGACCAAATATTCTTTTCGAGAAATGTCTTAATGTCTTGTCTGAAACGTGCCGTGTCTTGCCGGATCCGCTCCGCTATATATACGCAGGCAGTATAAAACTAACTATACTAATATTTGTCTTGTCTGAAACGTTACGGTCCGCTACGTGTCGTGCCGGATAATATAAAACAACGTTTAAGGTATAAAACAGAAATTTAACATGCACTTATAAAAAAAAATCGAATCAAAACAATTTGTATAAATTTCTACTCGATGTTCAGGACATGTAGGTTTTCAACATTTAGTGCATGCTTTCTTGATTTTTTTTATCTTACTTTGTCACCAATAAACTTATCAATAAAGACCTCTTTTCCATATGTTGCTGAGTTAGCACAAACCAGCCAAATCCTTTCATAGTAAGCTCCATAACCACTCAAATCCATTAGTTTCTCAACTTGCTTCCCACTCCATACCCGATAATCCTCCGAGGTGTCTGAAAAGAAGATGGCCTAGAGATCTTCTAGTGTAAAATTTTATTGAAGAGCTACTGATGAGTAGTTCTTTTCAAGTTGTTACATGTCATTGTGATCGTTATCAGCTCATTTACTTGATGTACATATTTGTATAGTTGTAAATTTTAATAAATTGAGATATATATATATATATACACTGCCGGTCAAAAGTTTGAGACCACCCTGAGCCAAAGTATGTAAATTTAAAAGTTTAATATCTTTAATATCGTTCCGCCTCTCTTTTTCTATCTAATTTTATTTGATGTTTTTATTTTAAGACTTTGTTTTGGGGTACCTGTGGTGTAGTGGTTAGCATAGTAAAAACCCAAGATCGCGGGTTGCCTTGACCTCAGGATTTTTTAAAGGGAGTAAAAAATCCTTAGCTTTTGAGGGACGTTTTCCCGAGCCTGTGCGATGTCGTACTCGTTATAATCCCTATCCTAATTATACGAGCTACCGTTCCCATCATAAAGTGACGTTAAACGAAATAAACAAATAAAAAAAAGGAACAATTACGAGCTATTCCACTCAGGAAAAAAAGGAACTTAGTTATAAATATCTAATTAAATTTGAAATGGCTCAACAAAAATTCCCGCTGCCTTCATTTAATATGAATGGGAGATTTTCGTTTCTCAATTTTTAATTCAAATTTCAAATTTTTTAATCCAAGGTTATTCTGTCGGCAAACGAAATTGTTGGAATTAATATGGAAAATACAGTTTGTTTTAAATTATGTATTGAAAACTTAATTTTAATTTCTTCTCTTAAAGGTAGATGAACTTTAAAGACCTTGGTATAAACTATATAAATGCGTTTAATTTTATTTAAATCCATTTATTTTTCACCTAACATCAAACTTTTAAATTTACTGGTATCGTTTCAGGGTGGTCTCAAACTTTTGACCGGCAGTGTATATACATTTTCTTGGAAAATTGAAAATTAAGGAGGTAAAGAAATAAATGATGTTTAAAGGAAGTAAGAGTGGAGCTTTTCGAATTGAGATGGGAAATGAATTCCATAAAGAGGAAGCGCAGATAGTAAAGGATTTCTCAAAGGATGCAGTTCGATGAGCAGGAGTGTACAAGTTAATGTCCATATATTCAATTAATGACCATAAATTGAAGATATTATAATATTATAATCGTTTGAGCAAAAGTATCATCTGATTTAAAACAAAGATTATTTAAAATACGAAGCGGGGTATTAGGAAGTTCTTGCCGAGGGATAAGAACTAAGAACTAACAGCCCCCATGTCGAAACACACTTTCGCAACTAACAATTAGCTCTGTGCTTAAGACAATCGTGGAGAAAGTTGGCAATACTGTCGATGGATTTCAAGGTGGGTACCGAATCCATGAGTCGTAAGATGGCGCTATAAAATGTTCAAAACAGTAAGAAATCAATGTTTCACAATTTTTACTTCTGTAATTACTATATAGACGATTTAAGCGCAGCATACTTTCCACATATTCAAATACTGTTTAATGCAGTTAAGTTAAAACACATTTTATTAATAGAAAACATAAAACAGTAAGTAATTAAATATAATATAAAATCTATCTTAATTTTTTTCATTTTTTTAAAAACTATTTATTGATACTTACAACTGTATACATATATGTACAATAAGTAAATTTAAAGAAACTATTACAATGACTTGTCAATAACATGTGAAGAACCACTTACTAGTATCACTTCAAAAAAAAGAAAAGAAACATTCTATATAAGAAGGTCTCTCGGCCATCTTCTTTTCAGGCGCCTCGGTGGATTATCGAGAATAAAATGGGAAGCAAGTTGAGACTCATCGTTTAGAATGGTTATGGAGTTAACTATGGAAGGATAGGTATCTGGTTTTAGCTAAATCAGTAACATATGGAACAAGGTCCTAAAGATATGTTTATTTGTGACAAAGGAGCATTAAGGATTTTTTGAAGGATTTTGGATTGCCAGGATTGGATACGAGATTAATTAGATGGTTTACTGGAGTCCCAATCTTAAAAAATAAACTTATAATCCAGTCAATTCACATGACAAAAAAAAAAAATGCGCATGTATTTACTACTTTTTAGCATATGAAGACCCATATTGGAGTTTATACCTAATTTTTCAACGCTAAAAACCTTGTTTGGCTTAGAACTCGAAACATTGCGAAATTTTATCAATGTTGTCAGTATTTTGCTTATATTGCTTAAACAATGTGATTTTTGGTAATACAGTATATTTGCAATATAAAAGAGTACTAAATCTTTGACGATTTAAGCCCACCTTATAAGCTCCGTAAGCTGGATGGGAAGATTCATGTCACCATAAAAGGTGATTTTTCACAAAATTTTAATCTTTTTTCTGTTATTGTCAAGTTTTCGACCACATATTGACAAAAGTAACGTTTTCATAAAAATATTATTAGAATATAACTTAAAGCCAACTTAATTAATCAGCTTTGATTTGAGACCTAAACGGTGCCTGTAGGCCGAATAATTTGCTCAGAAAATGAGTGTAGATTGGAACATATGGTTTGTAGGTAATTTGATTTTACGTAATACATCATTTGGTAACGGTTCGGATCGGCGACACCACCAAACTAGGTTGACCCGCGCTACACCGACCAGTTCGATCCTTACGCTTCACTTCATGTTTACATTTTTCGATAGTTCATTCCTATAACCTCACATGTAAACAATCACTTCTACAGTTTTAACTTGGATTGTGTTGTTTAGTTTGTTATATTGATATTTAGACTTCTTAAATCTAAATAAGTGAAACAGAAGTTCACAAAATGAGTTTCATAAAGGATTAAGTGTTTTATAAATTCATGTTTTCTTATTTCATCTAATCTTATGTGTAAAAGTGTTATAAAACTTAAGAAGATTAATTTGTACATGGATTTGGTGTTTTACATATTTATATTTGTTCTATCAATTTAAGTGATAAAATTTACAACTTGTAAAAGTGTTATGAAACTTAACTAGATTTATTTGTACATGGATTTGGTGTTTCATATATTTGTATTTGTTGTTTCAATTTCAGTGATAAAATTCAGTATACATATTTTGTGAATGGATTCTTTGTCATCCATATTACTTTTTGTGCTAAAGTGAGACAGATTGTATAATTAATTCAATAAAACATATCAGTTTATAAATAAATGTGAGAAAGTATATCACAGGTTTTTTATGTTTTCTTATTTCCACTTCCCATGAGAAAATATAGCAGAAATTAACATCTTCACTTTCAACTAGGATTCTGTCTTATATTATATAATGGCTTATAACATGGAGAATTGACAATGTGAAAATAATCATAGATTAAGAGGTAAATGACACATTACTAAATGATTGTAGAACTATTGGTATAATGTTATAGATTAATGTGTTTTTTAAAAAAAAAATTAGAAGCCTGATGATGAAACATTATCACCGAAACATGTAGCTACAAATGTTAAATAAATAGGAGTTATGCCAAATAAATACTTAAGGATTCTGTCTTTTTTATATTTATAATTTGTTATTTTCACTTCTCTGAGAGAAAGTTCATCAGGAATTAACTTTACTGGTGGTTCAGTAGTATATTAATTGTTGATTAAATTAATATTAATTCAAAATTGATTTAGTGTATTATATTTCGATATTTCCTTATTTCCACTTTAATATTTTCTTATTTCTCATTTTAATATTAGAAGGTAAATAGAAGTTAATATTACTTTGAACAGGGATTTAGAGTTTTTCAGTAAATGTAGGAGAATAACCTTTCTCCTCTAAAAGCAGCGACTAGAACATCGAAATATATCGGAACAAGGTTAGAATCGATAAAAGGTATTCTGAGCGGATTTAGGGGTTGGTGTCGCCGATCCGAACCGTTACCCATCATTTTACTCGATAAAATGGTATAATATAAGAATAATTATAAATACATAAGATTTCAAAGAAAGAAGAAAATAAGAAAGTAACACATATAATTCACAAAATATGAAGTATTGTTAGTAAAACAACAATTAAAAAAGTTAAATGTTTAGGTAGTAAGGTTCTTGAGGTTCAGTCAATAAATAAAAAAAAAATATTTTGGCGAAGTTTCAAGATTACATTGTTCTCATAATCATGTCCTGCATCTTAGTAGGAATGTCCTAGTATTCTTCACACTTGCTAGTTTTCTGTTGTTCCTTTATCACTGAACCCCTAGAACCTTACTAAACATTTAGTAGTTATAGTCAAGAAATTGTTTCATATTAACATATCGAGTCAATAGTGGAAGAATGGGATTTTATGAAGAAATCAAAACAACCCACGGTCCTGAAGCAATTACAGTGATGTAGGAACTCCAGAAATCCAACAGAAAACTAGCAAGTGTGAAGAATACTAGGACATTCCTACTAAGATGCAGGGCATGATTATGAGAACAATATAGTCTCGAAACGTCGCCAAAATAGTTGTTTTTATTTACTGACAAAACCTCAAGAACCTTACTAAACATATATAAATAACATCTTAATAGACGCATATAATATAAATATTAACTTGACGCCTAGATAACAGTAAACATAAAAAAAAAAGATTTTTTTTTTTTCTGTTATATTTTGTAAATATTGTGTAAGATCTCGAGCTAATGCCCCTGTAGACCGGAACTAAAAGGAAGCCTGTTCCGGATTTAGAGGGCATTGTTATCTCGTCGTCTGCAACTAAATTAATTAAATTTATCAGAGAGAAAAAAAAAAAAATAAATAAAAAAGGCTGACGAAAACATTCTTAGAAGAGGAAATAATTACAAAGATTACAAGATATGAATTTAAAAACCATATAATTAGTAGGACCTATATCTCATATCCAATCTATATAGATGGCAGTGGAAAGATAGGAATGTTGTGAAAGGGCTGGTGGGTAAGGCCACGAGAGCAGAATTATGGAGGTCAATAAGAAAGATAATAAAATTAATTTGGTAGTAAACAATCAAAATTAATAAATAATTAGACAACATTTATAATATAAATAATTTTCAGGAAAAAAAAAAAAAAAACCAACTTCCAGATTAAACCTACATATACAAACTTGGACTAAAAAATAAAAAAATAATATTTTAATTACTTCGAAACAAAAACCATTAAATGACATTCAACGAAATTATCGATACTTATATACCTATTCACAATTTATGATCAGTTATTTTTAGAGTCGGTGTCAGCCAAGAAGGGTAATTTAATCCTGCCATTGCAATAAACTTTTGAATGGCCGGAGGCAGCGGTGTGGCGGTGATGAAACAGTGGGAGGATCTTTAAAATTACCATTTCTTTTCGAATTCTGTTTGTTTTGGTTGGCACCGACTCCAAAAATAACTGATCATAAATTGTGAATAGGTATATAAGTGTCGATAATTTCGTTGATTGTCATTTAATGGTTTTTGTTTCGAAGCAATTAAAATATTATTTATTATTTTTTAGGAGATGTAGATAGTTAGGGTAGGCAGTCATAGATACTCAGAAGATCAAAATAAAATTATTTTATTTTAATTGTTGCCAACGTTTCGACTTGCATTGCAAGTCTTCATCAGGGCTAGAAGAAAAGAAAACAAGCAAAAAGGTATGACTACATTGTAAAAATATATGAATAAACACACACCACAAAACATAGGAATGAGTGAGAAAAAATAAATAAATGTATAAGAGTAAGGATAGTAACATAAAGGCAATATCTACATTTATTTATTTATCGTTTTATGTTTATTTATTTTTTCTCACCCATTCCTATGTTTTGTGGTGTGTGTTTATTCATATATTTTTACAATGTAGTCATACCTTTTTGCTTGTTTTCTTTTCTTCTAGCCCTGATGAAGACTTGCAATGCAAGTCGAAACGTTGGCTTTAACAATTAAAATAAAATAATTTTATTTTGATCTGCTGAGTATCTATGACTGCCTACCCTAACTATCTACATCTCCTATATATCACAGTCAACTATACCTTATGAATATTATTTTTTAGTTCAAGTTTGTATATGTAGGTTTAATCTTGAAGTAGGTTTTGTTTTTTTTCCTAAAAATTATTTTTATTTTTCACTATTAAGTGGTGAGTGTATTTCTGTTTATACAGTTAATTCTCGATCTTCACGCCGCCCTGAAAAATAGTTCGACTATTGTAAAACATACTATTTCAATACTATTAAATTATAAAATATATATATATATTAATGATTGGTAAAAAATACAAAAATGGACGAAATACCTACAAATTGTAGATCTTGGTATTGTCTTTTTTATAGCCATTTATTATAAAATTGATAGTGGTCATTATAGCATGTCGCTTGTTGACATAACAACTACCCACTAATGGCACTATAATAAAAGTTCTATATTAGAAGGTCTATCTAGAATTAAATGGGATGCAAGTCGAGATACTAGTGGATTTGAATGGTTCTGGAGTTTAATATGAAACGATATGTATCTGGTTTGGGCTAAATCGACAACATATTCATTAGGATCTTCATGGATAAGTTTCTTTGTGACAAAGTGAGGAACAATAAAGATTTTTTAAAAGATTTTGGGTATGAGAGACTAATTGGATGGTTTAGTGAAGTTCTAAAGAGTCTCTTGTAAAAAAAACTCAAGGTTTAAATGTTTGTATAGTAAATGTTGAAGGAATCGAAAACGACTGGACGTTTCTAGTTAAGAAAATGCTTAAGTTAGTAATAGAGATTAACGAATAAAACATTATATAATTTCGAACAGGCTATTGTAAACCATATAGATAAATAAGCCAGGTGACTGGGCACTCGAACAGCTGATAAGAAGATTCCTTACATAGTTTACGGCTATATGAATCATGCCGGCGACGATTTTCTTCTCCCCTCATCTTGCACAAGCTAACGAAATTTATTATTTTTTTTAAAAATCACTTTACTAAAAAAATTCTCAAGACAACAAAGCATTAAATAGCATAAAATTTTAAGTTGTAGGATCAAAGAATGAACATAAATTATATATATATGTAATTTTTCTTGATATAAATCAATATTATTAAATATTGATAGGTGGCCTAGTTGGATAAGGCGCCACGCTAGAGAGGTGGAAACTTGGGTTCGAATCCCGACCGGGTCAAATCTTTTCTCTTCAAAAATAAAATAATAAATTATATATGTATTAGTGCAGTCAATAAAAATTTTGTAGAGTGCATGAAATATGCGATTATTTTCTACTTCACAGTTTCGTTAGGAGTAGTTAGAAGGTAAACATACTAAAAGTCCCCGCCCCTGGAGGGTGAGTTAAGGGTGGGGGGAGGGGAGAACGTCCTAATTTTGTTTTTCGATAATATCTCGAAAACCGTGGACTCTAGAAAATTATGCTACAAATCAAAAATAAAACTCATTAAATTTACTATAAAATTAATTATATACATATTCGTCGAAATTCCAACAGTTTTCGAGATATAAGTTATTAAAAATCGATAATCTTCATCGACGGAGAAGGTCCCATTTATTTCGAGATTATATCTGGAAAACGGTGGACTCCGAAAAAAAAAAAAAAAAAAAAAAAAAAAAAAAAAAAAAAAAGCGACAGATGAAAATTAAAGCTAATTAAATTTCCTATAAAATCGTTTATATAGATATTTCTCGAAGTTTCAACGGTTTTCGAGATATAAGTTATTAAAAATCGATAATCTTCCAAAAAAAAACAATGCTTACCTCAATTTTTTAATAACATTTGCTTCAAGTGCCAGAAACTTATTCATGAAATATAAGTAAATTTAATGCTCTACAACTTTGAATGTTTTTTTTGTTGTTTTTTGTTTTAGAAATGATCGTGGAAGGCTCTAGAAGCAAAAAATTAAAAAAAGTAATACTAATTAATTGTGAAAATTGTCGATTTTCAATAACGTATACCTCGAAAACCGTTAGAAATTCTGCAAATATGTACAGAAACAAATTTATAGGAAATTTAATTAGATTTTATTTTTATTTGAAACATATTTTTCTAGAGTCAACCGTTTTCAAGATAGCAGGGGGGTTTAGTACAGATAGGATTGTTCGGGAAACAATAATCGAAAAATCCAAAAATGGGACCTTCTCCCCTCCCCCTACCTACATGCACTCTACACCCCTTATTTCAGCACTCATTGACTGGCTTATACGTGAATATAAATAAAATAATCTTATTGATGATATATACATTTAAAGTCGAATTCCTATCGATATAAGTTGACGAATCGATAGTTAAGAATGGATAAGTCAAATTATCTTAAAATGAGTTAAATATCTTCCTTCAAAGCAGAATGTATATACAACGGGAAAAATGGGCGCCTCTTAATCAGGCCTGAAAGTTTCTTTTTCTGCGTACATGCGTTTGGAGTTATTACAGAATTTTTGAAAACGATCAAGTTAGGAAAATTATATACTTAAATCTGATGCGAATGTTCCCTAGAGTATTGAACAATGTATTCTTATATTAGACTGATGTACCACAGATCTGTTTCGTCGTAGATTGATTCAGAATAATGTTTTTCTTTCATAGTTTCATTGTTTCCCGAACAATCCTATCTCTATTAAACCCCCCCCCCCCCCCGCTATCTTTAACCACAGACTTTGATTTCATAATCTCGTTACGTTCTTCCAACGTAAGACATCCTCGAAGATCGGTGCCGTGGAGTCGTGGTGGTATTGATCTTCCAGTTTTGGGAGTGGTCTTCCTACGTAACTTCCCTCTCCACCCACCAACTCAAAGTATAACCACCATCCTCATCTTTTGAGGACTGCCGATTGCATACGTTTCGGCATGCGATCTTGCTATGAAATGACCAGTAGATATTCGAAGATCTAGCATAAGATAATGGATGGATACTTCTAGCGGATCACAATGCATAAATTGCTTGCTTTATTAATTAAATAATTTTAAGAAAGCTAAAGGAAATCGACAACAAACTCAGATCGATTCCAAGAAAGTTGCATGATACATAAAAAATCGATTTTAGAAAGGACATAAGATTAGGGATTGAGGCTCAGATCGCTGTTGGTATCGTATATACTTCAACTAGGATAGGAAGGACAAGTTACCCTACAGGTTATTAACCTATTCTAGCCATGGTAGGAAGGTCAAGATTTATGCCGTGGGTCTACCACGAAATAAATTTCATCCCTCCCAAGCGGAACTCGAACCTATAAACTGCTCTGAGCTGTGAGTCCACCGCCCCAATCGTTAATTTGTGATTTATTTAGTCTTTACCTAGACCATTACTCTTTTCCAATTGTATCAAATTTTTATTTTTTGTTCCAATCGATTGTGCCAATCGATATTACAAATATATTTTTAAACAATTTTAATTTTAATTTTATTATTATTTATTTATTTTTTTTTTTTGTCAGGTCTTCTTGCCTAAATTTGTTTGCCATTCCGAGATATTTTTTAATTATTTTTTTTTAATATAAAAATCGTGATGGCTCGATACAAAAATATTCTGTTGCCAATATTTTATAGAAGACACAAATATTCATCTAATTTACATTAAAAAAATGTAAGCCTTTTCCTTTAAAAGTTCGAGGTTCTTCATGGGTGAAAACAAAATGTTAAAAATGAAACAAAAAAAAAAAAGATTTTTTATTATGTTTTCTCTGAGAACTAGATGAACTTTAAAACTGCGTAGAATTTTATTATATTATTTTAAAAAGATAAACTTTTAAATTCCTCGAATTTGGTTCGGCGTGGATAAAACCTGACCACTAAATATATATATATATATATATATATATATATATATATATATATATATATATATAGTGTATACATACACACCGAAATTAACATCGATTCTTTAATTTACCATAATGTTTTCCTCAGTAGGTGTTTACTATAGGAAATAATCCGACAGTGAGTTAGTAGAAGTCAATCCATTGTAATTCTATGGATCTTTACAAACACATTAGGTCAATACAAAATAAGTATAAGCTATATGGAAATTCATTTGTTCATATATTCCTCTTTTTTTTCTTTTTGAAAAAAAAAATGGAGTATTAACTGATTTATTATATTGAAATATGAAAAAATCTTTAACTTAATCATAGATAAACTAAAAAATTTATTATTAAATAAATAATTACGAGCTAAAGTCTTTCTATTTAAAAAAAAAATACGCTGAGACCCACGCCCGAAATCACTCGGCCATTGAGTCCCCTATTTATTTAAGTAATTTTATCTTAAAAAAAAAAAAAAAAAAAAAAAAAAAAAAAAAAAAAAAAAAAAAAAAAAAAAAAAAAATGGAAAAAAACATATTCTCGATAGACATATCGATGATCCATTGGTTTCCCAGTCAGGGAGGAATTAATCTTAAATATATTTTGTTTTTAATTTAAAAATATATTTTAAATTTTAATTTGAAATATATAATTCACTTGATGTACGCATCATGGTAAAGAAGAATAAATACAATTAGGTTTGATGAATTAATTGCCACTTCTATTGGAGTTATTTTTATATGAAAACTATTTTTGAATGTTTAACATTTATCATCAGTTCTAAACATACACATAAAATCTTGTATAATAGTTACATAATTAGGTATTACAAAATGATCGAAAACGTCGATGTTACTGATCCGTTCTTAGAAATCGACTTCTAAAATTAATATTATTAAATGCTACTAATGCATAGAAAGTGAACACGATTCTGCGCTAAGAATCTGTGTGTGACATGTTTCAGTATATTTTAGTATTAAAATGAAGAAGAATTAAAAAAAAATTAAATAAAATCAACTAGAAAAAAACATTATTGTATAAATTAATATAATTTTGACTAAAAAAAAAAAATTAATTGAATTTATGCTTTTAAAGTTTAAATGTCACCATTACAATGAATGATTTTTAAATGTTAATCTTTCTAACACTTCATCACTTTCAAATATTTTCATTTCTAATCTGTGTGTGAAATGTTTCAGTATATTTTAGTATTAAAATGAAGAAGAATTAAAAAAAAAAAAAAATTAAATCAAAGCAACTAGAAAAAATTCACATTATTGTATAAATTAATATAATTTTAACTAAAATTAATTGAATTTATGTTTTTAAAGTTTATATGTCACCATTACAATGAATGATTTTAATTTCTTTAATGTTAATCTTCTAACACTTCATAAGTTTCAAACATTTTCTATTCTGAGTTAAATTGAATACAATAAGGCAAATATGAGGACATACTTAGAAAATAATGAATTCACTAATATAACTGTTCTTCTTACCTAAAGATATCCTTTCTTTATTATTGTAATCCTTATGAAGAATATTCTAGCTCTTATGAAACAGGTCACACACACACACAAAAAAAAAAAAAGTTTAGAGCACTTATTCTACACTAGAAGGTAATATGGATTCCAAGACAGACTGAATACTGTTTGTTATCAGGAAAGCTATTGAACTCCCCTTATCTCCCGATTGGCTAAAGCACCTGTCAAAGTGGAATACACAACAAATAACTTCTCTTCTCACAAATAACATCTGATAAGGAACAAAGATCTACATTTTTTTTTTTTTTTATAAATTTTTGCAAATCATTCTTAAATTATTAATACCTAGCATATCCTGTCGCGGCTCTCATACATAAAGAACTTAAATTATTTTAAGTAATAATTGAACTTCATTTATAGATAAAAATCTTGCATTGAAGTATAGAATTCAGTATTATTTCTCCAATGATATTATCACGCCTATTACAATAGGAAAAACTGTAAGTAAAATAAGATTAAAAAAAAAAAATAATTTTTATATATATTTTCACTATTTACATTAATATGATATAATATTAATTATATTAATTTAATATTCGATTTCAAAGTTTAAATGTATAATAAAATGCCTTACCATTTTAATTTTTTTTCTTTCAAGTTTTATATTTAAATGTTTAATTAATGTTAACTGATATATTTTAATTGTATAGTTGATAACATACTCGTTAACAATTATTTTTACTATAAACATTTTATTATTTTAATTGCGAATATTTTCTATTTCCCTCACACCCTATCAGTTTCTCTTACTCTCATGATCTCCATGATGATAACTGTGCAGATAGACTACATTCTATGAAGGATTTCTTCGCTAGTAATATAAGTAGACTTTTATAAAGATGTTTATGAAGAAAAAAATTTATTTACATAACTAATGGAATCACAATGTCGAAATTCCGACGAAATGGCAGAATGACCCACGAACAAAAATAATGTGTACGTGAAGTTGTATAATTTTACTTATAATTAAAATCATAATTTCAATTCTAGTTATAGTCCAGTCAATTCACACATTGTAGAGTGCATTAAGTATGCGATAACTTTTGACTTCATAGCTTCGTTAGGAGCAGTTCGGAGGTAAACGTACTAGAGGTCCCCGGCCCCTGGGGGGTGTGCTAACGGTGGGGCGAGAGGGGAAAAGTTCAATTGTTTTGGATTTTCGATTATATCTCAAAAACGGTTGACTCAAGAAAAATATGTTACGAATAAACATTAAAGCTAATGAAATTCCCTTTAAAATTGATTCTACATAAATTTGTCGAAATGCCAACAGTTTTTGAGATATACGTAATTGAAAATCACGTAAAACAAATGTTACCTCACTTTTTGTCAAACTTTTGCTACTAGTACATTCCGCGATTGTTTCTCAGAAAAAATGTCAGAATCAAAATTGTAGAACATTAAATTAACTTTAATTTCGTAAATACGTTTCTAGAGTTTGATGAAAATGTTTATAACGCATATCTCGAAAACCGTTGGATATTCAACAAATTTATGTAGAATCAATTTCGTAGGAAATTTAATTAGCTTTTATGTTTATATGTAACATATTTTTCTAGAGTCAACCGTTTTCGTGTAATTATCGAAAAAAACAAAAAAATTGAACTTCTTCCCTCCCCCCCACCGTTAGCTCACCCCCCAGTGGTGGGGACTTTTAGTATGTTACCTTCAACTATTCCTAACGAGGTTATGAAATTCAAAAATTATCGCATATTTCCATGCACTCTACACCCTCATTTCAGCGCTCATTGACTGGACTATATGTTTAAAATCAAAATTAAAGCTAATTAAATTCCCAATAAAATTGATTCAACATAAATAAGTCGAAATTCTAACGGTTTTCGAGATATACGTTATTGTAAATCGGTGATTTTGGGGGGAAAAAAACAAATGTTACCTCACTTGTTGACAAACTTTTGCTTCAAATACCTTACACGATTGTTTCTCAGAAAAAATGTCAGAATCAAAATTGCATAACATTAAATTAACTTTAATTTCGTAAATAAGTTTCTAGAGTTTGATAAAAATGTTTATAACGCATATCTCTAAACCGTTGGATATTCAACAAATTTATGTAGAATCAATTTCGTAGGAAATTTAATTAGCTTTTATGTTTATATGTAACATATTTTTCTAGAGTCAACCGTTTTCGTGTAATTATCGAAAAAACAAAAAAATTGAAATTCTCCCCTCCCCCCAAACGTTAGCTCCTCCCAAAGACAGGGACTTTTTATATGTTTACTTTCTAACTACTTCTAACGAGGCTATGAAATCAAAAGCTATCGCATATTTCATGCACTCTACACCCTTCATTTCAGAACTCATTGACTGGAATATTGATATATTTGAAACGTTGAAAATTAAAGCTGATGTAATTCCCTATAAAATTGATTCTACATATATTTGTCGTAATTCCAACCGTTTTTGAGATATACGTAATTGAAAATCACATAAAACATATGTTACCTCACTTTTTGTCAAACTTTTGCTCCTGGTACATTCCACGATTGATTCTCAGAAAAAAATGTCAGAATCAAAATTGTAGAACATTAAATTAACTTTAATTTCGTAAATACGTTTCTAGAGTTTGATGAAAATGTTTATAACGCATATCTCTAAACCGTTGGATATCCAACAAATTTATGTAGAATCAATTTCGTAGGAAATTTAATTAGCTTTTATGTTTATATGTAACATATTTTTCTAGAGTCAACCGTTTTCGTGTAATTATCGAAAAAAAAAAAAAAAAAAAATTGAAATTCTCCCCTCCCCCAAATGTTAGCTTCTCCCAAAGACAGGGACTTTTTATATGTAACTAAAAATCCAAAATTAAAGTTCACAAAATATCATGCGCGAAATATTCGTTTAAAATATATAAAATTTTAAATTCAATTTAAAATTATTCCAAAGACGACACATGTCGAGCAGCGAAGAGGCGGTGTACAGAAATACTTTAGGAGGATGTAGGAATAGCATAGACCGACCTGTCACTCGACTATTAAAATAAACATACTAAAATGGTCAGACCACTGTCATGGCTAAGGTTAAATATACGCGTGAGTACACGCTGATCCACGTATGCATATATGTACAAGTGTGTATATACACGCACGCACAAACACTGCCGGTCAAAAGGTTGAGACAACAGTGAAACGATATCAGGTAAATTTAAAAGTTGGTATTCAGTGAAAAATAAGTAGTTTTGTCATTCTGAAAATACTGCTTGCTTTTAGTTAATTAATATTTTTTTAGGCGAGAAAATTAATTTCGAAAAAAATACCCTATTTTTTTGTTTCAGTATATTATAAACTTTACTCAAAATATATTTACAAGCAGCTTTAAATGTCAAAAAGTAAATACCAAAAAAAACGTTAGCAAAAAATGCTTTCTATAAAAAATAACAGTTAGCATTGATTAATTAATTGCCACTTCTATTAAGATTATTTTATTTGAAAACTAGTTTCGAATGCTAAACATTCATCCTCAGTTCTAAAACACAAAAAAAGAAAAGAAAAATTCTATGTTTTAGAACTGAAGATGAATGTTTCGCATTCGAAACTAGTTTTCTAATAAAATAATCGCAATAGAAGTGGCAATTAATTCATTAATCCTAAATGTATTGATCCTTCTATACCATCATGCGTACCTCAAGTAATAAAGAGGGAAACCGGCGATGAATGTTGAAATCAACCCTAGGCTTTTAATTTTTTTTTTTTAATATACATTTATTGAAATTTACAACTGTACAAAATATATACAAGTAAATGTATTGACAACGATCACTCACATTAACATGTCAAAACTTGAAAAGAACTACTCATCAGTAGCATTTCATTAAAAATTCTATACTAGAAGGTCTCTTGGCCATCTTCCTTTCAGACGCCTCGGTGGGTATCAGGTATCGAATGTGAAGCAAGTTGGGAGACTAATGGATTCGTGTGGGAGTGCAGTTTACTATAAAAGGATTGGTATCTGGTTTGGGCTAAATCAGCAACATATGGAACATTAAGATCTTTTTGGATAAGTTTATTGGTGATAAATTAAGGAGCATTGAGGATTTTTCGAAGGATTATGCATTTTAAGGATTGAATACTAGATGAATTGGATGGTTTAGTGGAGTACCAAAGCTCAACTCCGTACGTCCAAATAGGTCTAATCACAGTCATGTATATGAGACTTTTATAATAAATTGGAAGTTTTTTTATATAGAATTTCCTCGTACGACAAACGTTCGAATTTCACACTAAGCCCACAGTAACAGAAACAGTAACGACATCTATACACAATGGTTTGCATTATACAGTTACTAAATATGCAACGCTTCTATCGAGATGGCAAGAGATATCGCTGCGAATATTTTTATAGCCTTAGGAACGATAAAATGGTTGTCCCGCATATGGTACAGGGGGCCTTACATGGTTAAAACTACTTAATAAAAAAATGAATTATTTTGAGGATATTATTACAATTATTACTAGTTTAACGACTTACCGACACATATTTTATATAATCTTCCGGACACAATCTAATTTATGTGATCATTGAATAGGAGGTTTGCTATTAGATGTTACGATTAAGTATTCGATTTAAGAAAATTGTCTGAGACTATAAGTAACCTTTAAGACAAAGTATGAACGTCAGTAGTATCGATCGGTTTATAATCGACTTTGGATCTTCAACTAATGAAGAAATTGGAACCCTCTCAAAATTATTTAATATGATTGTCTTGACCATCAAAGCAATCTCAATCTGATACCTAAAACATACATAAAAATACCTAAAACAGAGATGATTCCTCTTCAATGACGGAAGCTGAAGTATATTAAAAAAATTCATAACGAAGGTCACAGTAAACTGGGAATTTTCAAGTTCCTACATAATGTTGGCAAGACTCCTCATTTTATTGTAAATACCTGTCTTCGTAGCTGTCCAATTAATTATAACAATATGGGTTGCCAGGACAGCATCTGCATAGAGTGGGAAGATACTAAGGGCAGTATATTTATTTAAATAGGAGCTATTTAAATACATCTTATGTCCTTACTTTTTAGAAAAAAACAAACCTGTACCACTACAATTCATGAAGGGTCTTCAGTTCAGTACTTGGGAAATGATGTACTGTTACTGGGCCAACGGTTGTGAAAGGAGAAGAGGCCGAAATCACGCTAAACAATCAGGTTTTTTTTTTTTTTCAATTAGGGGTTATCACATTAAAAAGCATGGTGCGCCCTAATAGTCCAGTCAATAAACACATTGTAGAGAGCATAGGGAATCATTAGGATAAATGGCAAAGAATCCAAACCATTTTCTCTTGATAGAGGAGTCAGACAGGGAGACAGCCTCAGCCCTCTTCTATTCATTACTCTAATGGATGAGGTGCACAAGATATGCAAGCGCAGAACGCCATGGACTGCAATAGGCAAATGGAAAATGCGGACCGTACTTGTGAAAAGTCTGTTATATGCAGACGATATTGTCCTAATTGCAGATACGGAAGAAAAGCTGCAACAGGCAGTTGTAGAATGGGAGGAGGAGCTACTACGGAAGGGAATGTCCATCAATAATTTAAAAAGTAAAATCCTAATTCTCTCACGGAATGATGAAGAAGACATTGAAATATATTGCAATGGGGAGGTCCTAGAAGTAGTAACGAGTACAACTACTTGGGAACCATAATAAATATATCTGACAGGATTGACCAAGAAATAGCCAATAGGATTTCAAAAGCGAACCAGGTCTACTACCAGATCAATAATAGCATTATTGGTCACCGTGAAGTAGGAAAAAATGTAAAAATGCATATATACAAGGCTATATACCTTCCGATCCTAACATACGGCGGCGAGAGCTGAGTAATGCTTGATAAGCATGCCAGCAGTATCACTGCTGCCGAGATGAGGTTCCTACACAGAGCAGCAGGAAAAACTAAGCGAGATTGTATTAGGAACGAAAGGATCAGAGAACGGTTAGGGTTCCATTAAAGGAAACCATCGAAAAGAGACAACTTAATTGGTTTGGACATGTCTGTCGGATGGAAGAAGTGAGAGAACCCAGAAAGACCATGGAAGCAAGACCAACAAGTAAAAGACTACAAGGTCGCCCAAGGATCTTCTATCAGGAATACATCCAGAGGATTGTGGGCAAAAGAAACAAAACCCTCGCCGAAATGAAGTTACTGTGCCGGGACCGAGGGGTATGGCGGCGCTGGATCGAGGCCCCTCTACGCCAGTAATGGCTCGAAGAGGAAGAGAAAGAAGAAGAAGCAGAGAGCATAAAGTATGCGATAATTTTTGACTTCATAGCTTCGTTAGTAGTTAGAAGGTGAAGATAAAGTCCCCGCCCCAGGGGGGTGAGCTAACGGTGAGGGGAGGGGACATAATTCAATTGTTTTAGTTATACCTCGAAAACGGTGGGCTCTAGAAAAATATGTTTTTTTTTTTTTGTGTTTTTTTTTCTTTTTCAAATTTTGATTCACACCTGTTATTAGGGTAACAATCAGTGAATATGATGATATTGTAATACTGTGGGAGACTAGCACTCAACAGTACCTCCTCCTGGCATGGATTAAAGAGATATATTTGAGCAAATCTCTCATCCCGCTTCTTTTAAGCCTTCTGAGAGTATTTCCAGGTATTTCAGTCGTGGCCATGTCATTAATGAGTATGTTGTTATGTCCACGAAGTCTGTCGTGAAATATGTTTAAAATCAAAATTAAAGTTTATTACATTTCCTATAAAATTGATTCTATTTACATTTGTCGAAATTCCAACGGTTTTCGAGATATACATTATTGAACATCGGTGATTTTCGAGAAAAAACAAATGTTACCTCACTTTTTGTATATTTTTCTAGAGTTCACCGTTTTCGAGATATAACCGAATAACACAAAAATGGGAACTTTCCTCTCTCTCCCCCCCCCAACGTTAGCTCATTCCCCAGGAACTTTTAGTATGTTTACTTTCTAAGTACACTTAACGAAGCTGTGAAGTCAAGAATTATCGCATATTTCATGCACTCTACACTCCTCATTTCAGCACCGATTGACTGGACTTTAAGAGGGCCTCTTTATTTCGTAATTAAGCGGTTTGAACGTATGTCTAGTAAATTTTAAAGCAGTTTCTTGTTGTTATAGTCCGGTACAATTCCTAATTTAAAGCACCTTACTCTCCCCACTATCTCCAGATCCTGGAGGATTAACCCCCCCCCCCCCCCCCCCTGGCTACAATACTGTCACCTGCCCAGGAATCTCGGGCTGGCTGCCAGCTCTATTAAAGTTCCAGCAAAGGAACTGACAGCACAAGCTGGAAGGAGTTCCATGGCCGATGGTTGTAAAATATTTAATGTCCTCCCTTCCCAAATAAACATATCGTTGGTAGAAAAGACTATCAATAGGATAAAATGATAACTGGATATTAAAAAATATATTTTATTTTTATTTTTTGAGTATTTAATAAGGTGTATAAAAAAAATGACCGTTTTTGAAACAAATATTTGTATTATTATTTATTTGATATAAAATACAATTAATACTCGAAGTATAGTCCAGTGTTATCTACCGTCATTACCCATCTGCTAGCCGATTGCTCGATGCCACGCTGATACCTTTCCTAGGGATGGCTGTCAAAGAACTCATGGACAGCATTTTCAACTTCCGCAAAATTATCAAATTGTTTCCCTTGAAGAAAATGGGCCATGGATCGAAACAAGTAGTAATCCGAAGGTGACAGGTCTGGACTATATGGTGGATGATGCAGGTGTTCAAACCCATGAAGTTCTGTAAACTTTTCTGCTGATTGTTGAGGAGTAAATTCGTGAGGGACCAGCCTAGAGGTCTTTTTCACCTTCCCCACGGAGAGAAGATGGCTACTAACAGTATCTTTCGGCACACCACACTTCCTGGCAAGTTCGCGAGTATTGTGGACAGATTTGACTCGACAGCTTCTTCAGAACCTCATCAATATCCATTAATGGCCGCCCGGAGCCCTTCTTCCTTTCCAACGTAGTATCCCCATTTCTAAATTTTTCAAACCAACGCCGCACATTGCGCTCTTCAAGGACACTTTCCCCTTTATATTTAATAATTTCACGAGTTAATTCAGCGGCCGTGAAATGTTTTTTCCAGTAAAGTCCTAAAATCACGAGAATTTGATAGGACACCGTCATGTTTCTTCTTTGAAATGAATAACTGAACTGAGTCTTTTTTATTAAGAAGTCCAGTGTTAGAAACAAGCTTAGAGAATGCTCTAAAGGGATTATTAAGTACTGGAAAATAATAAATAGCATCAAGATATTTACAGACTTTTGAACTGTGGAATTTGATAAAACGGTATTTTTTTTTTTTTTTTTTTATATGTCCTATTATATTAAAATTTACTAAAATAATACAATCATAAGTGTCAGACTTATTCAGCGCTTAAAACTCCATGAAGAACATGTATTCAGATCACTGAGGAATGCGTTGCATTCTAGATCCGTTTAAGAAGCTTTATGAAGGAGGAAGATCGGTGTACATTTGGTCACCAAGTCATATGGGAATAAGAGGTTACGATATGACTGATAAAGCAGCAAAAGAAGCTCTAGCCCTCCCAGGACCTGGCAAAACCTTTCTAACGGCACCAGAACTTGCACCTCCACTTAGAGAGACGATATCCCAAGAGTTGCCTACCAAGTAAACTCGAAATAATTAAGAAGGACGTAAAAGCATAGAGCAGTTCATACTATACAAGAACTACACACCTTCACCTAATAATCAGAGAGGCTCTTCCCAAATGTGAAATGTGTGGCTATGGTTTTCAGTATCCGATATGTTTACCGAGTGCCATTACTGCACCAAAAGGTTGACTGAATCAGGAATACCTCGAGACATCTCAAAGGCGCTCAGAAACGATAAAAAAAATTATTTCCCTCCTTTACAGAGAAAAACTATATCATAAAATATAGATAAATGAAATCAACTTTCTATTAAGATCAAACGAGCGTTGATGACTCCTATGTTTTATGCTCAAAAAATCTTAAATAAACTAACAAATAATACAATCAAATGAGAGGAATAAAGATATGTTACCGGCAAGGTAAAAAATCCTCTTACTAACATAAACACGGGTGAAAGTAATTGAAAACTAAAGACTTTAATTTGAAGAGAAGTATTCACTGTTGTTTAAATTTAATATTTTCTATCTGTACAAACTTAGATTTGTAGAATATTATAATTATTATTATTATAAGGATACTGTAGGATAGGAACTAAAATAAGCTTTGAACGAAAATAATGAAGTTAAGAGAAGTAATGACGGTTGTATATGAAAATGAAAAATAAACTTTATTCTGGGACAGACTGTCCTCTAAGAATAATGAAAGTGCAAAATAAAAGGTACAATTGTCTGGCTGAGATTAGTTACAAATCAGCACATCAGTATTACAAATTAAATTATGAGAAAAAAAAAAAGAAGAATGAAGAAACAAAAAAAGGTAAATACAAAATTAAAGTCGAGTAGAAAAATAAAATAAAAAACAATCAACAGTAAAAATTTTAGCACACTTAAGTACATTTTCATTATTATTTACATTTTTGTGGAATATTGAAGATCGAGGAGATGGTTAAATAAAAGATGTTTAAAAGAAGTTGAGGAAGAGGCTTTGCGAATATGGATAGGTAAGGAATTCCAAAAAGAGGTAGCACGGATAACGAAGGATTTTTCAAAGGATGCAGTTCTATGTGAGGGGGGCATATAAGTTGGAAGGTTGGGATCTTGTATTCAGGTGGTGAATGGAGGAACGCAGGGTAAGTAGGTCTAGGATATAGGAAGGTTTATTGGTTTTTAATGAAGAATAGGAAAGTGCCGATTTTAAATGAGACCATTAAAATAGACTTGGTGGTTAAAACCAGAAGAATAAATAGCTAAATTACATTATTGTTTTATTGTTAATTGGATAATTTAGTTTCCACTAGTCTTGGAGTACTTGTAAATAAGGAAACGAATAATGAAAATGGACTGAAGGAAATTTGAAATGAAATAATCTAAAATTTCATCGTTTGTTATCAACAGGGAAAAACATTGATGAGTCTAATTGTTAATGTATAATAAATTATATTAATATGATCCAAGTATGGATTAAGGTAAAAACCAGGAAAATCTCACTTTGTTTATTATTGTATTATTGTTATTAATGAAATCGCTCAAGATTAAACAAACTAAATTTAGTATAATAAGGTTGAGATATTATATTTCAAACGTAAAATGGTGAATATATCAATGAACCTAGGTTATTACAAAACTGTCCTATTTCAACCACATTAGATTAAAATATCGTCTAAGTATATAATGTAGGTATTATTATGAAGAAAGTATAGCTGAGTATAAGACATAAGCTAAGAACCAAGCGGATAACATAAACATAAAAGCGGAAACAATAAGTAATACAACGGACAGAGACAAGAGGGAACTATTTCTAAAATTAAAAACACAAGAAAGCCAACGGTTTTCACAGAAAATCTTTCAATAAAAAACTATATACATATTTTTATTTTATTATTGAAAAGTATGTTATGTTTTTCTAATTGCATTTAATAATATCCGTTTATTCGGCGTCTTCCATTATCTTAGGTGGGTTAGGTCCCGGTCCCGGTAACGCCGGATAAGGGGGAGGGATATATAATATATGTATATATATGTAATTAGTATTACCGTATACAACAAGACATGGTGCGCCCTGGTTATGGTGATCTGCTGCACACCTTTGTCCCACTCGTGATAGTTGAAGACGTAGTGTAGCCCCGTCATGGCGAGCACTAGCATGGCAAACCCTCCAGCCAGGACTGTCTGTCGGCGGTCCAGAACCCGCGGCTGCTATCTTTAGTCTGGAGCACCGCCAGATCTCTGTCTCCCGGCTTACAACATCCGACCGGTAGGGTAGAGTCTAACCGAAGGGAGGACGAAGGTCCATGAGGAGGTATGTAAGGGAAGTAGGGATGGGTATCGTAAGAAAATATATCGATTTTTTGAGTTATGAATTTCGATACAAGATATATCGGTGACAAAAAATATCGTTATACAGAAAAATATTACTTCTTTTTTTTTTTACATAGACATATCTTTCAGCTGGGGTCTATAATTTTTTCGTATAAAGTTTTTTCACATTCATTTTAACACGCTCTAGCTCAAGAATGTTTTTTCGGTGTTGCTTAAGAAAATGCGGCTTGCCCCTTTTAACGGTTACTTTTCGGTAACCAGCTACTGATTTACCGGCGCACATTCTAGCGGTACCCACTCGAAATAAGAACTCAATTTTCCCTTTATAACCACATACCAACTTAGCCCCGATGTTTTTCAGCCTTTGAAATTCCCTTACTGCTCTTCACTACGGTCCACTTTTATTGCAAAAGCAACCAGAGAATGTTCATTAATTATTCTATAATACTTTTAAACATAAAATAAATAGCTTATACTCATAAATTATTTATCCATATAATAATATACTTCATATATTATTCAACAATCAATAACATAATATTATTAGTTTTCAATTAAATCTTACTCATTTCATTATAATTTTTGTTTTCTGCTTTTAGAATACCATGTCTACTTAATATTATAACAAGGATTTCATATTTAATGAATAAAATAAAATTTTAAACATTGATGTCCAATTTACAAAAGCATGTAGTGTGATTTCTATTTGCATCTAGAATAGAATCTGAGGATATCGTGGTGAAAGGAGGGGAATTTGGAAGTCTTAATTTCGAATGGCAACCGCTAGAATGCGCGCCGGTAAATCAGTAACTGGTTACCGAAAAGTAACTGTTAAAAAGGGCAAGCTAAATCTTCTCAAGTAATACCATTTTTTCTTATACAGTCGAACCTCGATATAGCTAATTCCTTTATAAATCGAAGTTTTTATATTCCCCTTGAATCTGCCTACCATTCCTATGTTATTTTTACCTCTACATATCGAAGGATTGGTTAAGAAGACCTCGATATATCGAATTTTCGAAGATTCCTTAGCTTACACCAGACCTCTACAAATCGAAGTTTTTATCGGAAAAAGTCTATGTATCGAAGTCGATTTGTTAAATAAGTAAAGTTTAGACTGAAGGATTAACTGTAGCTCCCATCTTGACTTTGTTTACGTTTCAGATTAAACATTTGTGCGATACGTTTCGTTTTCTGTTGTTCCTCAATATTTTTTTTATTCTCGAAAATGGTAAAGCGTAAAACCCTTTCGTGAGAAGAAAAATTGAAAATTATCAAGCCGTAAATACCAGGGTTGACAGAAAGTGAGATATTGCAAAAAAGTATGGAATAATTTCCAAATTCTATTTCAGATTTTTTCCGCTTAAAGGTCTGCTTAAATTTTTCACGAACTTAATAATTATTTTTTAATTATTATTATTTCAATTAAAAATATATGTATATATATTTACATAAAAATATGTACATATTTTCTATAGTTACATTGAATATTTTATTATAAACCTCTAACCTCTATATATCGAAGTCAGTCAGAAATCACCTCAATAAATCGAACATCGATAATTCGAAGTTTTCTCGTTACCCATTATGTTCGATATATCGAGGTTTCACCGTATATTGATCCTTCAAAACCATCTCGCGTTCCTGAAGTAAACTCTTGGAGGTAAGAGGTAAAATGATAGCAGCTATACATCCAACAAATCAATACCTAGTTAACAAGACAAATGTATAGCAATAATAGGAAATAAATAAAATAAAATTTATGAGCAAATAAAACTCAAATGTATATTGGAAAGGAGACAAATTGCCGTCAGGGAGTTGAACCCAAGCCAATACCAACCCCCGTGTAATTCGCAGAGCCAAGCTTTGTTAGATTAGTAAAATAATATAACTCAGAACAAAGTTATACTCAAATTATACACCTTACAACTGAACTTATGATATCACATCTATGTGTTTTTTTTTTGTTTTTTTTGTTTTTTTTTGACGTTTTTTAGTTTTGTTTTGTTTAGAAATTGCAAACCCTAGACAGTAATTTTTAAATAAATAAATAAATAAAAAGGCTTAGCGGACTCCAACTTACTTCCTGTTGACCTACGGTTGCGAAACATGGATAATAGTCAAGAAGACTATCCACAAGTTGAGAATAACAGTCAGAGGTACGGAACTATATCTTCCCGGAATATCAAGACGAGATCGAAAATCAAAAAAAGTGGATTAGATCAAGGACTGACCTCCCAGATATTATGGAAAAAGTGCATCTAACAAAGTGGACTTAGAGCGGACGTGTCATCAGGAGGAATGCTATAGCTTGATTGGTATCCAAGAGAGCACGCAAGGAAGAGAGGACGTCCTCCTCCGGCTGGGACAAGGAGATGAAGAAGAGCTGCGGAGGGGCAGGTCTGGAAGAGAGTAGCAGTGGATAGGAAACAGTGGAAACGGATGGGTCAGCTACATTATTTAGTGTGTTTGCAAGAGTAATAGGAACAATAAAACTTAAATTATAAACTAAAAGTTGATTTTGTTCATACATGAATAGGTATAGAAAAAATAGAAAGTTTTTGTATATTTTATTATGTTTAGGAACAAAAAAATGTTATTATTATTATTAAAGCGGACTCCAAACTGAGCAGAACATCTTCCTCCATCTCACCCCTTAAAACAAGAATCCACAAAATCAGTCCTTAAGCAATGATCCTATCTACCTCTTGGTCCACACCTTTAAGTTTACCGACGGTTTAACATATTACTTTTTTTTTGGGATCCATTAATTATTAAATCCAGAAACTTTACATGTTCATTTTCAACTCAGCTATTACCTGAATGATGCATTCAAATTTTCCTTAGTTTCGAATTGTGGAGCCTTAAATAAAATTCTCCTGTAGATACTTCTTCACGTATTCAAAAGTAATTCCGCCATCATTTACAAGCTAAGCGTTCAACAATTCCAATTAACTACAAAAGACTTATTTATATGACAGTAATAATACTCATTTGTATTAACGGAGTTGAGCTTTGGGGCTTCATTGAACATTCCAATTCTTCTCGTATCCAATCCTTACAATCCAACATCCTTTGTAAAATACTAAATGCTCCCTACTATGCCACAAATAAACTTATCGATAACTATCTAAATGTCCCATATGCAGCAGATAAGGTAAGATGGAGTAAGTGCGTTTATGGGGTAAGTGCATTAGTCCGCAATAATTTCTGTTGTCATTTTATTACATCAACTGTCATCTGTTGTATTTTGACAGAACTTCATACCCTCCAAACCTAACACACTAGAGTGCTCTACTGTAGAGGATAACCTCTAGATAACCTTCAACCTGTTGATCTAGGTGTTGTGTAAAGTTAAATGAGTTAAAATTATAAAATTGTATTGTATGTATTTTTCTCTATTTTACCGCACATTTACTTTTATGCATATATTGTACACAATTGTAAATATCAATAAAGTATACATAAAAAAAAAGTAATCCCTCTTAAATTAAAACCTACAAATTTAGTAACAATTTCTTTTATTTAATTATAGTAATAATACATTTCTTAATTTGTATTCGTACAAAAAAAAAAAATCTACAGGTGTAATTCGCCTTCATGACACGAACAGTAAGAAGCGAGAGTTTTGCATTTCAATGCCTTCATTATCATCGCAATGGAGAACTATTTAAAACAATAACAATGGTAAGATTATTCCAAGTTAAAAATAGAACTTCGTTCATGAACGATATCTTGTGAACTTGAAACTGTAGACTCTAGCATTCCTTTATTCTCACCTTAAGTAACAGGAGAACAAAGCACTGAATGTCTTAGAGATTACCATAAGATATGAGGAAAGAGTTGGAAGAATAATAATCTAATGGAAATTGACAACAGCTTAGGAAATTACGAATACAAACATTTATTCATTCCGATCTTTTTGTTACATTATACCCCTCCCCCTCTGTTCCATGAAACCTAACAATTATCGAAATTATAATAATAACAATCAATCGATAACAACAACAATAACAATCGATAACAGTTATCGAAAATTGTTTATTTCTCTATAAAGTTGTTTTTTAATACAAAATATGAGATTTTTTTTTTTTTATTTATTTATTTTTTTTTTAATTTTAATTGGCACTCCACAGAGCATAAAAATAAATTCCAAAGAGCTTTCCAAGTAAATCTGTAATAAATATAAGCAGTATTTACTATATATATATATATATATATATATATATATATATATATATATATATATATATATATATATATATATATATTTAAATATAAGCAGTCCAAGTAAATATAAGCAGTATTGGCATCAAACCATCAGGTTCGGTAAAGATTATTACTTATTCATAATAAAATCATGTTAGCTAGGATTTCTAAATCAGAAAATGATTTCTCTTTTAATATATTATAACGTTACTTGAAGAGAATCGATTATAATTGTACATCGACCACATCCACTGCCACCAAGATGACAACCCTACCTATTACCACCTTCTTACTAAGGACATTGTTGCGGCTAGGAAACTATAATGGTTGATTGAAAGTCGACCACCTGTCATTTATCGATACTAACTATTCCATGAATGTCGATCTAAAAACTGTTCTTTAGTCATCTGTAAAACAGTCACTTATCACAGCAGGTAACCTACACTATAAATATAGACGCAGTAATCCATTCATTTTGTAGCGAGGAGAACAGCATAGATGTTTAGTCTCGTTGCTAAGTAACATGTATCTAATATGGCCGTCACTTAAATAGTTGTTTTGGTCTGTTTATATTGTTTTTTAATACGCTTTTATTAACTTCACCTGTTAACGGAATCTTGCATTGTGATTTTCACCAATTTCCAGCTAACTGATTATCTTGAAAATTTGCAGACATTTCAAGGACCAATGGCAATACAATAATTGCACAACTTTGTTTTAATGTTCTTACTTAGTCCAGTCGAAATACCTCCAAAAAGGGGGTCTGCCTTGCAATAGTTGGAGTAGTAGGTTTCATGATTCAGTATGGTCCAGGTGGGTCCTGAGAATAAAATATCAAAAATGTGACTACATTTGATAAGGGGAAAATTTTGGGGGGCAAAAAACCCAACATGTTTGGACCTTTTTCATATTTTTGCAAAAAAAAAAAATATACAAAAATGCTTTAAATCGAAAAATGTGTTATCTACAATAACCTAATAAATTAAAGTTTATTAAATTGTGCGTCTAAAGACATCTCCTAAGCTGAATTTGATTCAGACGTTTAGCCACAATCGATTATCAAAAAACGACGAATTTCGCCAACTTTCTCAAAAAGTTAGTTTTGGTTATATTACAAAAATGGCTAATCCAATCAAAAAATGTTATATAATAATAGTTGTAGATCATTAGATTCTGTGCAAGATAGGATTTTTAAAGATTCTGATTGTTATTCCGAGATATGTCAATAAAACTTTTTAGTTCGGTTTGCTTATTAAGTGTTTTTTTTTAGTTTTTTAAACTATAATTTATTGAAGTTCAGATTAACAAATATACATTGCTATTTAGTAATAACCAAACCCACAAAACAAAGTAACTAATTATGTATTCTACAAGATGCGAAATCTTGTTTCAGTAGATGAAAGAAAATAGCGAAAATATCCAATGCTTAGCGACATAAGACTAGCCTAGATTTTCTAACCTCGGTGCTAAACAACATGTATCTAATAAAATAGTAGTACTTCATTAGAACAGTCTGAGACTAAGTATTGTGAAGAATTGTAATAATATCAGTTTTAATGTTAGTTAAATAGTATTTATGTTATTTTTATTTTGTTCTGTTATTATTGTTTTGTGTGTTTGTGTAAATATCATTTTAATAAAATTTATCTTACCTATGTTAAAAAAAAAAACTTTATTTGAACCACTTAAGTGTAGCAAATTAAAGAGTAAGCAAATAAACATTCTAACAACAGTTTCAGTACTTCAAACTTAAATGTCACTAATCAATACCTTCGCGTACAAGTCATATTACTGTTGGGTACTTTGCACTATTCTGTTTTATCGTTTACAAATTGCTTAGCAACGAGATTTAAACATCCATTCTATGTTGCCAGGCAACGGATATTTTATTACAATACCATCAGCCAAAAAGGTTGACTTTTGAGTTTATTTTCATAAACAGTGCTTTGGACCCGAATTTTATTTCCTGATGAAATAAGTTCTCTGATCATGTGAGCTGTGTTCCGGAAGGAATCCACAGAGAAAACAATTTATAACAAGCGCCATTTTGGTTTGTTTTTTCATGTTGGCAGAGATTGATGTGTTTACAAACATCTTTTGTTAGGAGCAAATTGTGTTCGCATAAATACTCTGATGCAATCGGCAAACAGAATTTGTTTATAATCTTTTTTTTTTTTTTAATTTGAATTAAACGGAAAAGTAAAACAAGAACTATTTTAAAACTAACAAAATATTTAGAAAAAAACAAAAAAAAAGTTGCGGATACGATATTAAAACCAGATTCAGTACAGAAAAATAACATTTCTGTCTGGCATTTTATTTTATTTTTTTAATTATATTTATTGAAGGCAAACTACGAGAAAATGCAGTTGTTTTCTACTATTTCTACACTTACTAGACAAACATTCAATGCTTTTGATTACTTACAATAAACTCATTAGCATTACAAAAATTAGATCTATTTGGAAATACGATACTGAGCTTTGGGGCTCCTCTAAACATTCCAATTCTTCTAGTATCCAATTCAAGCTATCCTCAATGCTCCTCATTATGTCACAAACAAACCTATCCATAAAGATCTTAATGTCCAATATGTTGCTGATTTGACTCAAACCAAATACCTAGCCTTTCATAGTAAACTCCATACACACTGAAATCCACTTGTCTCCCAACTTCCCTTACACTCAATTCCTGATAATATTCCGAGATTTAAGAAAAGAAGATGGCTTCCTAATGCAGAACTTTTATTGAAGTACTACTAGTGAGTAGTTCTTTACATGTTATTGTATCAATTTCCTCTAATTTACTTATTGTATGTAACGTATAAAGTTGCCAATATCAATAAATAGTTAAAAAATTCACTACTTCTGCTGTGTCTAGTCCAGTCAATAAATATATTGTAGAGTGCATGAAATATGCGATTATTTTTGACATCATGGCTTCGTTAGCAGTCAGAAGATAAACATACTAAAAGTCCCCGCCCCTAGGGAGTTAGCTAACGGGAGGGGGGAAGGGAAGAAGGTCCTTTTTTGGGGGGTTTTTCGATTATATTTCGAAAACGGTGGACTCAAGAAAAATATTTTACGGATAAACATTAAAGCTAATTGAATTTCCTATAAAATTATTTGTATACATATTTGTCGAACTTTCAACGGTTTTCGAGATATTCGTTATTAAAAATCGGTAATTTTCGTATCGGTAACAAAAAATGTGTATCTAACTTTTTGCCCTAGGTTTGCTTCAAGTGCCAAAAACTTATATGTGAAATCAAAGTAAATTTAATACTCTAAAACTTTGTTTTAGAAATTGTTTCTGAGAAACGATCGTGGAAGGCACTAGAGCAAATGTTTGACAAAAAGTGAGGTAAAAAGTTGGTTTTGTTTTTTGCGAAAAAAATAGATTTTCAATAACGTATATCTCGAAAACGGTTGGAAATTCGACAATATATACATTCGAATTTGTATATAAACAAATTTTTAGGAAATTTAATTAGCTTTAGTTGTTATTCTTGTTATGAAACATATTCTTCTAGAGCCCACCGTGTTTGGGACATAATCGAAAAACACAAATAGGACTTTCCTCCCCCCCACAGTTATATATTTATATATTGTGATATATTTCAAATAAACATAAAAGCTAATTACATTTCCTATAAAATTGATTTTATATAAATTTGTATTAATTCTAACCGTTTACGAGATACAGGTTATTGAAAATCGGTAATTTACAGGAAACAACAAATTTCAGCTCACTTTTTGTCAAACTTTTGCTTCTATTACGTTCCACAACCGTTTCTCAGAAAAAAAAAAAAAAACGTCAGGATCAAAATTGTAGAGCATCAAATTTACTTTAATTTCATATATACGTTTCTGGTATTTGAAGCAATTGTTTAACAAAAAGTGAGGTAAAGATTTTTTTTATTTCTAAAATTATCGATTTTTAATAACGTATATCTCTAAAACCGTTGGAATTTCGACGAATACGTATATAATTAATTTTATAGGAATTTCGGAATTTTAATATTGATCTAGCTTATTTTTCTAGAGTCCACCGTTTTCGAGATATACTCGAAAAACAAAATTGGGACCTTCTCCCCTCCCCCAACCGTTAGCTCACCCCCCCAGGGGCGGGGACTTTTAGTATGTTTATCTTCTAACAAGTCCAAACGAAGCCCTGAGATAAAAATTATCGTATATTCTAAGCAGTTTACAATGTGTTTATTGACTATAGTAAAAGTTTGTAACGTACGGTATCAATTTTGAAATCATATGTTAATGAGTAGGAGGTTACAGTGACTCAGTGTTGCCAAGAGGTTAAGACGACTCAGTGTTGCCACATACACTACTATGTTTAATGAATATTCGTTAGGAGTAGTCAGAAGATAAACATAATCTTATAACTACTCCTAACGAAGCCCTGAGATAAAAAATAATCGCGTTTCAAGCACTCATTCACTTGACTACAATCAGGATTGTGAGAAGAATAAATAAGAGTTTGGAAATAACAAAAGGAAAAGAAGTAAGTTTATATCAACATCTTGCTATACTGAGTTGCAAAATTAATTAATTATTCCAAGATATCTTAGCTAAGGTATGTAGCAACGTAAAATTTCACCTAGATACAGGTTTACTGTTAATGCAAAAAATGCGAACTGGTCGGATGACATTAGGCCATTTCCTACGACAAGCTGCCTCCTTCCTAACCGGTACCTGTCACCCAGAACCAACCCAGACCAATTACTTCCTGAGCTCTTCAAGCTCTTGTAGCGTGAAGTGCCCCGACACATCGGCCATCAAGGAAGCTTGGTACTCTCACCACAACGGCGACTTTCTAGACTAACAAGGCAGAGGATGCAGGAGTAGCTGCCGAGGGCACGCCTTGTCCACTTTCTCGAAAAGATCTTCCCAGGGAGATGATGTCACTCTCTGAGGTCACGGGTCTCGAAGGCTGCCTTACCTCACTGCAACGGCGCTACTAAATAATAGATAAATATTAGGGGTGTGTCGATTTAAATATCGATTCTAGATTCCGTCGATTCTTGAGGAAAAAAATTCGGTACACAGCCAGATAATAGCCTCATTTCATTATACTTAAAGACACATGGGTGATTCTCAAACTATGGGCAACTTCATGTCACTGCCTATTCAGTAAAAATACCCGGCCTTTTAGCCTATTTTTTGGATATAAAAATTTTCTGTGAACTAACCTGTTACTTATAAAACGAAAACTATAATAAAGTTGTGTGTTTTTGTGATCAAATCTGATTGATTTTTATTTTACATTGGAACCTCGATATATCGAATTTTCGAAGATTCCTCAGCTTACACCGCACCTCTAAAAAACGAAGTTTTTATCGGAAAACCTCTATAAATCGAAGTAGATAATAAATTTTTACAAGTATAGTTTAGACTATAGTTTCTACAAAGAATTAAATGTAACTTCAATCCTGAAATTTTGTTTCCGGTATGTTTCAGTTTCTGATAAAGCACTTGTGCGATACGTTTTGTTTTCTTCAATTCGTTTGTGTTCCTCAATATTTTTTTCATTCTCGAAAATGGTAAAACGTAAAACCCTTTCGTATGAAGAAAAATTGAAAAATTATTGAATCCGTAAATGCCGGGGTTGACATAAGAGCGATATAGCAAAAAAGTTTGGAATACAAACTGTATAAGTTTTTTTCCAAAGGTCTGCTTAAATTGTTAGCAAATTTAATAATTATTCATTCATCATTATTATTTTAATCAAATATGTACATATTTTTTAAATATTATATTGAGTATTTTACTATAAACCTCTAACGTCTATGCAGGGTGAGTAATCTCTTAGTGTAAAAAAAAAAAAAAAAAAAAAAAAAATTGGGTGAAACTAGATCAAAAATGTAGCAAAATGCCGCAGACCTCACCTTTCTATTCCAATCCGTTGCTAAAAAAAAATTATTATTTAATAGAAAATAAAAGAAAACTGTCAATAAAGCAACACCAGATCAGATGATCTTATGTTATTACATTTATCTATTCATCATTATTATTTAGGATTTATTTTATTAGATTTTCAATGTAATGTTTAAAATCCAATGATTATGAACATAGACCTCAATTTCGCCGTTAGCTTCTGAATGCAGATTGTGTTGAAGAATACTACTTTTGAGGTGAATTTTATAGGCAGATTAGTCTGTTTTTACAGGGGAAGGCATTTCTACCGTTCCTTGTGGGGTATCGTTGGTTTATTCATCTTTGTATTGCTGTCGAATAGTGCTGACAAATCATAGTTTGCCCAACAGACTGAATGATGAGATTACTAAGATTTGTTACAAAATATCCTACAACAACTTCATCACGATATTCCACCTGAAGTTCGGCAAAATATGATTTTCCAACAACATAGTGCTCCTCCACATTATTCGAAAGCAATAAAAATATAAACCAACGATATACATGGATACAAATGCCTTCCCTTGTAAAAACAGTATTTGTCATTCCCATGATTGTCACCAATGACGATTTTATTTCAAACTAGATAGGGTAAATCACTAGTTATGGTCATCTCACCAGTTATGGGCAGGTTTTTACATTTTTAACAAAAATAAGCCTTTGCTTGTTTTCTTTGTTAGATCCTTTTAAGAGACGTTTCACGGAAGGGCTTAAGACTCACTTGCTAATGAATCCTTCTCTCCCATCCATTTCCGTTTGGTTTAGTTAATGTTTTCCCGAATTAGTGTTGTGCAATAGCTCCTGTGTGTAGTAGGTGTGATTTTTTAAGGAATTGCTTAGAAATTCTTGGCCAATTTCAGGTTTTAAAGGTATGTATCTGTTCATTTTGATTTCTGTTTTTCTTCAGACCCCTTTGTTTTTCATTTTGTCATTTTAATCAATTAAAATTTTCAACTGACCACAACCGGTCTATAAATATCTATGATTTTAGTTATGGTCACCCATGACCATTTCAAGTTTTTTGGCATAACAAGTGTTCTTACTCCTAAAACAATGTAGATTTTCTCTGGTTTAATTGTATCATCTTAAAAGTAAAATACGATAACGTTTACTAGTATTGGTCATGGGTGACAATGTTAGGTCTATCAGTGACCATAACTAGTTATGATCAGTGTATAATGTATAATGGTCTCTTGCTATTACGATTTTATTTTTTCTTCAATATGCTTTTTTAGAATCTTCTTTTTTTACAGAAAATACTTATTTGTAACTATGCCTAAAATACGATATTCGTAATCTGAAGATGATGCCACTCAGGCAAAAGAAGAAATTCTTAAAGGGGCTTCTGTAAAATCTATAGCGAAAAAGTATGTGTTTTTGAAATGGACGTTTTTCTTACTTAAAATACCTAGTACCAATTTTATTACTCCCTTTTATTATAACAGGTACAAAATCCCAAGGATCACGTTAACTCGAAGATTAAAGGGCACAGGAAGGTTTCAGTGTGGTGGCAGACCCCATTTTGTCTGCTGAAGAGGAGGACCTGTTAGAAAAATGGATTATTCATTGCTCTAGATGGGGGTTTCCCAAACGAAAAATTGATTTATTCTTGAGCGTCAAAGAACTAACAATAGTTTCGAACCGACAATGTAAATTTAAAGATGGTATGCCTAGTGACGGATGGTATAGGGGTTTTCTCCGTCGCCACCAAAATATCTCCAGTAGAACCACTGAAGCCGTATCACCAGCCAGCTCTTGTGTGTCTGAGAAAGACATCCGTGGTTGGTTTCTCGGTGGAAAATATTTTGAAGGAAGAACACACCTTTGATGTTTTGTGTCACCTATCAAGGATTTTTAATGGTGACGAGTCTGGATTTCTTTTATATCCTGGAAGCAGCATTTTTGATTAATTAATCCTTAATTTTTAATTAACCTCAAATGATTGATAGGTATGCATAAACAGTGAATTTTAAAATAATAAAAAAATTGTTTACAAAATTTTTGTTGATATGACCATAACTAGTTTTTACTATGACCATAAATCATACACTGTGCCCATAACTGGTATTTTTAGGATATTTGCATAAAAACTGAAAAATCTATTTCAAGGAAAAAAATACAGAGCTTTAGTAAATTTACCATTTAATAGAACAAGAATTTGTGAATCTAAATATGTAAAAAAAAATAGTAATCTGCGAAACAGTCTTGACGATATCCTCTTTTGCATCAATCAATTTCCTTAACTATGACCATAACCCGTGATTTACCCTACTCTGGTTGATAGTATTCAATTATTTTCCAAAATTTGTTGCCTTGATTTTAAAATCAAGGAAGGAGTATGAATATAACAAGCTGTTTAAAAAGTTTGGGTCAAAATGATATCTGAGTATCTAAAATTCACGATCCATTTCTCAGCCGGAAAATACAAATTAATTATACAATAAGAATCGAGGAAGAAGGGTGGGTATAAATAAACATATTATTATGATTTAGATGGCAGAGGAACAATTGCTTCCCAAGGAGAAACCTCCTGGCGCGAAGAGGGTACCGTGGACGCAGCTCAGCGGAGCCCGACTGGAGATGAAAGGGTGAAAGGTAGCGGAACCGAAATCTGATCCTTATTGAATAAGGAGCAGGATTAATTCATACCCGAGTATCCTATTATACATATAATACATAACAAGTATATAACATGCTACAATTTATTCATTAAGAGTGTTTATAAAAATAATTTTAGGGAAAAAAACAAAACCGACTTCATGATTAAACCTACATATACAAACTTGAACTAAAAAATAAAAAATAATATTTTAATTGCTTCAAAACAAAAACCATTAAATGAAAATCAACGAAATTATCGATATTTATATACCTACTCACAATTCATAATCAGTTATTTTTGGAGTAGGTGCCAGCCAAGAAGGGCAGTTTAATCCTGCCTTTACAATAAACTTTCGAATGGCCGGAGATAGAGGAGTGGCGGTGATGAAACAGTGGGAGGATCTTAATGATTACAATTTCTTTTCAAATTCTGTTTGTTTTGGTTGCCACCAACTCCCAAAATAACTGATTATAAATTGTGAATAGGTTTATAAGTATCGATAATTTCGTTGATTTTCATTTAATGTTTTTTTTGTTTTTTTTTTTGAAGCAATTAAAATATTATTTTTTATTTTTTAGTTCAAGTTTGTAAATGGAGGTTTAATCTTGAAGTCGGTTTTGTTTTTTTCTCTAAAAATTATTTTTATTTTTCACTTTTTAGTGGTGAGTGTATTTTTATTTATACAGTCAATTCTCGATCTTCAAGCTTCCCTGTAAAATGGTAACTTCTTTCTCCTTTCTGCACTTTGCAAATCAATTTTAACTTTTCGTTAATTAGAAGCATTTTCAATAGCCACTGTAAAACCACTCGAGTGAATAACTAATAATAAGTGACTGGTGTAACTATGAACTGAAAAGACAAACAATGACAGAAAACAGAAAAACAAATTACACATGAAATTCTTTTAATTTAAGTTCGAGTTATAGAGGCGATGACTTTTAGTCAATGGGATGGGGACTTTTAGTATGTTTACTTTCTAACTATTCCTAACGAAGCTATAAAGTCAAAAATTATCGCGTATTCCATGCAGTCTACAATGTGTTTATTGACTGGACTATAGTAAAAGTTTGTAACATACTTGGGTATAAATTTTGAAATCATATGTTAATGAGTGGGAGGTTACAGTGACTCAGTGTTGCCAAGAGGTTAAGACGACTCAGTGTTACCACAAACACGTTACTGAGTTTAGTGAATATTAACATTCTAAAATTCCTTTGTTTATTTGTATGAATTTTTAAACTTTTGTTTTATTAGGCTCCGAGTCATGTTTTAAAATAAAATAGACCATTCATTATCAGTCTATATATACCGTATGAGAAATCTACATTACAATGATTCCGGAATAACTCTTCACTTATATTGATATATATTCTTAGAAGGGCTAGTTATGGTAGCTTTTAATTATAAATAAATAACATTTAAATGTCAAAATTAAGAATATATAGGACCATAGCGTAAAAGGAAGACAACAGTAGTAAAATAAGAAAGATACCGGAGGCCATGGTAATATATTTAAACGAGATATTCGTAATCCACACATACTGCTACTATTTCAGCACCACTTCAAAATCCGCTGGCAAAGTGTGGCGTAGGGGTTGTTCCAGCTACTGCCTAAGATATAAACTGCATTTCAATAATTTTCATTCATAAAATGAAATTCGGAAACAAGTCTTAATTGTAAAATTGAATAAGAAACAATAAGAATTCTCTCAAAAAGTAAAATTCGACATTGTGTGCTTAAAAACAAAACAATAGTGACAAGAAAAATAAACAAGTTCATTTATTATTCTTAAGATTCTTATAATTGTTAGCCATTTATTTATTTGTTTATTGTATTTTGACCTTGATAGAACTCAGACAAAACATTACATATTATTGTAATCACAATCAACCATTCAGTAAAACTATTATTTTATTTTTGTCTTATATTCTTGAATTTGTTAAGTGAAATCAAATAAATACACATGAGATAAAATAGGACACATTAACTCGTGAAAAATTGTCAACAGCTTCTGATATTATTTAAGCAATAATGATTTTGAGCTGACAACTATTAAATTAATTGAAGATATACAAAATGTCAACAACGATATCAATATGGTTGCACATTTCTCTTCCTGACAGAGACTTGACAATACATATATTGTTTCTTAGCATTATTTTAATTTCTGTATCTGCCT
The DNA here is from genome assembly GCA_003667255.2 of Euschistus heros. Classification (NCBI taxonomy): domain Eukaryota; kingdom Metazoa; phylum Arthropoda; class Insecta; order Hemiptera; family Pentatomidae; genus Euschistus; species Euschistus heros. Next base: position 1,148,790 of record RCWM02000296.1, read on the forward strand.
TGATGATGGTTCTATGCTAATACCAAAACATTAGCATTATAAAATGTTTTGTTAATTTTAAAAGTTCTTATTTTTTTACACCTTTGACTGATCCCTCTTAATAAATATTCTTTCTTTGACTCCTATCTGCCGTTAAGTGTGGAGTTCTAAATGAATTCACAAGATAAAAATATCTATTCTGAATATATACATATATATTTTTTAAAAACACTTTTTTTATAATACTATACACTTCTGTATTTCAGAGATAATTTATTTTTATTTTTTTAGATGACATTCTACAACCATCAAGCAAATAGAGCCTCTACAAAGAAAATTCCATATTTTTTTTCTTTACTATCTCAAGGTTCCTTCAATTTATCAATGAGCCACTCAGCTTAGTTAGTTGCACAAACCTTAGGATTCAATTATTATTATTTTTTATATTTATCAAATTTTATGCAAATATAAATTATATAATCATTAATATTTAAGAACGAAATTTCACAAATTTAATCTATCTGTAGTGTAGTGTTTAATTGTAAAAGCGGTCACTAATTTAAAATTAAGTTCAGTGGCTCCCCCCCCCCCCAAAAAATAGGAAAATTCTGGAGTCATACCCGACAACTGCAATAAGAAACAAGTCTCAGATCGCTAACAAATGGTGCTGAAATCAAAGAATACAGGAAATGGACTCATGCCCTGGCAGTCCGCCAGATGGCTCTTCTGTCCCCTTGGTATTATTGTCCAAACAGATTTATATAAAAAAAAATTATTTTCAATCTAAGTATATAAATAAACATATATTTGTTCTTCATTACATTTTAATTTGTTATTGTATGTCAATATATTATTTAATAAAAGCCTTTGCTTAGTGAATACAATTTTATTAACATTGATTTTTATTATAAAATATGATTATTATGTTCTACAACTGACACAAATCTTATTATATGTACAGTAAAATACTAATTTACACTTAAATTCTCTGATAAAAGCATTATAAATTATATTTCTAGAGGGATGATTAATAATACCTACTTGAAGTGCAAAATGACATAAAGTTTCAGGTCTATCATTTTAATGAAAATAATAAACAAAGAATTTTTTTTTTTTTTTTTTTTTTTTTTTTTTTTTTTTTTTTTTTTTTTAACATAAGAAGATGATCAGGGAAAAGCAGTCAGGAAGAAACAAGCATGTCCAAGGAAAAAACTTTATATAGTGCCAACATTTCGACCTGCCCTACAGATTTTTTTAAGGTCCACCGAACTACACAGGAGATGAGACAATTGACAACTGGATTTTTTTTACATTTGTAGCTGAGTAAAAGTGAGTGACCTAAATTAAAATTTAATAATTTATGTTTTCAATTAAATAAAAACTGAACGGTACTATTGTGTTAAGTTTTAATAAACCCTTCTTAAGAAATAAAAATAATCCATAAATCACAGTCCATACTACATTTAATTATCAACAATTAATAAATTAATTTGAATGTTATAAAACAAACTTAAATTATAAATTAATCGATAATTTATAAAAAATGTTTTAAAATTATAAAATGCATCTGTTATTTAAATGACATTCAAATAAAATAATATGTGTAATTCTTAAATAAAATCCTATTGTTATTTTTATTTGGAAAAAAAAACAAAAAATAAACTGCATGAAAAATTCAAAATATTATTATAAACTCTCTTAAGTGAATATTATTGAGATAAATTTTAAAATATATCAATTGAAATAATTTAATAAACAAAACAACAATTAAATAATAAGAGATAGGACCAATCAAATCAATTTTCCTCCATTATCTGTTATTCTTGTTTAATTATTAATATAGTATAAACTAGTTAAAACAAATTTTATGGAACCATCAAATGTTGTATGGTTTAGGCAGCATAATAGCTTATTTGTTTTATCTAAACATTAAGTCAAAGGCAAACTTTTATATGTGTAGATTTTTCTGGAAAGGTTTCAATTACAAATAAGTAATTCAACAGTAATATTTAAAGTAAAAAAAGGTTCATCTTGTTCACATAAATTTGATGATTGGTATACACTTCTTTAAATTTATGTTGGATGTTATTAAAACAATATCTTTGTAACACTCTAACTAACATTTGTTGAGTACCTGTAGTTTTTACAACTGCATATAGAGTACACAATTTTGTTTATAAACGATGAACTGCTAACGAAATTTTATTTTACTAAAACAAAAGCATATTAGAAATTTGAGAAATTATTCCAAATTTTCTTTAAACAGAAAATGATTGATAAGACATTGTTATTCTTCAACAAAATAAAACTGAGAATCTAATGTTTGATTCATACGACTAAGGAACTGGATGTATGAGAAAAAAATCTGATTATTTTGTTTACAAGCACTTTCTCTTCTATTTAACTGACATCAACAAATCATATGTTTCTGAGACAAATTCTGTTGTATGATATTAATAGTTTCTTCTACGTCTTTTCAATGACATTACCGATCTGAGATTTTGTACATTACAAAACTGGTTGTTCCTTATTTCCAGGGCTATTTATCAATGCTTTGTATAGTATATCCAATATGAATATTTATATAGTCTTGTATAATAAAATATAAACACATCATATAAATCAATAAAGCAATACAAACAAAAATAAATAAATAAAAAGACACTATTTAAGTAATAAACTTTTATTTCATTTATTTAAAAAATATATAGAGCGAATCATAAAGGAAGTTTCTCCTCTTCTATAGAGAACAGCTTGATAGATTGATGTGGCATTGGACTAGTAAAAAACATTTTATTTTTCTATTATCAAAATATTTCATTCCCTTATGGCTATCTAAAAAATTACATTAAAGAGTTTTCCAGTTCCAATCATTACTTTTTTTATTATTTTTTTTTTTTATTTCAGTCTAATAAAAAGTGTGTTGATAGAAAATTTAATAGGTCAAGCCTTCATTGTGTGTGTGTCACATTCCAACCCATGTTAAACTTAATAAATTCAAGAACAATTTAAATTTTAATTAAAAGCAAATAAATTTGAAAAAAAAAATTTAATTTCCTAATTTATTTTTTTCGATTGAAATTAATTTAAACGTAATTCTAAAAACCATCTTAAACAATATTATTTGTAAAAAAAATAAAATAAAAATAAAGCCTTAACGACTTTAGTTATGGTACTACTTGTACTTTTTTCCTAGGGATTCATAGTTGATAATGAATGCTTCCAGCTTATGACTTCATCAGAATCAATATTTAAATTATTATGAGTCTCTGAAGAGACGATCTGAGATGGGCGAAATATAAGAGAAATTTTGAACCCCCTGAAGAAATAAGCCAGAGTATCAGCTTTAACCTATTCCCCACCATGGGCCCCATTGAGGGATTGCGGGTATTTTTGTGATTAACAGTTGGCAGCATTGTTTTCTGGTTACAGTAACCTTTCGAATGCTTATTTTAAAAAAAAGTTGTCATGGTAACATAAATGTTTTTGTTTTTTTTAAATCTTGTAAATAGGTAATAATTAGGAAAGAAAAATTCTATTATAAAATGAGATATTAATCAATTTTTATAATTAACATTTTATCTGTTTCTTTTTTTATAATGTATATACACTTCAAGCAGTTGCTCTTCTTTTGCTGTTTATGTTAAATATAATATTTTCATTCAAAATTAAGCTAAATATATATTTTAAACACCATAAATAATATTTATTAATATCTTTTTAAATTTGATCTTTGATTACAACATTTTGTAAAAATTTTAACATTAACACATACTATATAGACGAGGTATTTAATTTTGATTCCCAAATAAAATATAATATACAAATCTTAAAGAAAAAAAAAATCATTCAAATAGTACTGATAATATTATTTTTAATGACGACAATAAAATTTACAATAATTATCTCCAAGGCTAAATCTTCAACATTCCACATAAATAGATAACACAGATAGATCATAAACACACTTACTCAATAATATCATATAAGTTAAATTCATAACCAAACTTGTCAAAGGAAACATTTTTAAAAATATTAATTATACTTTATTTATTTTTTAAAAATATATTATTACAAAATTAACAAATCATACAAAAAGTGTAACAAAACACTCAACAAGAATAGTCAAACAAAATAAAAATGCAATGAAATCCAAATAAGAATTTTCATAAAAAATAGTAAAAAAAAAAAAAAAAAAAAAAAAAAAAAAAAAAAAAAAAAAAAAAAAAAAAAAAAAAAAACGCTTCATCAAATTTATTTCAGAATAATTTACACATTTAAGTTAGCGGTAGACAAGAAAGATCTTGAATACCATGATTATGGTATAACGAATTCTATTCCTCATTAAATTTTAATAGATTTTATTCATTAATTTTTTATTGAAAACAAATATAAAAATCGAACATTTTATATAAGACTTAATACAATTAAAATTTTAAAAAATACTTTTATAATTATTTAAAAAAATATTAAGCTTTCCAACTATATGTTCACTGTTGAAAATACTTTAAAATAATACATAATAAATAATGTTAAATGAAATGGATTTAAAAATTTAAACACTATTAAAAAGCTTAAATAAGATTTTTGATGAAATTATTTCTTTCCCGGGGCGAAATCATGATCTAGTCGACGAGAATAAGCACCTAACAGAAACTGAAACCAAACAGATATCTTACCTCCCTTGCGATTTGATCAAGGGCATGATCTTCAGCAGTAGGACCCCTCCGCCTACCACCGCCGTCCATGATGTGGCCTTTATCTCCTTTTTCGGCCAACCATCCTACCAAAAAATATATATTAGAACATACAATATAAGAATAATGTGTAGAAAATAATATCAAAACATATAGAAATATTGAAAAACAACATAAAACAAACATAAACGTACTTCATATTAAATGAAAATTAGAGTTGACAGCCTAAAGTAAAAAAAGAGAAATATGCAAATGCAAATCACAGCAACCTAACCTACTAATATTTAACTACTAAATTTACATAGAGCTTCTGAGAGTTAAAAAGAAGTGGAGCTTACTGTTTGGTGGGGAAAAAAAAAAAAAAATACTCTCCTCTTAATTTCAATAATAATTTAAATAACAAATCATCCAAGGTAATCTGAATAAAATGAAAAGAAAAAAAATTCCATTAGAAAAATCATAGAAACCTATTAAGACCTTAATGCCAAAGATATCGCTCATTTGCTGCAACAACGATATAACTCAAAAACTTTAATTTTGCTGAAGGACAGCCTTGTCAATAAAGTACAGGATGATCTGTAGTCATACAGTGGAGACATATCCTGCTCTCTCTTGGTGAATAGTTGTAGCTCAAATATAACCTTCTACCGACTAAATCTACGTAGATGAATTGTTCATGATACAGCCAAAAGCTCGGCATTACTCAAAAGCTTGTTTTTGAGTTATGTCGTTCTTCCAGCAAATGAGCGATATGTTACACCCAAGTTTATAAAATAGCAAAAACAACTGAAAAGTAGCTGTTGGAAGTAGGACTGATTAACATATATTTCATTAAAAACATAATTCATTTTTAAACTGAAGTATTAAAAATTTAATAGCAAATAATGGAAGTTACTTAAACTTTTAAACACATCGTAAAGGATACAAGTGAAACTTTTTAACTCTGAATTATTGGTATATGGAATTTTAGGTCAAGTTTTTCAACTTTTCTAAAAGGTTTAAATTGCTTAATGTAATAATAAAAATTCAAAATGAGCGATGACTTATGATTATTATAAAATTAAGATATGGTATGTTTCAATGATAAAACATTTAGTTACAAGCAAGAAAAACAGAAAATCTGAACAAAAATATTGGGTTGTTTCACATTAAATGTCCGATTTTATAATATTTGAAATACATAGAGGATTTTGCGAGTCTCTGTTGTTTACTTCCAAAGTTCACATATCATAATCAAGCAGTTACTAATCCTCTACTTTTCTTTTATAAACATTAGCTTCCCAATCAATTACACACTGTTTAGTATACCTTCAAATATGAACATGGAAACACACGATTTTCATGTAATATTTTTTTATGAGTTTAAACTAGGTCGTTCGGCAGCTGGATTGCTTATGACAATCAGCGTCGGTCAGGGCAGTGGTTAGACATCGACGAAAGCCCAGGACAAATGCCAAAACCAAATTTGCACCCGAAAAAATTGATGGTTACAGTATGGTGGTCCATGGCTGGAATCATACATTATTCCTTTTTGCCTAGAGGTGAGACCATTACCTCTACAACCTACTGCAATGAAATTGGCCAAATGCACGAAAAATTATTGAAAAAAAAACAACCTGGATTGGTAAATCGGAAGGGCCCTATACTCCTACACGACAACGCTAGACCCCACGTTTCAAAACTTACCATGCATAAATTGAAAGAGCTGGGGTACGAAGTTCTTCCGCACCCACCATATTCTCCCGACTTGTCTCCAACAGATTATCACCTTTTCAGGAATTTAGATAACTTCTGCAGAGGAAAAATTTTTGCAAATGATGCTGAAATCAAAAGTGCGTTTTCAGATTTTGTTTCACTTCAAAGCTCAGAGTTTTTCAAATCCGGGATAAAAAAGTTGTTGTCACGTTGGGAAAAATGTGTAGAAAAAGAAGGTAAATACTTCGAATAAAATTATATTGTATTCATATTGTATTTTTACTAAAATCCCTTTACCTTGAAAACGGACATTTCATGTGAAACAACCCAATAGTTTTTAAATAAGTGTTTTCTGCCTGTAACCCCCAAATCATATTCATTAGACTATGGATATAATAATAACCCTAATTAAATCTTGGACAGTAGGAAAAAAGCAGGAACCCTTATTCTGATCAAACAAGAAAGTGATCGAAATTCTAGCTAAGCTTGTAAATATTTCTGATTGCTAGTTTAAAAAAAAACCTAAATAGCAAAGGAAAAAGACAAAATACTAGTCTACAGTAGACTAGTAGGTATTATAAGCTGGAATGGAATGATGGCCAGAGACATGAACAGTGAAGTCAAAATTAGCATTGCACAGCAAAAAACAAGAGAATTTTAAATCGCAAAATAATCAACATAACATTTTCATGGGTTAAAAAAAAAATATTATAAAATCAAAAAAAAGAACAACTGAATGTCTATTTGGATAAAGTAGTTAAAGTAACAATAATCCTAAAGTTTTGATGGTATATTTAATTTATAAAATGTTTTCATCAGTCCAGCTTCATAAATAATTAAACCTATTAATTGGTCATCTGAAAATCAACTGTACAGTCTACGCTTCCAATGAAATCATATTCATGAAGTCATGAAACTGACAGCATACACAGATTTATTGTAGCACCACGGAATCCGATAGGAGCCATATTGACTGATATCGGCCAGTAACAGGTGCAAAAACAATTATTCTACAGTGTTATTTTCTAACTAATCAGTTTAAAAATAAAATAAAATGTATAACAGTAATATAAGAACTGAAAAGATACTAAAAATTTATTTTATTGAGTGTGAGAATGAAGTTAAAGATAAATCCAACATCTAGCCCATATCCCTTAATAATTATTATTTTTTAAAAATTAAAAACAAAACTGCTTATTAACAACAATTATCTACAAGTTGATAAATTTTATATTTTATAGAAAGTGTACAATACTCAGGAAGTCATACAATTAATACCTGAAAGTATTATCAACAATATTTTTCAATTCATAAAATAATTAAGTTGTAAATAACAGATTTCACAAAAGTAAGCATTCTCACTAATAAGATTTTGGTCAAAAATATAAAATTTAAAAAAATCTAATCACCTAACTCAGACTGATATTGGAGAAAATATCAACCTGAATTAAAAATAAAATTCATCAGAAATAAATAAAAATCACTGTTAATTTTATTTTAACATTAGGCTGGGAATCAGAGGAACTAAATCTATTTTAACTAACAGTAAAACATCAATTAATATCTCAACAGACATCAACTCAAATAATAAACACTTTATATTCCCATGCCGAGAGGAAGTTAGATTCACTTTTACTCGAGTGGGTTATTTTAAGATAGAAATATGGGCAGAAGATTAAGAACACCATCTGACAGAAATAAATTATCTCCAACAGACTTGAGGAAAATTTCACACTTAGGCTAAAGTGAAACAGTTTATTATATACAAAATATGTAATTATTAACACCTTTGCATATCCAAGATACTTCTTCATATATGATGGAAATGATAACAGACTCAGTATATTATAACAATAATTTCTTAATATACAATAGACAACATTATCACATTTTTTTATACTGAAAAAAATCAGTGATTCATATTTGGGAAAAATGATTAAACTTATTAAATTCTTGCAAGTTCTAAAAATTTCACAGTTTTTTTTATTTGTTTTGATGCAAAGCTTAGTATGAAATTCCAGAGATATTATTTTAAAAATGAATAAATAAAATAAACCCAGATGACAAGTCATTTTGTTGGCAGAGACCTGTCACACCCTTTAGAAGGTAACTGAAAGGTTAGCTTAGGTAAAAATCAATAACAGGATGTTATGAGTGAAATTGATCTATTCCAATTCTATCAGTATAACAAATCAACAGTGAAAATATGATTCAAGTACATTTAAAATGTAAAAATGTACTTTAGGGTTAAAAAACATAAAAAACTTATCACTTAGAAAATCATAAAATACCATCAAAACTGCTTCGAATAATTCAAGGAAGGAGGAATAAGAGTACCACAAAAAGGATGAAATATGCAATCACAGATATAATGACAAGAATACAAAAAACTAAACATAGAGTACTAAAACATGATAAGATTCCAGGTATTCCAAAATGATTCACCTGTGATTGATAAGACAGGTTCCTGTGGCATTTTCCCTCAGAGTGCACAGCAATAACAAACAGTTCAAACACTAATTAAGGATTTCAGTTACTGAAACAATTTTAAGTGACAAACCAGCAATCATATCATTGAATACAGTTCACCATAGGTACAAACTGCAACCCTTCATTCCCATCTGGGCAGAATCATCGTCCAACTGGCTTTATTGGGGCTCAGAATCCCCACATGTGCCTAAAAGTTCGCTGAACCAAATGGCAAGGGTCCAAATTGCGTTAAGGCTGCCAAAAATTAAGCATTTGGAAAGCTTAACCTAAAAAAGCAAATAGCTAAAGCTAACATTGACCAAACCCCGGTTTTCATATCATATTGGCTTGCCGGTCTCTGTACCAGACGAAAGGTAACACCGTGCCTAATTAAACCGGCAAAAATAATCAATGTTAAGGCTTGACAAGCTGCATTAGACAGGTATATGAACCTACCTTGCAACTGGAAACAGCTTTACTTCCATTTGAAGCGGTTAAATAAATATATTTAAACTTTCAACTATTAAATTAAACCTTCTAATCACTAATACAACGGCTAAAAACTAACAATACCGAGTTTAAAAAATATAAATAAGAATTATTATCACATGTGTAACATTTTACGGAGTTTGGAAGCGGCGACTAGCGCTCCAGCGGGATACACTAGAATCAATGAGAGGTTTTATCATCTTCAGTGTTACCGCCCTTCGCTTATCTGTAAACATATAATAATGCAAATTAAATACAAACGTTTTGATGTATTAGTAATAACAATATTTGAGAACGAAATGTAATAATTTATTTACAACTTTTTTGTAAATATTCAAACTAAATGTACTTGTTAATATCACGCTTGTAACAAGTGTCTGTTACTCAAGTTTGAATACTCAATTATAGAGTTATCCATTAATCAAATTGGACGCCCAATTAGGATATAGAATATAACAATGGGGTAATTATTAAGGTGTTTTCAAACCTGAAAAAAGTTGCAGCTCTCTCCGTCCATAACACAACAGAACGTGTCTGAAACCTAAAATAGTTGATTAATTTGATTTGAGTTGTTGAAAACTACCAATTAATTAAATACATAAATTAAAAATAAAAATATTTACCAATATATAAATAAGTAATCTTATCATGTCTATTTCCAATATTAGATATTTCCATTACTGCATCTTACAATTTTCTCCCGTTTCTTCTACATCCATACTTTAATCCTTGTCCTAAGAAGTATACCCATGCTACTCCAACTGCCTCAATAAAAATCATTTAAATAAGCAATATAAATCTTATCAAGAGCTGTTAACTTATCTAAGATACCAAGTGTTTGCTTTTCGACATTCTTGAATACTTGAAGTGAAAAAAATAATTTTACCTGTAATATATTACTGAAGATTTTTTAAAAAATTTAAAGTAGAGAACAAGTTCTATTTGTTATACTTTTATGAAGAAGGCTTAATAATTTACAACGAGGGAATAATTAAAAGATAATCAATTTGAAGGCTTACAGGTCATTAATGAGGGGATCATTAATTTTAAACTGAGTCATATAATCATTATTGGACCAAGATTAAACTACCAAATTATTTTTTCTTAGTTACTACTTTAATAGATACAACACTGTAATTATAATATTGTAATTTTTATAAACCTAAGTTTTGATATATAACAGAACCTCAACTGTAATATATCGGGGCTTTTTTCTCTTTCAATGTACTAACAAAAGCTGACATGCGACTTAAAACACTGACTGGTTTAAAAAAAAAAAAAATTCCTTAGTCTAGTAAATAAGGCTCTAAAAGCCCGTTTTCAAGAAATTGCCAACTTATATCCTCAAAGGAGAAATACCTGACAAAAAAAAGTGGATTTCATAAAAGTACGGGATTTTTGGCGTTCTGGCATTTATATTTCAAGAGACCCGATTAAAACTTCATATGTAGAATCTAATAGTAAATTTGACGATATTTTAGATAAAAAAGAGAAATTTTGTGTCGGACGAATAGTTTTGGAGTTATTGTAAAAAATGTGCAAAAAAACCGTTGATTTTACAACAGTACAGGTTTTTTAGCGTGCTTTGAAGGGGTATTATTAAAACTTAATATTTAACAGTCAAATAGTAAATTTAATCTGCTGTAAGATGAAAAAAAAAATTTTGAATCGGACAAAAAGTTTCGGAGTTATAGACAAAAAAAGTAAACATGTTTTCGCAGAGAAGTGGGACTGACCGCCAGTTGGCCAATTTCTGCACTTTTTCCCATGACCCTATCTTCGCGGCAAATGGCCCGATTTCGGAGTAGTTTTTTTCATTTCATTGGTAATAATTCCGGCTACAATTAATATTTGAAGACATTCTTCGAAAAAAGCATAATTTTTGTGTTACAGGTAAAAAAACGAAAATAACCGGTATTTTGTGATTTTGAGTATGGAGCCTACGTCTGGCGTGGTAGAAACTTCAGATTCGGATTCAGCACCCCAAAAAACATAAAGATCCGTTGAGAAAAAAAGTTCGGAAATAAAATACATTTAACGGAAATAGATATTCGTTTTTTTTTTTAAACGCTAAATTTTCTTCATTTTCAATTGACTAACCTTAATTTTATTTTAGATAGTTATTGAGAAATAGTGATTAAAAGTAACAATATTTGGGTGAGTGCTTGAGAACGGAGTATGGCGTAGTAGAAAGAATAAAGAGGTAATGACATCTTCAATGATCTATCTTAATCAAATTTTATAAGAATAAACAGGCTGAAATGGTGTGAACAGAATAAATGAAGAAAGACAGGTTAAGAAAAGATATAAATGAAAGATTATTGCTACTAGAGCTAAGGGCGGAACAAGAGCTTGATGGAAGGAGAAGGTGGAACAGGACATGAGACTGGCGGACATCCGTTTGATGGAGGACAGAGCTCTGTGGCAGCAGATGTTGAAGCCTGCTTCGGTCTGTAGTGCCAGAAGAAGGAGAAGGAAAAAAATAAGTTCTTAAAAGTAATACTCCAGTAACTTGAAGGTCCACGGGAAAAAATATTCCTTTAAAAAAAAAAAAAAAAAAAAAAAAAAATCTGTATTCACTTCTATGTTTTCTGCAGAGCTGAATCCGAATATTAACTTTTTCACCCGTCAAAAATGAATTGTTTCGAAAAAAAAAAAAAAAATGGAAAGTCCTCCGAAAAAGGATGCTATTTTTTCAGTTTTTTTTTTTTTTTTTTGTTTCAAAATGAAAAAAACTGCATTTTGATAAAACAATACTTAAATAATAACAATGTTTAAAAACAATAAATACAAAATTAAAAACTCAACCAGATACAAAATTCAAGTTCATTTATTTCCTAGAAGTTGTTTCATATACTCGTAGACTTTTATTTGACAAAATAATCATTTAGGCGCAAGCGTGTACTAAAGCAAGAAAATGAAACGGTAAATGGAAAGTTGATCACTAGTTGCAAGATCCGATTAAGATCCGTAACTTTAATTTTAAAAGTATATTTTTTGGACCTATTTTCGTACTCCATTTATTGTTAATAATTCTCTTTTTAAAATGGAATTATGGAAGAATTAATCACTAACTCTTTTAAAAATAAATAAAAATTATAAATGTTAGTATCTAAGGATTAAAGTCGTCCGATTCTATTCCTAATTACAGTCTCGATACATAGGGGGACAAGATAGGAACAATAGCTCCCCCCCCCCACACACAAAAAAACAAACAAATAAAAGTAAAAAAATCTAAAAAAATTAAAATATTACAAACTTTTTTGATTGGTCATTTCGAAATGTATTGAACACTGTGGTTAAAAAAAATATAAATCTCTTAAATTATGGTTTCTTTGCTCCTGTTATGTTCTTTACAACAAGATGACGAAAAAATAATTCTATGTTTTAGATCCACCGCTGTTGAATTTTGTTTTTGGATTACTCCTGTCTAATTATAATTACTATTGCCCATTATAAATAATGCCACAACTTATATGGCCATCATCAGAGCTAAAAACAAGAAAATGCAAAATACAGAAGCAGAAAATATACTAAAAAGACACGACAATTATCTTCTTGATTTATTGTATCCTTTTAGTATATTTGCTGATCTGAAGATGATGCCACCAAAGCCATGGCCGAAACGTTGACAAAATAAATTAATGTACCTATTGTCAATTTTAACTATTGTTATTTTTTATCCCATTGACTGATCTCTCTTAATAACCTACAAGATATATTCATCCAGTCACCAAATACACCTCTCCAATAAATAATTCAGGTAATGAAAAATAAATGTAAAATGTTACAAATATTAAATAATTGTATGATTATATCTACCTTATTTTCCCCCGCTTTTATCCATATCATTTTCTTAATTATTAAAAAGTCTATAAAATAATTTCTAATTGTTGCTTCGTCTATGCAAGTCTTCTTTTAACTGACCTGGCATTTGTGGCGACCTTCTTGGCAAATGTGCCAAATGCAAATCAACATCTGATTAATCTAATAAAGATTTGGTTTTAAATGAGATGTCCATCCCCTGATTATTATAATTATATATATTCTATTTTGATTTTACGATATTATTTTGTAATTTCTCTGAAGGACTGTTATAAAAACCGTTAAAAGAAGTTTATTCTTTCTATTTATATAAAAATATACATGTCTAAACGAAATTCGATTGGCTTAATTGATAATAAAATTTATTTAACAAAAATGAGTTCCACCTTGGCATTGTTACAACCCATTCTATGAAATGTTTTTATTTCTATGAATTCAAAAAAAGAGGGAACACCTATATCGATGCAACCTTATTTTTAAAAGTGAATAAGAGTCATATAAAATGTCATTATTTGTTTTTATGATTTTGAGAAATAATAAAAAAAATCATATAAATTTATCTAATTAACTAATACCCTGATATAAATAAATAAATGTTTAATAATGAAAACATGTGAACAATTTAGTTGGCATTGTCATATTGAGATCTCACAAGGGGTCGTATTGTTTGCTTATCGGCTTGTTGCTGCTTGTTAACTGTTTGATTTACTCAATTGTGTTTTCCTATTGTTGCTTGGACAGAGCTAGATTAAATAAAAATGGTGGGTTGTTTAGTTTCAAAAATTTAAATTCGTTTATTTTTTTAACTTTTTGTGTAAATAGCTTGTTGCCGGGCTTTATAACCTGTACAAATTAATTTTATTTAACGCCCCCGTTTTAAACTTTTGTTTCCCTTCTCTCTATCACTTAAACCAATTGTTTTCATTTGTAGCATTTTGAAGGTTTTATTTTCATTTTTTTAATTATTTAATTATTTTTTACAGTCTCACACTATTATGTTGATTCAACCTGGACCCAAAGCAGAAACCAGGACATATTCAGATTACGAATCCATCAATGAATGTATGGAAGGTAAATATAAATTCAAACCTAGTTACTATTGTAACTATTTATTATATTTAGTTCTTGTATGTTGCTAGATTTTAACCACTTTAGCATTGTCACCTGTTTATAATTTCTTGATATTGCTTCCTCCTTTTAATATTTTTTCAATCTAGCACTTGTATTATTAGCAGGTTTTATGGTATCATTTTATTCTTAGTTTATAATAATGCATAAAAACTTGGTTATAAGCCCATTGCAGTAGTATCATTGTGATAACTATTATTCTGTTCATTAAATATTATGCAAGTTGATGTATGATTACAATCTGGGCAACTACATCGAACCACTGCTCCATCAAATCCACATAACTTCCTGATTGAATTTGATGCTTCTCTCTGAGTTTCATTTATCGATAGCTTTTTCCTATAACTTCTGCTGTTACAGGAACATTCCGTATCAATGGTTTTAACTTGGTTTGCGCTTTTTAGTTTGTTTTATTGATGTTTTCCTATTTTCTCCCCTCAAAAGTAGAAAGGAGTATCATAAGTTAACATCAGTTTCATCATGGATTTAGAGCTTTACATGTTGATTTTTACTCATTTCCTCTTAAGATGATAAGAAGTAACATGAAATTAATGTTACTTTTAACATATATTTTATGTTTTATTTATTATATTTATTTTCACTTTCCTAATATGAGAAAGTTTATGAGAAGTTGACAATATTGCTAATACTGATTAAGTATTTTTTCTATTTCAATATTTTCTTAATTCCAATTCTTTAATTTGAGAAGGTGTTAGAGAAAACATTAGTTTGAACATGGATTTATTGCTTGTGTGAGAAAGGAGATTAACCTTTCTGTCCTGAATTGAAAACATTGAAAGAAGGTAACAATCAATAAAATGGTATTTATGGCAGGAGGAGGGGTGGAGCTGTGCCGTTTCCTCAATTTCATATTCTAATAATAAGTTGGGTACCAACATCAAATCATTGCTCCACCCCTGCATTCGCCGGGAATACCTTTTTATCAATTGTTCCCTTCTTCCAATTTATTTTGATTTAGTTACTACTTTCTTTATTTTTTTTCAGGAAGATTATTCTTCATTTCCTCTCAAACTTGAAATTCATATTCAAACTAATATTAACGTGG
Source organism: Euschistus heros (assembly GCA_003667255.2). Classification (NCBI taxonomy): domain Eukaryota; kingdom Metazoa; phylum Arthropoda; class Insecta; order Hemiptera; family Pentatomidae; genus Euschistus; species Euschistus heros. Next base: position 1,164,138 of record RCWM02000296.1, read on the forward strand.
TTATATATTCTCTTATTAAAATGAGAAATAAGAAAATGATTATGTGAAAATAAGAAAATATCAAAATAAAAAAAAAAACACTTAATCAATGTTGAATTATTACTATAGTAAATCAGAATTAATATAATACTAATTCAGAAGTAATGCTAACTTCTGATAAATTTTCTTACATTTGGGAAGTGGTAATTACAAAATATAAATACTTACAACATAAAATCCATGTTGAAAGTTATGTTGCTAAAGTCTGTATATTTTTTCACATTAGGGAAGTGGAAATAAGAAAATATCTAACATCTAATATTCTTGCTCATATATATATATATATATATATATATATATATATATATATATATATACATATACATATACATATACATATACATTAGGTTGGAGTGATTTATTGAATTAAAATTACAGTCTGTCTCACCTTAGGGAATCTCACATAATGCCATTTCGCCCTGAACTTTTCTGGTCCACATCATATCAAAACACCTGGGAGGTGCAAGGCAACTAAACACATAAATTTTTTTTGTGTTTTTTGTCTCGTCTTTTAAATGTTTTTTAGTACTCAGATACAGAGTTTCGTAAATATTTTTTAATGGAATTTATTGTAAATAATCTTCATAAATTCATAAACCCCTGTGAGGTGCATGCAACTATTACAGTATTAGGTAACGGCCGGCAAGCCAGCCACCACCAAACTGGCTTCACCCACGCTACACCGACCAGCTCGATCATTATGCTTCACTTTGGGTTTACATTTATCGATAGTTCTTTCTTATAACCTCACTTCTACAGTTTCAACTTAGATTGTTCTGTTCAGTGTGTTATATTGATATTTAGTCTTCTTAAATGTAAATTGATGAAACAGAAGTTAACATTATGAATTTCATAAAGAATTTAGTGTTTTTATAAATTCATGTTTTCTTATTTCCCCTTTTCTAATGTGTAAAAGTGTTACAAAAGTTAAGAAGATTAATTTCTACATGGATTTGGTGTTTTATATTTTTATATTTGTTGTATCAATTTAAGTGAGAAAATTTCAGTTTACATATTTTGTGAATGGATTCATTGTCATCCATATTACTTACTGTCCTGAAGTGAGACAGATTGTATTATTAATTCACTAAAAAAAAATCAGTCTAAAAATAAATGTGAGAAAGTATATCACAGGTTTCATATTTTCACTTCAGCAGAAATTTCACTATAGCAGAAATTAACATCATAACTTACAACAAGAATTCTGTGTTTTATATATTTATAATTTGTTATTTACACTTTTCTAATATCAAAAAGTTTATCAGAAGTTAACATTACTTGTTATTTAGCATTATATTAATTTTGATTAAATATAATATTAATTCAACATTGATTTAGTGTCTTATACCAGGTATGCAAGTTTAAAATGTCGTTTATTTCTTAAAATATATACACAGTAATTTAAAAAAAAGTATAATATATTTTATTCAAAGTACTGACCCTCGCTTTCTACACATTTTGCCCATCTCTCGGGCAATATATGGATACCATTCCAAAAGAATGCTTCATCTTTATTTGAAATCCATTCATCGAGCCATTTTCGTACGTTTTCGAAATTGTTGAAGTGTTGCTCCGCCAATGAGTGTCCCATCGATGAGAAGAGGTGATAATCAGAAGGCGCCAGGTCAGGTGAATACGGCGGGTGGGGTAGGAGTTCCCAACCAAGCGAAGAAATCGTTTCCTTAGTCAATCTGGCTGAATGTGCAGGAGCGTTATCATGCTGAAGAATGACTTTGGCGTGCCTGTGAGCCCATTCTGGGCGTTTTTTCGATCAATGCGTGACTCAAATTGATCATTTGTTGTCGGTAGCGCTCGGTATTGACTGTTTCGCCGGGTTTGAGAAGCTCGTAGTAGACTACTCCCTTCTGATCCCACCACACACACAGCATTGTCTTCTTCCCAAAACGATCCGGTCTTGCACTCGATGTGGATGGTGGTCCTGGCGTTACCCATGATTTTTTTCGTTTGGGATTCTGAAAATAAATCCATTTTTCATCGCCAGTTACAACTCGATGCAAAAAAACCCTTTCTTTCGTGGCGTAAAAGCAGCATTTCGCACACAGTTTTTCGTTTTTCCATCTGTCGTTCGTCCAATTCATGTGGAACCCATTTTCCAACCTTTTGAATCTTTCCCATAGCTCTCAGGCGATCGGAAATGGCTTGCCTAGTGACATTCAACTGTTCTGCCATCATTTGTTGGGTTTGGGTATTGTCTTCGTATAATAAAGATTGCAATTCGAAGTCCTCAAACTTTTTTGGTCGATTTTCTCGTTTTTGATCAGTAAAATCAAAATCACCATGTTTGAAACTTTGAAACCAACGTTCACATGTCCTGACGGTTGGAGCAACATCGCCATAAGTCTCAACAAGAATTCGATGACATTCAGATGCCTTTTTCTTTTGATTAAATAAGAAAATCATGACATGCCGCAAATGCTCTTTATTTGGCTTAAAATTAGACATTTTTAACACCAAAGAAAGGTATGATACGTCCACGTAAACGACTTAAAAAAAACTGACTTTTGTAAACAAATGACTAACAAACAAAATAGCGTTTAGAGATAAGCAAATCCTTCAATAGGCTAAGAGCGCTTTCTATTGGAATTAAAACGACATTTTAAACTTGCATACCTGGTATTTTGATATTTTCTTATTCTCATTTTAATGTCAGAAGGTAAACAGAAGTTAATATTACTTTGAAAACAGGGATTTAGATTTTTTCTGTAAATGAAGGGGACCTTTCCCCTCAAAAATTAGCGATTAAAACACGGAAATAAATTAGAACAAGGTTAAAATCGATAAAAGGTATTCTGAACACGCATTGGGGCTGGAAACTCACTTGTGTAATGGTACCAAAACATTAAATCTGTGTTAAACTGATGTTGTTAACTTCTGTTTTGCGTTACATTTGAGAAGGCGAAATATTAATATAACACACTAAACAATAAAATCTATTGGAGCCTGGGTTCGACAGATACAGTTTACGTTTTGGTTTAGATCCATATTGAAACACTGATGATGGTGATAGTTTTACTATAAACGTTTAAAACTGTTGTTTAGTAAGTGTCTTGTTGCTTTATAATAAAGGTATTAGTCCATTATCACCACTCAAGGCAAACCGTCATAACATATACATACACGAATGATTTTTCTGTAAGGTGATTATTAAGTATAGGTTAGCTCATATTTTTGAAATAATAAATCACAAAAAGTATCAATTTGCTTATAGATCTTAGCCTTATTTATGATACTTTAAATCTATGAAAATCTTTATTTTTTTTTACTGATACTAACTTTAATAAGCAGTTTATCTTGTTATTTAATAGTGGAATAATACAATTTATGTAGTTGTAGCGATGGAATTACTGAGATTAGAGCATTATTAATTTTTTTCTTATATTTTGGTACTGTCTTATTCTGATGTGAACAATTAAAATAAATCTTATTTCTTTTTTAAATTATTTTATTTTTGTTATTTAGGTGTTTGCAAGATATACGAAGAGCACCTTAAAAAACAGAATCCTAACACACCCGCCATCACTTATGATATAAGCCAGCTTTTCGATTTCATCGACCAGCTTGCTGATCTCTCCTGCCTTGTGTATGTTTTATTCATTTTTCTTATTTTTTAGAATATAATAATACTATCATTAAGTATCAATTTTCATAACTATTGTTTAATTACCGATTAATAATAGGTTCATTGTTTTAATTTTTTGAAGATATTCTAGAAAATGTTGCAAAATATTCTCAATCCCTGAACCAGGGCTTTAAAAAATCCCATAATTTAACAGATAATAGTTATAATAAACTAATATTAGGTTGTCCCACATGAAATGACCGTTTTTAGAACCAGGAAGAAAATAAATATTTGAGATCAAATCTATCATATTTTTTATTCTTAGTATTTACTATAATTTTTGATACACTTCTGCGGCTTACCAAGTTTTCTATCTCAGATTTGATAAACATTAAGTCACGTGATAAAAGGAATTCAGAAAATGCATTTTTCTGCAAACCCCCAAAAAAGTAGTGGTCTGTTGGGGATAGATCACGGGAATATGGGGGGTGTGGTTAGACTTCATAGCCCTTTAATTTATTCACTGTCAGTATTGAAACATGAGGTGGGGTGTTATCATGAAAAAGGATATGTCCTTTCCTGTTCACCAGTACCGGCTGTTGCTTGATCAAATGTTGATGCATTTGGTCAATTTCTTGGCAGTATAATGTTGAATCAATTGTTTTTCCTGTCCACGGGGCAGATTTTCTAATGTCGTATCTCCTGAGGAAAATTCCTGATGGATGGTTCTTTCATTAGCACTTCCTTCACCAAACACATGATTAATATTTCTTGCTGCAGCGGAATGATCGAGTTTGTACTCATATAACAAAATTGGAGATGTAGATAGTTAGGGTAGGCAGTCATAGTCTAACTATCTACATCTCCTATATATCACAGTCAAGTATACCTTATGATTATAAAAAAAATTGTTTGGATATTGCGTGTTTCCATGACCTTGGTTAAAATTATACTAAAATCTGTTTGCCTACTTGGGGAAAAAGCAAACACAATTTGCAAATAGAGGATTAACAAGTGCTTATTATAGATAGTAAATAGTTTGCTAGGAATCAACAGGCAACACTTAAATCCTCTATAAAGAAAAATCGGACATTTCATGTGTGACAACCCAAAAATATGTTTGTTGGCGACTAAGCTATTATATAAAAAAGAAGAAATAATAAATAAATGAACAAAATATTCATATAAACTGATTATATTAATAATAGGATATTTTGTGAGAAACATGAAAGTTAACATAAATACATGATTTATAATAGTAATAATAATGTACAATGGTTGAACATAATTAAATTGTGGAAAAGATAAAGGGATATGTGCGGTCATTTAAAATTGGCAATCAATTGACATCTTTTTTTTTCTTTTTTTAATGACCTCATACCCTAACCATTCTCAACAATTATAACAATATTTATAAATATATTGTTAGGCAACAGTCATATTTACAATACTAATATTTTTACAATAGTAAATCAAATTTGAGAAATCAATTACATTAGCATTCTTGAGTCACAACTGGAAAAATATGTAATTGTTATTATATTCCTAAAAAGAATCATTTAATGTTTATGATTCGGAATAGAATTAATTAAAAAATCACTGATGAGTAAAAAATGCTACTCTTAGGTAGATGAGAAAGATAGGAGGGTAATTATGTTTTTGAAAGAGCAAAGTATTGCAGATAAAACGGAGGTAACTATTTTAGCTTGATCGGTGAGAGGAGTGGTTATAATGGAGGATCTGTAGAACTAATCTTAGATTATAGTTCATAAGCATATTCAATTTTTCCCTCTGTGAATCCGGTGAACCTCCATGGATGACATGAGACATCACAATAATGTAATATGGTTATAGTAGGAGTTGTCAATAAATGTTATATACTAAAAGTTGATCATTACATTTTGTGCAAGATAGGAGTTTTAACCCTTTAGTGCATGATTTTTTCTTTTTCATTCTAGTAAATTTTTTTTAATATGTTTTGGTCAGGTTATTAATAGAAAAATACTGAAAAAAATATTTTTTACCTACAAACCATTTTAATTAATAATATACATTATGTTGCACAAAACTAAAAAAGTGATTTATCTCGATAATAAAAAACAAGAATTTTATCCTCATTAATATTTTACAAACTACATATCTTGGGAAAAGCCGCAGAAATTTTATTTGATAAAAAAAACACTATGGATGTTATAAAAAAAAAAAAAAAAAAAAAAAATAAGAACACGACTGGAAGGAAGGAGGAGTCTCCACAACTGAGGACTTGCAGATGTAAGTGACAATTAGAGACATGCCTGGTCTAGGTAGGGCATGCATGCTCCTCTCATGCCTAGAGGGATCATGTAGCATCTCTAATACAAGATTTGGTTCCAATAAACACGAAGAGAGTTCGCTGCCATAAGTATAAATATAATGTTGCAGATATGCTACACTATGCACTAGGGGGTTAAAGCAAAAATTTGCCCATTCGTATCCTAGAAATGTCAAAAAACCTAAAGTTGTTGGTTGAATTTGGATAAACTATGTTAAAATTGAATAAAAAAATCATGAATAGTACAGAGAAATTAGCTTCGAACCTCGAACTCTAACATTTAAAGGTTTGACTGCTGCAAATTATTTACCACACTTAACTTTTTAGTTAAGTTTGCTATAAAAGTGTTTTTCTAGTTTTTTAAAACTGTAATTTTTATTCTAGATTTATTTCAAGTATAAAACTAATCAACTTTAAGAATACAAATTTAAAATTGTTAGGAACTTAGGTTTATTTGGGAAAAGATGAATAAAAATAAACATGGTACTCAGTCAATAGGTTGAGAATTAGAGGTAAATATCAAGTCCTTGGTGTTGATACGTACTGACTTCGACAATCTAAAGGAAAATTGAACTGAAAAGAACTCATGTAATAAGAGTTCCGTTGAGTTTTTAAAAACAGCAAAATCGTAAAACAGAAATAGAAAGTAGGCACTAGTTGTAGTAGGAGCAAAATGGAGGTTAGTTGTTCAAGCTTGTTTACCTGCCTCGGCTGAGGACACAACAAAACACGATTAAACCCGAAATGAGGAACTAAGTGACGACAAACTACCTAGTTCACTTAGTTCAGTAGTTCATTTATCTACCTAGTTCATTTAGTTCAGTAGTTCTTTAGATTGTAGGTCCGACGGTTCCCTGCCTGACTGGTGGGGTAAAAGAACTATAGTTCACCAAAACAGAGAGTGCTTTTTATAGTTCATTTTCCGGATCTAGTTGAATGAACTAGTTCGTTCACATACTTCTCATCTCTAATTTTGAGCAATAACATACTAATGATCTTTTTAAGAGAGGGTTTGTTGTACGAGTTAACATTAATAAATTATAGGCTTATGACAGAGCGGATGTGTGCACTGTTCAACAATGGTTTAATAAAATGTGGCAATGAGGTTCATCGCAGGAATTCTTCTATGAATGTGACAATATTCTGTGATCTTTAGTAGATAACAACCCGTAACAGTTCAAAAACTTTCACAAAAAATAACAATTAGCAAATGAAGGAATGCTGGTGGTAATCTTAAGGCAATTAAATAAAACAGATGAAGCGTAGAATGACACAAAATAAAAACTAAAAACTCATCATTATGAAAGATTTTGTCATTATGAGAGCTGTTATGAATCTCTGCCTCAACTGCCCTTCTCTTTAGACTTCTAACCTACTACCTTATTTTTAAGGTCCTGGATCACTTTTTAAACAATTAAAAAGTTTTGATCAAAAGTCGGTATAAATCATAAATGGTTGATAATAATTTAAAAATTTTTTGTTAGGAGCCAACATGCCAGAAATTTATTGAGAGGAATGAAGAGTATTTTGACAAATAAAAATATTTTCTAATAATTTCTTTTATAGTTTTATTTTAAAATCATTTAAATAAAGGCTTAGTGAACCCGAAGTTTCGATGCCATCACCACCAACCATTGACCACACTCCTCCCTCCAACCCACTCCCTACAAATGTAGTTAGTAGTTAACAGCGGGCAACTACATTTTTTGTAACTAGTAGTTAAATTTTTCCAACTACCAACTACAAGTTAAAAAATGTAGTTGGTAATTGCAATTATTTAACTACTAACTACTGATGGTCGTACAAGTACTAATAACTTCAAGGTATTACTGACAATAAGTCAGCCTTATTGGGGTTGCAATCATTTGAAAAAGGGGTAGGGGGACAAGCTTTGCAACAAAACTTGCTGTATTACCAAAACATGCCTATAATCGCAGTAGAAATAAAAAAAAATTAAATAACTGAGATTAAAGGACTACAACACCATAGCACTTTAACATACTTTGTAAAATATTGTTAATAACTGCTTCAAATGAAGAAGAAAAAATATTAAAAATTACAGTCAATCTACAAATGTAACAAGGGTTTCTTTATTGCATGGTTGATTGTTGAAAATTTCGGTTCTGGTACAATAGGCCTTATTTGAAAATAAATAATAGAATTTGAGCTACAATGTTTATTTTCCTTGCTGTATTTTCATTTTTTACATAAAAAAATTTGTTGATTTAGATGAAATGTTGTAATACAAATATTTATAGGTGTAACTCATTATTTTTACTGAACGACAAGTGGCTTTGAAAAAAAAAAATTAAATAAAAAAAAACTACCTTTTTAGTTAACTACTTTTTCAGTTAACTACCAACTAGTAGTTAAGATAACTAACTACTTCTACTGTAGTTGCAAAAAATAGTTGTTCATTTTCAACTACCAATTACTAGTTAATAGTTGCTCCACGCAACTACTTAACTTGTAGTTGATAGTCTATTTCCCCACTCTGATTCAGTCTTTACTTAACCCAATGACTTTATTTACCGGACACCCTTTATATAATATACATATTTATAATATATGTATTTAGTGTTATGTAATAAAATACATAAACTTTTCTTTTTTGTTTTATTGGGGCTTAACGTCCTTATGTACTGCAACTAGGGCTGAAAGAACTGAAGTATATTTAATTATTTAATATTATAAAGTGAATATTATGCAATAAAAGGGTTCTCTGGTCGTCCTTTTTCAATCTCACCAAAGGGGTGGGAGAGGATTTCTAATTAAACTAATAATTAAGTAAACTAATTATTCGATTTCACCTAATTAGAATTTTCAGAACATAGTTTGTGTAGAAATCATGAATTTCAGATAGGGAGTTAAAGAGCATATGGATTCAATCCATTTCAAATCACCCAATTTAAATATAATTTGTTGCTCAACATTTTTTATTTTCCTGATTCCTTTTATCATGGATTCCCTATGGGTAGACATTAACAAAACTCCAATTAAAAAAAATTTACAAGCCATATTTTTTATTTAACAGCCATTTTAAAATGATGATTCAGTGAATTTTATGAAATAACTGGGTTTGCGGAAAATTCAATTGTGAAGTTATTTTTAAAGATATCAAAATAATTTAAAAACTAGTGTGTTCAGCATGAAATGACCTTCAAAAGAACATTATTTTAATTTTCCTATCATGCAAGAAAGTTATTCGAACTCTTTCTCAAAAACTTGGAAAAAAAAATTTAAAAATCGTAATTTTTAAGGCCATAAATTTAAAGGAAGGAGAAGAGACTCACAAATAATATTTTATTTCTGTGTTGAGTGCATGTAGTACTACCAACAGCATAAGTTTTAGTCTTGAGAATGTACTCCTTTTTTCTCTACGGCTTTTCAAAAATGGCTAAAAGCAGGTTTTTGCCAATTTTCATAGGTCAATTTCTTAAAAGGGACTGAATGAAATCCAGTTAAAATTTTATAAAATGTTCCTTATACTAATAAGAATTCACCAAAAAAAAATTATGACTGAGACTCAACTATGTTTTGAGTTGTAGAGCTGTAAATTTCAATAAAAACGCTACCTTTTTAATACACTCGTGCAATGCTAAATTAGCGACTAGAGGCTTGAAATTATGTTAATTGACAAGTTTAAATTATGGTTAAATTAAATTATTATTTAGAGTTTTGAAATAATGCACTTAACTTATATTTTTAAATGAAATACTTGACTTAAAAATGTCCATTAATTAAAAAAATATATAAGTATATGATACCAAGTAGGTTTGTAAGTTGTAAAATATTGTAGAACCCATTGTAAAATATGACACATCAGTTCTTATGATGCAACAAGGTCATGTGAGTTTTATATTTTTAGATTTTAACTCTTCCATGTGCAACTGCTTCCACAGCCTACATCTTTCCTGAACCTACTGATGCATTTAACTTGTAAATAATACGGCCAGGCAATTGTTATTCTTAGGGGACAGTAAGTCCCAGAATAAAGTTAATTTTTCATTTATTCATTCGCCTAAATCGCAAAAGCTGAATTGACTACATTCTGGCTGTTTTGTACCAAGTCATCACTTTTTCTAATACCGTAAAAGCTTCAGAAGGTGAAGGGACTGAGTTGTCATCTACTGGTTCTTCTTCACTGTCACTGCCTTCGTTGTATTTTCTAACTCTAGAACTGAGGTTGCAATATTGTTATCTTCCAGGATCTCTTTAACTTTAATGCTGTACTTTAATACCCCCAATTACTTTTTGCCCTGCAAAATTATAAAACTTCTGTTGTTTCTGCTCTTGATAAAATATTTAAAAATATATATATATATATATATATATATATATATATATATATATATATATATATATATATATTTATATTTATAAATTAAAATTAAATATTAAAAATATATATAATATTTATTTATATATAACTATATAAATATTAAATATATATATATTTAAAATATTTAAAAAAATCCTCAGGAGCCATTCGGATTTTCGACGCTCTACTGTAATACAAAAATTCATTTTTAAGAACAATTTTACTTTTTTATAAAAATTACTTTTTATCATCATCTGTCTATGAAAGTTACAAAAATTATTAATCAAATTTACAACATTAAATTGATTAAATAAATAATAAAAGGCTTATACAATTAGTACAAAAAAAACCTTTCCGGTTCTTGAAAGTTTGTTGGAAGTTGTTAAGATGGTTGACTCCTTCGAGATCCTCATTTTATTTTATTTTTTATTAAGTTAAAAAATATAAACCCTATCACCCTGTCCACATAGCATTGATTTCGAAGGCCGCTTTTAATTCTAAGAAATCTCTCATCAACCCTAAAGCCAGACTCAGCTCCTAGCGATTTTTTTTTTTTTTTGTGGAATTGAAATTTTGCTTCTTATGTGTTAAGTGTGTGGTAATTAAGAAAAATACTATTTCAGTTTCCTCTTTATTCCAAACCAAATTCTTATTCCAATCGTGATATCCATATACAAGCCAAAGTCAAAAATCAACGCAACAATTAATATCATATATTAGCACTATAGAAAAACAGGTAACAGTAGTAAAGTGATTATAGGTATCAGCTTGAGGGAAGTTTCTCATGGATTTGCCACTGCATTATATGAAAATGAAAATTACGTAAACTTCTAAATAAAAATAATTATAAATTAGTAATACATCTAAATAAAAACAATGGTAAAAATAAAATGTTCATATAGTAACTGCGGCAGTGGCAAATCCATTTCACATCGCCTCTTTGGTTATCACGCCAGCTGATATCCAATAACCTTCACCAATCAGTGTTGCCCGCTACATTGTATTAAGTGTGCAGAAAAAACAATTTTTTTTTTTTTAATTTTAATCCTTTTCTTCATAATGGAAACTTACGGACATTACTATTTACATAAAAATTGAGATCAATCACTTAACTTTTTGCAGTTTCATTATGTATTTTAAAAAAAATTAACTGTTGTTTTTCTAGGTATCAGAAAGGCACCAATACTTACGCCCCGTATAACAAAGACTGGATCAAAGAGAAGATATACATCCTGCTGAGACGACAAGCTAACATGCCTAACTAACTCGAAAGCTTTTATAATTGAAAAAATAAAATGTACATAACTGAGTTTATGAATATTTGGATTTGATTCGGAGAACAAATATTTATTTTTAATTTAATATTTGATGTCAGGAAGTGATTTTCATTCAATGTTTATTGTTTGAAAAAGAAAAGGACAAAAAAAATATATATATATTTATTGTGAAATGACGGATTTAATCCTTTGATATTGATGTTAGAGCTGTTATGTATAAATTATTTATTTAATATAAATTACAATGATGTCTAGAATTTTCTTATACATTACTGCATTTAAAGACTTTTCACTTCGGCAAGATTCAAATTTCATTATTTTAACTCATCTTTGTAAACGAAGATAATTTTGATGTAATGAATGTGACTAATGCATAACAGGCTAACAATTACTTTTTACATTCTGATTTCGTGAATCAAAAACTTTTATATGTTCTTTTCCAATGGTATGTTATTTACGATGCAATATTTATATACGTATATGTTTATATTACCTGTTTTTTTTTTTATGTTAGTTTTACCAGTATATGTTTTGAATTAATTTAAATTTTATGGATTTATTTGTTCGAAGACCTAGTAAAGGTACTTTGTTAGATTAGCTTACAACATGCCATTTTATTATTTATTTTAAGTTTTTGTGTGATATTTTTTTATTTAAAATAAATAAATTCATTGTCCTTTTTGTGACAATGTTATTTCTGACAAAACAAGCTGCCAGATGGATGAGCTAATGTCACCTGATTAGACATGATACTCTGTTTTATTATGTATTACTGATTGCAGTAATTTTAACTGATCTCTCAAGTGTAAATGTTTCATTGTTCTTTTAAAATTAAAATTTTATGTTATTTCCATTTTCATATTATGTAGATGTATGAATGAAATACATGTTTTTAAAAATATTTCATGGTTGTTATTTTTTGATCCTTTAACCCTTTTCCATGTCAAGCATAAATATTTAAAGCATTTAAATTCACTGTTTGTTTTTTTTTTTTTTTACCGGTCTAATATTGAATAAATCTGTAAAAAAAATAAATAAATAAAATAAAATAATAATTTACTTTCATTTATTACAATTTTTTTGGTTTTTTAACCTCATTTTTTGTTTTTGAATGATGGGCCCTCTCCAATCTTTCGAATTATGGTGTACTGTAGTACACTGTGCCCTTAAGAGGTTTAAATCAACTTATTGTTTTATTTATTTTTTTAACAAAATACATATAAGTCATTCTACCATTACATACAAATTTGGGTCCCGAAGCGTTTGTGTTTTCTACACGAAATTTCTTGCAGCTTAACTGTAACAAGTAGTTGCAAGGTACTTACCTCTTAAACGTAAAGTAGTTTTCCCATGGTTAATGATTTGTTTTCATGCTTAAATTTGAATTCAAAATGTCAAAATCTAATTCCCTCATTTGCCGCACAACATGAGTTGGTTTAAGTTAAATATGAATAAGTAGAGTATAATAGCATTGACTGGCTGCCATAATGTGCCATCCAATTTCATTGGTGTGATTTCGGACATTAATCTGTGTGCCCAAATATACAAATGCCTGGACCACTTTGACATCGCTGTAACTTTACATATATACTAGTGACTTACTAGGGGGCTGATACACATGTACTTGGTTTTGTTTCCGTTGATGTATTGTCCCAGTCTCTTTGCCAAATTTTCTATTACAGCAAATGCGTGTTGTACGGCTTCCAATGGTCTACCGACTAGGTTTGGGTTATTGGCATATCCAAGAATTTGTACAGTTTTGTTTAGAAATGTTGTGCTTCCTGTTTGGATTACAGAATCTCTGATGGCTTTTTCAAAACAGATATTAAATATAAGGCAAGCCAGACAATCTCCCTGTCTCACACCTGCTGTTGTGCCAAAACCTCTTGACAATGCCCCATGCTTCCTTCTAGTTTTCCACATTGCAGTAACCCTGCGATTGTTGCATGTATTTCTATGCATACAATCTCTCGACATAATGCGTATTATCATTAATATTTGTACAAACATGTTCAGTTATATATAACGTTAACATATTTTAAAATAATATAGAAATTATTAAATGAATATGAAATATAAACAATAATTAGTCAATGGAATTGGAAGTTAATTAATAAATACGATTAAAAAAAGATTAAAAGGTGAAAAAAAATGAAGCTAAAAAAAATAAATAAATGATTAAAAAAATAATATATATATAAACAAAAAGAGGTAGAATCATAGATAAACTGGTCAATTGTTGAGTTCCATATAATCAACATGATCCAAATATGCATCAAACCCATCAAAATATTTATCCAAGAGATCCTTCTTTAAAGGCGGCCATTTGTCTCCGTTCAGTAGGACTTTGGATATCAGTTAGTATCTGTGTCTTTCCAAGTTTCTGTAATCATAAATAAGATGATCATAAGTTAGTTTTCACTGTTCCCCTCACAGTTACAAATGCTGTAACTGTTACTAACTGTCAGTAAGTTTAAATCTGTGTAAGTAACTTTTAGCTCCGCCGTTTGGGTAAGTTTGTAATTCAGTTTTTTAATGTTTTTTCTGCCGTTTAAAGTTTTAATGAATTCGTAAGTATGTCTTTCTTTTATCAAATTTGTTCATCTTTTGTTCCAAGTTTGTCGAGTCGTTTTCAAAATGTGCTTACCTGCACTAATTGGTGCGTTATTCAATACAATTTGAAGAGTTGTATCCTTTGCCGTATTTTTAGCTTCTATATCTGCCTGCTCATTTCCAAGGATCAATCATGCATGCTTTCTTACAAGGCATTTATTGCCTTCCATGGTCATTCTCACCAGTCTGACTAACTTCTTGGGTTTATTCATTTCCGTCATGCCCATATATGCTTCCCCACTATCAATCGCGTCATAAGGTTGCTTAAAATCTATAAAAACATGATGAGTATCAATCCGGTACTCTCTTGTCTTTTCCAGGATTATCCTGAGGGTAAAAATTTGGTCAATAGCTTATGTGCCCTTAATGAAGCCACACTAATATTTTCCAATTTCTTTCTGTGCATATGGAATCAATCTCTTGTATAATAAATTAATCATTAAGAATAATGAAAGTTGGAAATCTTGAAAGAAAAACATGAGTAAAACAAAATTTGTAAACTATGCAACAGAATATTTTTTATTTTTATTTTAAAACTTTAATGTATTATATTATATACCATTTAATGTATATATGGTATAATATATATACCATGTATTTATATTATCTTATATTATTAATTTATTAGAAGAGATGTCAATCCTTAAACTAAAGAATGTTGATAACATTCAAACTGATGAAATATGTATCTTTAAATTGTAAATTAATGTTAATGAGTCTTTGATAGATAAGTTATTTACAATAGTAGATTATTGTACAATAGAAAATATTATACAATAGTTATGTTATTTTTTTATCTTTGATAAAACTATTGGTTAATAGTTATTGCTACATTGAACAAATATAATTATAAACATATACTTTATCTATGCTTATTCTTAAGATAAATGTATTAACACGCACGATTCTCTGTTCAGTATTTTTACTAAGACTAAAATTAAAATAAAAACTACAAGAAATTGTCCGTCATTACAGACTACTTCAACATTTACTTGACAAGCGTTCAAAGCTCCCAATTAATTACAAAAGACTCATATACATGACTGTGATTAGACCTATTTGGACGTACGGAGTTCAGCTTTGGGGCTCCACTAAACCATCCAATTCATCTCGTATTCAATCCTTACAATACATTAGAAAAATCCTCAATGCTCCTTACTTTGTCACCAATACACCTATCCATAAAGATGTTCATGTTCCATATGTTGCTGATTTAGCCCAAACCAGATACCTATCCTTTCATAGTAAGCTCCATAACCACTCAAATCCGTTAGTTTCTCAACTTGCTTCCCACTCCATTCCTGATAATCCTCCGAGGCGTCTGAAACGAAGATGGCCTCTAGGTCTCTAGACCTAGTGTAGAATTTTTCATAAAGTGCAACTGATGAGTCGTTCTTTTCAAGTTTTGACATGTTATTGTTATCATTGTCAATACATTTACTTGATGTATATGTATATTATGTACAGTTGTAAATTTCAATAAATATGTATTAAAAAAAAGTATTTTTTCTACCAACAATACATTCCAGCATAATAACTGAACTGCAAAGACTCTGAGCCAATACATTGAAAGAACTCTTCAGTCACTGAGTATTAAAAAAAATGTATATGGATTTATAATAATAAACAGAAGCAGAATCCCGTCTTTGCAATATATTTAAATTAAAATAACTATAAATTCAGCAGCTTTGGGAGTGGAACTAATTCGCCATATTGAAAATAGTCTACAATAAAATATTTATGAACCATCAGGAGAAATAAATTTGCTTAAAACCAATCCAATAGACATATATTAAATTTGTTTCTAGTAGGAACAGAAAAACTGACCAGTCATCAGGAAAACCTAAAGGATTGTCAATTTATCTGATTATTTAGCTGACTACTCGTCCTTTCTTTTGTATAAGGGCACACAATAATAAGACGAAGAATCCCAACTTCTCAATTCCGTTTAATGAATAAATCAAGGAAGGGATTTTATTTTATTTTATAACAGTCGTTAGTCAAGTCTTCAACCAGACCGCAATCATTAAGTCAATTTATTTTAATTTCACATATTTCTTTAACCTCTCCTTTCGTTTATTGTTATGCCAACTTTATTTTCTTGTTGTTGTTTTTTTTTGGGGCTTATCATTCTTAGATACTCTAACTAGGGCAGGAAGAACGGGAGCCAACTTTATTTTCTTTCTTACCTTTCTGTCTTACCCTTCTCCTTTTCATACATTTTCCTTATACTTATTTTTAAATTCCTATTAATACCTTTTTATTTATAAAAAAAAAAAAAAATCTGTTAATAAAATTGTAGGTATATATCGTTGGTTACAGGGAATAAATTAGTAAGTCTAAAATCACCACTTTATTATTTATTATTAATTATTACTACGAGGGTGAATCAAATATAAACGGTAATTTTCAAAATTCTATTTATTGAATAATACTATACAGAAACTATACCTTCAACATTTTTCAATGTAGTCTCCTGCATTATCTACACACTTCTGCCACCGATTTGGAAGCTTGAATATTCCCTGTTCATATCTACACAAAAAGACTGAGGGCGAGTTTTTAACCATTCGCGCACGTGCTTTTCGACGTCTTCATTGTTTTCAAATCGTTTTCCTCCAAGTGATTCTTTCAGGGGCGCAAACAAAAAATAGTCACCATTACACCCCCGAATCGAAACTGGCAAGTAAGGAGTGGCGAAGGAAGGATGAAGGCTGCCCAGTGAAAGCCAAAACTCGTCTCTCAGCCGGAAAAGTTCTTGCAACAATTTTTTTTGACTCAAGGGGAGTTCTACTCATTGATTTTCTTCACGATCAACGAACAGTGAATGCGGCTTACTACTGCCAGGTGCTACAGTCAGCAAAAACCAGTTACCGGAACAAAAGACGAGGTGTGCCCATTAGAGATGTCATCCTTCACCATGACAACGCAAGGCCTCACACCGCATTGTTGACAAGGGATAAATTGGAAGAAATGGGCTGGGAAACTCTCGAACACCCTCCTTACAGTCCAGACCTGTCCCCTTGTGACTATTTTTTGTTTGCGCCCCTGAAAGAATCACTTGGAGGAAAACGATTTGAAAACAATGAAGACGTCGAAAAGCACGTGCGCGAATGGTTAAAAACTCGCCCTCAGTCTTTTTATGAACAGGGAATATTCAAGCTTCCAAATCGGTGGCAGAAGTGTGTAGATAATGCAGGAGACTACATCGAAAAATGTTGAAGGTATAGTTTCTGTATAGTATTATTCAATAAATAGAATTTTGAAAATTACCGTTTATATTTGATTCACCCTCGTATTACTGTTATTATTACTATTTGACTTGTATAGTTGTTCCCTAGAAGATCTATTACTGAATTATAGTAACTTGAATTAACATAGAACATCCACTATTTTGTGAGATGCCAAGAAACACATCCTTATAAACCGGGTATAAATGAGCCTCAGAGTTAGCAACTTATTCACACAGTGCACTTAACACATTTTGGCCATTTTTCTACTTACCAACTTATTCCCTGTGACCATCGATATTAGTTTACACAATTTAAAATTTGTATTATTAAATTAAAATTATTTTATTACAAATGTATCTTTCGACCAGACCTTGCTACTATTTAGTATTCAATTATGTAATGAACATTAGATATTCTGCTAATTATGTAAAAAAAACTATTAATTCTTTGGAAAACTAATTTACTTTGTATTTTTTTTTTATTATTTTATTGTTTGCTTCATCTTGATCACATCCATTTTTTGTTATTTTAGTCCTGAAGTAGACCTGCAAGGCAGGTTGAAACATCGGCACTCCAAATATAATGTTTTTTTAATTTAACAACTTGGAAGTGTTAATTATAGTTGGCTACTTCACTGACCATTTCTCTGCTAGAAAATAACTTAAAAGCAATAAATTAAAATTTAGAAAAATGTTTCACCTGACCAAACAGTACTTAGGGTACATTCCATGTCTGATGTAATATATATTCTATAATACAGAAAAAGTGCAATAGAAGTACAGTTATGTTCATACAGGATGGATTACAATATTTATTTTTTCAACTCCAAACTTTATATTTGAATTTTAGGGAAATATTACCACATTTAAGAAGAACTTATTTCATGTTAAATATTAATATATTTAGGGAGAAGAAGATAGTTAGGGATGCAGTCAAAGTAACACCACGTCAAAGTAGAATTCTTTAATACGTGCCAACGTTTCGACCTGCGTTTTTTTTTTTTCTTCTTTTCATTATAGCCCTGAAGAAGATCTGCAACGCAGGTCGAAACGTTGGCACGTATTAAAGAATTCTACTTTGACGTGGTGTTACTTTGACTGCATCCCTGACTATCTTCTCCATTCATCATACAGTCAACCATACTTTTATCATCATCAATATACTTATATTTATATTTTAAGTTAGAAACAAAGAATAAATAAAAGTGTTTTTCTATTTATATCTTTCATTTTCTTATAAGACCTCGGATTAAACTAAGCCTTACTGAATGGAAATTGGCAAGCGCTGTGTTCGTGTTTGTTTACCCAAAGAAGGAAGTGATTAAGATACTTTAGGGAGGGGGAGGGGGTTGTTGGGCGACAGTCAATTAGTTCTTTGGCTTCTGCCATTAACAATAAGAGGATAAAGACAAAGTATTTAGGCCGCGGCCGTGTATTTTTTATCATGGTTTCTTAGGCCATGCTGCTTTTTACGGTCAAGACTCTGTACCGCCTCCTTGATTTAAGCTGTTGTTTGTTTGTTATCAATGTTTGTTTACGATATTTAAAATTTCCAGGGAATTTTCTTCTGATTCTTTACCTACTATTTGTAATGTTTATTTTTACTCATATATCACTATCTTAATGTATTAATTTTTTTTTAATAAAGGAGCATTATTGTTTATTATTCCATATTCTTTATTTAGCTATACTCCTCACATTTACAATTACTATCCCGTTACATGTTTCGGGACTATGGTCCCATTTTCAGACTTAAATATATTTTTATGGTGTTAAGCACCACGTCCTTTAGATAGTCTCATTTCAACACTCTTCTCAAATGAGACAATTTAAAGGACGTGGTGGTTAACACCACGAAAATATATTTAAGTCTGAAGATGGGACCATAGTCCCGAAACATGTAACGGGATACTAATTGTAAATGTGAGGAGTATAGCTAAATAAAGAATAGGGAATATCTTAATGCAGTTTAACGACAGTAATACAACTTCTCAAATTATGGTTATACCCAAGCTAAGAAACTAAAGGCAGTTGCTTACAGTATTGCATTGATAAGTGAATACAATAGCAGTGTTGTTACATAATTTATTCTGAATGTTTCTTTCCATAAGAAGTGAACTACGAAGAAAAGCGAATGAAGCTTGATTTATGTCTTCTCAGTACTCGTTGTTCATCCTCAGAATATATAAAAATTTTCCAAGAGGTCTCTACTCACTTAGGTGTATTTTTTTAATAGAACCTTTGTCAAGGAGGATTGTAGTGTGGTGTAATTATGACAGCAAATAAAATATGTCACTTCACTAAGAGTACGCATAATGGTATAGAAGGATCAACAAAGATATGATTGATGAATTGTTTGCCACTTCTATATTGTTTAAATGACTAATCCCTGTTTTATCATTTCTTTCAATTATTACTTCCAAATTCACTGCACACAACTATTTCTCTAATAGCAGACATTTAATACACAGGGCAATAACAACACACATCAGATAAGTGGTCATGCAAACAATGGCGGCCTCTAGATTGCTGATAAATTAATTGGTCCCAAGTGATAAGCAGTAAGCGCTCTATATTTTATTGTAGCTCCATGAATAAATTACATTTGTGTTCTGCGTTCATGTTGCACTCGCGATTGCTTACCAAAGAATAAGGAAGTGATTAACATATTCTAGCTTTAAAAAAACTTGCTGAACTGCAACCAATTAGCTCTTTGGCCTTTACAATTTGAAATAAGATTGAAGAATGTGAGTACATAGGCTGTGGTAAAGTTTTAAATCCAGGGCTTTCTGCCAGTTCTGTTATTTACAGTGATGCTTAAGAAGATACCGTGTTCCTGAAAGTAATTCTTATAAAGGTGAGACGCCACTGCGAACGGACTTGACTTGACTTGAGCAGACGCGACCGGACCAGACCTGGTGGGGGGTGCGCCACCAAAACCTGAATTGACTTGAGTATCGGAGCAGACCAACCCCTTTTTTTAGTATTGTCGAGAAAGAAGCCAATATGGAAGCACACCTATTGGACATTGATTCCGAATCCTCTGATTCCGATTATGAATATTTTATTACAAATGCATTAAATTATCAAAGGAAGTGGTTATCTCCATACATAAAAGCTCGAGCGAAACACGGTGAATTTCACACGTTGTTTACAAAGCTTGCCAACGAGCAATTTCAAAATTATTTTTTACTTTTCTTTTATGTCCATGATTTACGAACTTCACAGGGACACTGCCACGTGCCGTGCACCGCAAGACGAGGGTTTGTTTATGAAATAAGGGGAAGAAAGGAGGAGTAGGGGAACCGGAGTCCTGTTCCGACCCAACATAAACTGATCGCCTCCGGAGTCAGGAAGCGGGCTTAAGTCCGCTCAAGTCAAGTTTGGTCCCGGTGTCGCCGTTCCCTATTAAAATCACAGTATGGGTCCAGTCTGGTACTCTAGTCAAGTCAAGTCATGTTTCAGTGGCGCCTCACCTTAAGAAATAAATAGTAGGCTGGGGAAAAATTCACTTTATACCAATATTTAGATTTATAGTCACTTATCTCCACTAATCTGTATTCAATGAAGCAGTAGAAACAAATGGAGACACGCGGTAGCTCCGTGGGTTTCCCGAGTTCGAGTCCGGCTAAAGGCAGAAAATTTATATTCTGTTATTCTTGCCGAGGATCGAGAGACCCTCCTGGAGCATACTCTAAAAAAGCGGGTCCCTTTAATTTGGAAAATAACTAGCGGTTGAATACGATATTGTACCAAATCTCCTCCTTCATAAACTTTGGCCTTTTAACAGTGTATGCTTAGCGAAGTGCTGGACCTAAAAACTCATCTTTATTTAGGATTTGTCGAAATGAAGTTGGAACTCTGTTCTAAGTTTCTGTCTCAACCCATTTTCTCTCAAGATCTTTAGCCTACTATCATATTTTTAAGGACCAAGACCATATCTTAAAAGATAAAAAATTAATTTTTTATTAATCAAAAGTTTATATAAATCAGAAAGGTTTTATTATTTAGATTCAAAATTCGATGTAGAGGATCCAACACGGCTGAAATGTATTGAGAGGAATGAAGTGTATTTCGATTAATAAAAATGTTTTAATTATTAAATTTATAGTTTAATCACTGTTGAACAGATCCGCTGCCAAGGACTCCATTTGGACAAACGTCTTACATGGAATCCATATACAAGACTAAAACGACAAGAAACATCCCGTCGTTTTCGACTACTTCAACATATACTTGTCAAACGATCAAACCTTTCAATTAATTAAAAAAGACTCATTTACATAACAGTAATTAGGCCATTTTGGTCATATGGACTTGAGCTTTGGGGCCCCACTAAACCATCCAATTCATCTCGTGTCCAATCCATAGAAAAATCCTCCATGCTCCTTACTTCGTCACAAACAAACTTATCCAGAAAAATCTTAGTATAACTTACATTTCTGACTTAGTTCAAACCGGATATCAATCCTTTCATAGCAAACTCCACAACCATTCAAATCCAGTAGTATCACAACTTGCTTCTCATTCCATTCTAGATAACCTTCGCAGGCGTCTGAAAAGAAGATTGCCTTGGGACCTTCTAATACAATACCGTAAAACGGCATGACTTTGTACCACTTTTGTTAAACTTCATTCTTTAACTAACTATCAATAAAGTTAAAAATGCATGTATTAAAATATTTGCTGTTAATAATAGCTAAAAATGCTGTTGATTCATCGCATAATCCTGGAATTGCAAAATTTACAAAACTTATAATAATTTTTTTTTTTTTTAAACTTTGGTGCAAAGTCAACCGGATACCCGTGACTGCATCACCACATTTTTTTCAATTAAAAAATCATTAAAAACGTATTCTGGAGCAATGTCAAAGCTTGATAGTAGTTATGAGATGCAAAGTCATTTCTTAATAGTGTTTGTAGTTTAGCCTAGTGATTTGTTTCTCTGCTTCTAAGGATTTCGTTAAAGGAAATGATTGTAATTTAGGATGTTTTCATTGAAATGAGAAACAAAATTGCACAATTTTTAAAGGTTTATTGAGGACCGATAGAAAATACAAGATCATACCCACAAAATATTATATAGAAAAAAAAACGACTTAAAACATGCCTAAATAATGTAAACAACTATAATTTTGGTAAACAAGGAACAAATCGATACCTATAAAATAAATTCTTGGATTATTAAAAACTGATTCTTAGAGAAACACGTTTGGAAAAATGCAATCTGCAATAGTTAAAAAAATTGTTAAAATAAAAAAACAAACACCATGACTTGAAAAATTTTAAAGCTATAACTAGGCAAAATCCTAACAGCATTCATCAATATACTTGCACATAGATGACAAAAATCTTATTAACAAGAAGCAAAACGTTATCCCAAATAATTTGGATTTTAACCAGCCTATTAACTCCTTAACTTCAAAATATCCTCGTTTATTGATTTGTTTAGGAGGAGCAATGCTGCCTAAGACTTCTTCCCACAGGGAGGTCACCTTGCGCCAAAATATACTTGGTGCAAAGTCATTCCTAATTCATATCAAAAAGGGGATTCTATTTTATTTTCAAATATCATGACTTTTGGCAAATATTTTGAGAAAAAAATATCATATATATATATACCATATTTATTTATATCGCAATAATTATAGAATAAAATTGATGCAAAATTGAATCGATTTGAGAAATATTTAGTTGTTTGAAGCACGACTTTATCCCACAAAGGAATCTACATCTGTTGAAACACTACAATCAACTAACTGTTATAAAACATGAGATGTAACTAGGATCAGCTTGAAAATTCCTTAGATCGAATCTGTGTTGTCTTAAGTAAGTAAGAAACATCAAATATCCCTCGTTTAGACAACAGCAAAACACTTTTTCCTCAACTGAAACTTTTTATTGAGCTTAGTGCAAAGTTAACTCACTGGTGCAAAGTCAGGCCTTTTTACAGTACTTCATTATATAAAACCTTTATAAGAGCTACCAATGGGTAGTTGCTTTAAAAACGAGTGACGTGTAATTTTTAGCATTATCATCACATTTACTTGGAGTATTATATTTTATATTGTATACAGTTGTCAATTTCAATAAATTGATTTTTTTTTTTTTTTTAAATTATAGTTTTATTTTAAAAATATAAACGTGAGTTAATTTCCCTACAACCCAATAGGTGAAAAATTTCTTCCAGGTTAAAAGAATCACAAAAATACAGGGCACGTTGTCTCGCAATGGGGTGTGACAAACAGGAACAACGTCGAAAAAATTGACAATACTAGAAAATACGAGACGGGTTACAACCTGCTCACTGGGGGGTGAGCTAACCTACCACTGGGGGGGAGCTAAGGGAGAGGGGAGAACTTTAATTTGTTTTTTTTTTTCGATCATATCTCGAAAACAGGTTACTCTAGATAAATAAGTTTCAAATAAACAAAAAAGCTACTTAAATTTCCTATAAAATTTATTGTATATAAATTTGTCGTTATTCTAACCGTTTACGAGATATTCGTTATTGCAAAATCGGTGATTTTCGGGAAAAAACAAATGCTACCTCATTTTTTGTCAAACATTTGCTTCTAGTACCTTCCATAATCGTTCCTCGAAAAAAAACGTCGGAGACAAAATTGTAGAACAATAGATTTACTTTAATTTCATAAATACATTTTTCGTATTTGAAGCAAACGTTTAACAAGAAGCCAGGTACATTTAAAAAAAAATAAAATTATCTATAATTAACTAGCTGAAAGTACTTTTTTACCCTCCGCTACGGTTTAACATCATTAGGATTAAGGACAACTTAAATTAGTAAAAGTTAAGTTTAACGTTGATAATTATTATTACTTAAATAAACCTAAAGAATTCCATTCATAATATAATTTCAATAAGTGAATTTGACAATTTGCAAAAGTTAATTTTATATTATTTTGATAGTCCTCCAGTGAAGCATCCAAGCAGCACTACCATCTTACCCAGCTCTGATATCAGACCATCAGCTTTTCTTATGGCATACTTTAAGTGAATATAGTCTCAAACTTCTCAACTTTTTTGATTTTTTCGAATCAAGCGTCTGAGGGAAGAGCGTTGATTGCGCGTGCATATCAAGCATAAATTGGTTGAGGAGATTATGAAATTTAAGAAATAAGGTTCTTCACCTCCTCGCTCCACTAACATTTAGACGTAAAAATCAGCTGCAGACACAGTTTTCTCAAGTGGTGTATTGGTGTTTGGGTCACGCTGAGGGATGTTAATACTGTACCCATCTTCTCCATGGTAAACATGACACGATACTGAAGAGAATCATACACTTGATAGAACTCACTGATGATTCTATCAGTTTTTTGTCCCTACATCGAACTGGCCTTACATGTCATCACCAGAGAACATAAGTCTTTTAACCTCCTCTTTAACATTAGTCTTTTTTATAGCTTCTCGTCACGAAACAACTCCAACTTGTAAGGGTCCACCTCTGCAGCCACCATGACAGTTCGACAGAAAGTACCATATTATAAGGTTTCGACATCGATCGTATTTTTGTTTGTTTACAATTATAAGGAACTTAATTTGCGGTCAAAGTGTGCGGCTTATACATCAAACCTATTTTTTAACTTAGCTTATCTCCAAATACCATATGACAATTAATCTGTCATTATTCACCAAATAAAAATTGTAATTGCATTTTTCGCGAATTAGCCGCGATCCAGGCCGATTTTTTAAACTTCCTTTCTTAGCCATCACCTACGGCCCTAGAGGAAGCTATATACCAAATTTCATTCCAATCCGTTCGGTGGTTTCTGAGATTTCGTGTTAAATGAGTGAGTGGTATTTGACAAATATATAGTAGATAACGCACATCTCGAAAACCGTTAGGATTTCGACGAATATATATATATATATATATATATATATATATATATTAATTTTATGGGAAATATAATTTTGATTTTGAAACATATTTTTCTAGAGTCCACCGTTTTCGAAATATAATCGAAAAACACAAAATCGGGACCTTCTCCCCTTCCCCCCACCCTCAGCTCACCCTCCAGAGGTGGGGACTTTAAGTATCTTTACCTTCTAACTACTCCTAACAAAGCTATGAAGTCAAAAATTTTCGCATATTCCATGCACTCTACAATGTGTTTATTGACTGAACTATACGGACTATACGTATTTTTCTATCTATGTTCAGTTTGACGAAGAAGTTGACTTTGTGTGCTGAGAACTGGTCACCTACTTATATAACTGGTACTCTTGAAACGATACTTCCTTTCTTATTACAGAACCATATAATATATATATATATATATATATATATATATATATATATATATATATATATATATATATATATATATATATATATATATTATTATTATTTTATTTATCGCGATACAGGCCAACGGTGGACCACGCATATATCATTTTCAGGTTTTCTTCCTCTCTGCCCAAATTCTTTTCATTTTTTCGCCCATCTCACTCTTTCTTTCCTCCGTCCATTTCTTACTTTCATGCTTCTTCTTCTCCGCTACAAGAACCTTTATATTTTTAACCATTTTTCCGAATTTATCCTTATCTTTGTAGTCTCCCTCCGTGATTTTTTAACTTCCTCTTTCATTTGCTCTGGGTAACCTTTTATATTTTTCAATTTCATCACTTTATCAAATATTTGTTTGTTTAATCTATTGCTATTCATTCTTTTCATGTGTCCGAAAAAATTTAATCTCCTTTTCCTCATCGATGATTCTAAGTTTTCCAATTGTTCGTAAAGGTCATCGTTCTTTTTTAATCGATATTCTTCCCCACTTTTCTCGGTCCGTATATCATTCTCAATATCTTTCTTTCCGTCCTTAACAAGGTTTCCATATTGGTAAATCCCATAGTCTCTACCCCGTAGAGGATCACAGGTTTTATGACTGTTTCATAGTGTCTAATTTTGGCTTTTATGGAAAGATTTTTTTTATTTATAAAAACTCCTGACTGAGAACTTTAATCTATCCAATTTTACCTCTCTACTATGCGTTGCTTGCAAGTCTCCCCCATTGTAGTTCACAAGTTCCCCCAAGTATTTAAATTGATTCACCAACTTGATTTTACCATATTTAGTCTCGATTTTTCCATTTTTTTCTTTGTCATTCGTCATTATTTCGGTTTTTTCGAATGATATTTTTAACCCGGCTCTTTCTGCTATTTCTTTCAGTTCATTTATCTGATTTGCTGCCTCTTCTTCACTCTCCGCCAAAAGTGCCAGATCATCCGCGAAAGCCAAACACCTTATTTTCACACCTTCTTTCTTACCTCCTATCCTTACACCAGATTTATTGGTTTCCCAAAACGTCTTCATAATTTTTTCTAAAACAATATTGAATAAAATAGGTGATAAGCCATCCCCCTGTCTTAACCCTGTTTTAATTTCGAACGGTTTACTAATTTCCCCCCTGAATTTAATTTTAGAGTATATATATATATATATATATATATATATATATATATATATATATATATATATATATATATTATTTTTTTTTTTTTTTTCCGTACATAATTCTATACAAAAGAACGATTATTTTTCGTTTATGATCACTAAACCACAAAAACAACTGGACCAAATTTTCACACTATATCATCTTCATAGTTCAAGGAAGGTTTAGCAATAATAAATTGCTGATTTAACTGATTTTCAATTTAATTTTTATTAAAAATGCGATAAATATGTAGATTCCAGTGAAGTTTGAGAATAGACCAATAGGTGGCGAGCGCCATTTTGAAAAAAAGGTTACAATAGTACGGTGTTATCTATATCTCGAAATTGATAATAAAAACTTACTTATTTTTATAAATTAAATTATTATTAAAAAGAATTAACTATGTGGTGCGACGTGTGGAGTAATTACCAACTCAAACATTAAAATTTATAATTGGATGTCCAATTATGTTTTTACACGACCTTCAACAGTTAATCTGAGCAATCGTTAAACATTTAAAAATGAGAGCTATGCGTGGATATATCGTCGGCACTATGTAAAACTAACAAACAAACTTTATTTAAATTTCGGTTCAACAATAAATGTTATCCACGAATTGTTTGAGGAAAGAAAAATGTTATAATCCAAGTAAATCTTGGTAAGCCCTAGGCTTTAATCTTCTTGATATGGAGTTTCCAAGGTTATACTCCAAAGCTCCAGATGCGACGTGGAGAAGCTCATGGTGTCGCCTTGTGAGCCTGTTAAAGACCTCTTCGAGTCGATCAACTCGCAGTTCCCGGTGAAGCTGGGAATTCCTTATAAACCAGGGTGCGTTAACCGCCATACGCAGTATTCTGTTTTGGAATGTCTGTAGTCTCTTTTTGGTTGATTTTGAAGTGTTGTACCAGACAGGACAGGAGTATGTCAGTAGGGCCGCAATATGGTTTTTTATACTAAGACAGTTCTGTGTCGAAGTAATGATTTTCTATTTAAAAAGAAAATCTGATGAGACAGATAAGCGATCTGCCAATTGTTCAAACATGATTTCTATCCTTTTATTTTGTAATATGGGTTTAAAAGCTACAATTACATATCATTGAGGTCAGTATGAAAGGATTACTAAAGGAAACCAAGTTGGAATAAATAATCGCATATTAGACTTTGGCCATTGGCGGCCGCACTGTGCGACAGTTAAAATGGGCATGTAAAGTCGTTAGGGTTCGTAATGATCGAATTCCGAAAAAAAGTAACTGGTTTTGAGCCGTTTATTTATTATAACCTTTATTTATTATAACGATCACGTTTCTTACAGTTATAATTGATCTCTCGCTCGTTTGAACTTTTCTTCTAGGCCTAGTTATTTTAAGCGAGCATTATATAGAGTGGTCAGTACAAGATAAGGGACTTGGAGGGGATCGGCTCTGACCGTAGCGGCAGCCGAACACCGGGGGTAGCCTAACCTCTGCTCAGCACCAGCCAGAACAGGGCGCGCTCTCCTACCTCCAAGATGTCCTCCAGGTCGCTCTTCGGGCTGGCCGTCGTCTTCCTCTGTCTGCAAGTAGAGCTCAGGGCGGACCGCTGGAACGGTGAGTACCTCGAAATGGAAACCTTGAAACAATATGAATCCTGTATTGATATCAGCTGCAATATGTGAAGTTCAATTTTCATCAAGTTTTCTTGATTATTTCTTTATATATAAAACTCACAAGAATACGTTCTGACTTGTGACCAGGGTTTGGAATCAATAATTATTTTATCCAAAAAATCATATAATAATTATTATATTTGAATTTTAATTTGATTTTGATTACAACTGTTTTCCTAATATCCCATATATTTTTTTTATTTTATGTATACATAATATATATTTTTTTTTTGTAAGCTAAAATTTTTTATTGGATTTCAAAAATAAAGATGTTCTGTTGCTAATAGTTGACTATATTATTCTCAACCTACTGCTCCAGACTCGACATATACAATATCATGGAGATAATTAAAAAATTTAAATTTCTGATTTAGAAAGGAATTACTCGAAAATAATTATTATTGTTAATTGCAAAAATTTTGTTCAAAAATAATGATCAGAATTTGATTTTTATCACTTATGATCAAAAATAAAAATCGATCTTAATAAAAATGATTTTAAAGAATCCAGATAAAAATTTTGATCGGATTTGATTTTTTTTAATTATCGATTTTAAACCCTGCTTTTAACACAGATTTGAATGCCGATTTTCGTGTTGGTAGAGGGATCTATAACGCAAAAATAGAGTTATAGCCGCCATTGAGCATTGGGAGCCTGAAAAAAAAAAAAAAATGAAAATCACGTTTTATGTTTTTTCTCAGCTCTCAATCAAGATAGAGAAATAATTTTTTTCACGTAAAATTGTAGTTTTGTATGCTATCTCTTTACGACAACCAAAATCTGATATACAATATCTTTAATAATAATATCAGGTTTTGGTTTAAACATGAAATCCTGCATAAATTTCAGGACAACGGGTTTCGGTTGTGATAAAGAGATAGCATACAAAACTACAATTTTAAGTGAAAAAATTATTTCTCTATCTTGACTAAAAGCTAAGAAAAAAATAAAAATAATAAAATTTTATTCTTTTTCTTGGCTCCCAATGCTCATTGGCGGCTATAACTCAAGTTTTGCACTATTGAAAAGCCCCTACTACCCACACAAAAATCGGCATTCAAATCTGTGAGTAACAAGTCAAAACCAGGTTAAAAATGACTAAAATGCGTGAAAATATCATCGAAGAAATAATGATCAATTACATACTTCAATACAAGATTTTTATCGATAGATAAAATTTCAATTATTAGTTTAAATTTTCTAATTTCTTGATTTTATGAGAACGGGCGCAGCCGTGACGGGGGATGCTAGTATATATATAATCTGCTACATCAATTAATTCATATTTCAATATCCAACTTTAGCTCTTCAGAGTAACAACAGATTTCAGTTCAGCCAACCTAAGTACAATAATAATGAAAAAAAAAAATAAACATACAAAATAATTAAATTAAATTGTACTTACAGTTAAAATTTTAATTTTTCCTATTGAGTGATTCTCTAAGGTCGTTTTGAGATGAATATTGTACTTAAAACATGTTATATAATCACATTACATACCGCGGATCCAAAACAAAAGAGATACAATACAAAACCTCATCGGTACTATTTTGTTTTGTTTGATTAGGACCTGTATCGGATTGAGAAATATCCTTCAAATATCACTCTAAAATAATCAATACATCTAGTCATCACTCAACTCTTATTGCGACAGAAAATCCAGTAGCCTTCTAAATATGTAAATCATATTGTCTTAGTATTAGTCTTGATATTTGATATTTAATAACTAAAACACACTTTCTGTTTCATTCTGCATGTGCAACATATCAAACAATAAAGTCTTCTTTTTTTTTTTTTTTTTGTGATTTTAAAACTTCATTTTTTATAACTTAAATAAAAAAGTAAGGAATAAATAAGACACCAAAACAAAATATTTCTACTAAACAAATAAATGACGTAAGGATTTTTAACAGATATTTTTCATCTTTACATATTTTTTTTAACAGACTTCAAAATGAAGAAGGTTATCAGTTTGATATGTATGTATCTACTATTGTTGGCATTGGATAATATTTGAGTATGATGATATATTTAGGCTTTCAAGCACGTGTGCTTGATTTCGTAAGTGTAAGTTTGTCCACGAATTTCTAAAAAACTAACAGTCATTTCGAGATGATCCTTTCTTATTTGTTAGCTACACTTCAACTAAGGGAACAGTTTAAGTTTCATTAAAATCGGTCCAGTAGTTTCAGAGATATGGGTAAATTAAGAAAAAATATAGGTTGGCAGTTATATAGTTATTAACCGACTTCAAAATAAAAGTAATCAAAAAAAAAATAAACGACTTCAAATTGGTAGATAGGTATACAAAATTAGAAACAGCCAAAGGAAACTCAAAAGGGAAAAAAATATTTTTTAAAAGGAAAGGAAAAAAAATCAAAATTTTTTAGGGGGAATTCACAGATTTGAAAAAGGAAAACAAAATTCAAAAGCGGGTTTGTTTAACAAGGGGACGTTTCTAGTTGTAACTCACAGATTTGAATGCCGATTTTATTTTTTTTCTCAGCTCTCAGTCAAGATAGAGAAATGATTCTTCACGTTTAATTGCAGTTATGTATGCTATTAGATATAAAAATACTTCCGTTATGCTCAAAATATTACCCGGCTTTAGAGTGCTCAAAAACTCCAAAAAAATTGACAAAATTCCAAGGAAATCCGCTGTAAATCAGTGGAAACTTTTTTTCATGAACTGATCTCAAATCTCGATTTAACGCACCATAAAACTCTTATATGTGAAATTTTATCAAAATCAAAAACATTGATTTCTTACCCCTTTCAAGGAGGTTCAAATTTTGAAGATGAGATTTCATTAACAATTTATACCGGCCAGAACAGCTGCTGTGCTCAACCGATTACAATAATAATAGCATCACTAGAATCAGCATACATTCTGCTTTTTATCCATGCGTGAATGAATGAAAAAATCCAAGGTCAGCTATAACTTGAGATATTTCAATAAGGGGAAATCCTGCGACCAATGTTACACGCATGGATAAAAAGCAGAATATATGCTGATTCTAGTGATGCTATTATTATTGTAATCGGTTGAACGCAGCAGCTGTTATGGCCGGTATAAATTGTCGATGAAATCTCAACTTCATAATTTTAACCTCCTCGAAAGGGGTAAAAAATCAATATTTTTTTATTTAGATAAAATTTCAAAAATAAGAGTTTTATGGTGCGTTAAATAGAGATTTGAGGTCAGTTGTTCATGAAAATGAACACTGGCTGATTTACAGCGGATTTCCTTGGAATTCTATCATTTTTTTAGAGTTTTGAGCAACCTACAGCCGAGTGGTGTCTTCAGCATAGCGAAGGTATTTTTATATCAAATAACATGCATAACTGCAATCAAACGTGAAAGAATCATTTCTCTATCTTGACTGAGAGCTGAGAAAAAAAAAATAAAACGTGATTTTCATATTTTATTTTTTTTCTCGGCTCCTAAAGCCCATTGGCGGCTATAACTCTAGTTTTGCATGGGTTCAAGGAGTTGAGGAGGTAATGGCGGCGAGAAGATTACGGGAAAGAGATTGGGAAGGCTGTGAATTCTGGCCGTCTAATGTATTGGGTCTCGGTATTTGACCTGAGGTCGTCAAATCCCATACATTAGACCTTCATTACTGATTTCCTGAATTGTTTTTTGAATCTTGTTCATCCCATAGGTCCTCAAATCCCACTACATAGATTACCTTTAATACTTGTTTACTGTAACTTACTGTTCTATTTACGTGTAATTTAATTATTTTTTCGTATTGAATAAATCACGTTCTAACGATCACAGAAATTTGAAAGTATGTAAAAACTTTTGTGTAGAGATTTGAGATGTTTGTATGTGAAAATGTAAAAAGTGGTATAGATACTTAAGGGTGCACACAATAAAAGGTTATTGTTAATTTACTTTGCCAATAGTTTAGGCTTATTTCGTAACATGGTTATTGTTAATTTACTTTGCCAATAGGACATTTCCGTAAATCGGGACGTTGAAGGACGTTGGATGATTAAAAAAGGATAAAAGGAAGGATGGTTAAAGATAAAAATAGAAAGATGACGATTAGAAATATTGTAGAACTCATTGTTGGGGGGACTAGATCTAGTTATGCTAATTATGTTCTTTATCTCTTAGGAATAATTTAGCAAGGAATTAGTTTAACTTGTTTTCGCTGTGTTGGATAACAATATCTTCCCACAATTTATTACTTGAGAATGTTTCTCCATTGTAGATGAACATAGTATTATATAAATGTTTCAAATGTTATTCTGAATTCAAATAGTTCTTAACAATTTCCAGTTGTTTCCAGTTCAGAAACACATTGTGCTGATGTTTGAAATTTTCGTTTAAGAAACGCATGATCGTATACTCGTAGAAGGATCAATACAATTAGAATTGTTGAATCAATTGCCACTTATTTTGATATTTTGTTCAACAAATGTAAAAAAAAAAATAAAAATAAAAGTTACACGTAAAGGTTATATTTATGGATTAAACTTTTAGTCAGGAATGTTACCAACTTTTCTATAATTTATTTTTCATTTTCAAAAATGTGGTCTTATTTCACTTATAAGGAAAAAGTTTCTGTATTTAACATAAAAATCTTCATTTCACTGTAGAATGACTTCCATGAGATAACAATCCTGACAAATTTTCCATGCTGAAGAACTTTTAGATACTTTTTTACCAAATAAAAACTAAACAAATCAAAGTAGGCTCTTTGAGAATATAATTGTTAGTTGTAGGTATAATGAAAATTGAGTCTAAGAGATTTTATAGCGGTAACACTACTGACATTAAATAAAAATACTTACCATTATTTTCGAAGCTAATTAATCTCTCTTCTCAAGAGACCGGAAGTAACAGGTTTACCAATCGGAAGACGATGAAATACTTTTGGAGGAAGTTCACCTACCCTTTTGGAGTCAGTTTCTTGGATCTTAAGGTCAGAAAGAACAGTAACACTTCTGACCAACATTTTCGTAAGACCATGGGGACAGTATTATAACTTTTTGGCTGTGCTCTTTAGGATGTTCACATCTAATGTATAACCAGGGTTTGAAATCGATAGTTAAAAAACATAAAAATACAAATCAAATCCGATCAACATTTTTATCTGGAATTTTTAAAATCACTTGATGATTTTATTACGATCGATTTTTATTTTTGATCATAAGTGATAAAAATCAAATTCTGATTTTGAACAAAATTTTTACAATTAACAATAATAATAATTTGTGAGTAATTCCATTCTAAATCAGAAATTTAAATTTTTTGAATTATCTCCATGATATATTTTGAGCCTGGAGTAGTAGGTTGAGAATAATATAGTCAACAATTAGCAACAGAACATCTTTACTTTTGAAATCCATTACAAATTTTGGCTTACAAAAAAAAAAAAAATATGTGTACATAAAATTAAAAATATAAAAAAAACATTAGGATCTTGGGAACACAGTTGTAATAAAATCCTTAACAACGATCCCAAATATGTAAACAATATAAAAGTACGGAACAGAAAAGGTAATGGATTTGATTGAATCTTAATATAACTTCAGAATGTATTTTTAAATTTTATATATATATATATATATATAATATTGAAAATGTGTACATTAATATTGTAGACAAACATATTAATCAATTTGTGTGTAAAAGGTGATTTTTATTTTCTGATCAACACTTTTTGATCGCAATTTAATCATTATTATTTATGCAATACCGTATCATTCAGTGAGTGATCATAATTTTTAATGAAATCAATAAACATCAACAATTAATTGAATTTTTTATTTATAAATCAGGAATGATTTTTAAATTAAAAATCAAATATAATAATTATTATATGATTTTTTGGAAAAAAATAATTATTGAATTCAAACCCTGGTATAACAATAACAAAAATAAAATATTGTTTTTGGTAAACAAAAATGTTAATTTTTGTGGTCATATTGAGCTGGTGACAGTAACACTTCTGACATTTTTAGTAGTTTTCAAAACATGTTTCCATTTTCCTACTGCAGAAATATATATTCTAAAGAAAAAATTTCCTAAGAAAATTACAAAAGACGTAGTAGAGTAATCAAAAAAACCAAAGACAAGATAATGTGACCATCTGTCACTAAGTTAAGGACGAGTGACAATTTTTTTGACGAAAGCGGCTATTTTTTTTTAATGACCCATGTCTCTCCTTAAATAGTTTTTGTTATATTAGGCGGATTCATTTTAATTTTGCCTACAAAATAAAAATAAAATTAAATCAGTATTGTAACGATTGCAGTAAATCTTATTTAACAATGAACTAATTTTTGGTTCGATTTTTTGAATGGATATGCGTTACCTATCACATCTTCTTAAGTCTAGTGCACACCAACAGACCGCGCTGTGCAACCTGCCTATAGACGGTTCCGTCTATAGACGCCGTTATTGGTCTCGTCTAGCGCCCACACTATGATGTAAAATTATCAGTCTCATCTTCGTAGTCCACTATAGAGGACATGTTTTTGTGTGGAATCATTTTTTGCTTAGTGCTAATTATAAACTAAAGAACGCGAAAACGTAAAACGAAGTGCTCGCGGAAGGACCTACGTTCGGCTCTCGGCTGAATGATATTTTTTTGTTGTGAACTTAATTAATGTCTAACAAATACGATACCTTGGATTTTATCTGGACAAGAGACACCTGGAACCCTCATACAAGATTGAAAAGACAAGAAGCTGCAAGTCGATTTCAATTGCTACAACACTTACTTGACAAACGTTCAAATCTCCCGATTCCCTATAAGAAAATTATCTATATTACGATTATCAGACCTATTTGGACTTACGGTATAGAGTTAGGGGGATCTATCAAGCCATCGAATTCTTCCAGCATTCAATCACTCAAATCCAAAATCCTTAATGCTCCTTACTTTGTCACAAATGAACTGATCCACAATGACCTTAATATCCCACATTTCGCCGATTTGGCACTAACCAGATACCTCTCCTTTCATAATAAACTTAACACTCATCCAAATCCACTGGTTACACAGCTGGCTTCCCATTCTATTCCTGAAGATCCTCCGAGGCGCCTGAAAAGAAAATTGTCTCCTGATCTTCTATTGTATAGACTCTAGACTTCTCTTTGTATAGATTCTATTTCTATAGACGCTGAGTAAGGTCAGCATTATCAAAATGTTTATGTTGCATATCGTATCCCATTCCGATCCCATTGCGATTTTTATAGAAACTGTAGACAGGAAATGGTCTATAGACAAGATAAGGATAGTCACTTGTTTCGTCTATTGATTGCGTCTATAATCCGAAATCGTGCAACATAAAACAAATAAAAACAATATAAAGTTTTTTATGGCTTACTTTATATTTTTGGGGGTGCTGAACACGAATCTGAAGTTTTCCAACTAAATTTCCATCGGCAAATATGAGAAAAATTAGAAAAAAATACTTTTTTTTTTTTTCATTATCTTGCTTGTAACTTGCAAAGTAATCATTTTAAGCAAAATACTCTTCTATTATAAAATAAATAGGAGAAAATGACCTACAATTTATGTCCTTAACAATAATTTAATTTTTTTTTTTGTCAGACATAAGGTATCCACAAGGAATTTGGCCAACTAGTGCCAGTCCCACTTCTCCGCAAAAATATGTTTGTTGTACTTTTTTGTCAATAACTTGGAATCTATTTGTTCGATTAAAAATTACTTTTTTTTTTCATCTTAAAGATGGTTAAATTTACTATTAGACTATTAAATGCAAAGTTCTAATAATCTCCCGTAAAAGCACGCTAAGAAGCCCGTATTATTGTAAAATACACGTTTTTTGCACATTAGTCACTATAACTCCAAAACTATTAGTCCGACTCAAGATTTCTTCTTTTAATCTAAAAGGTGGTCAAATTTTCTATTGTACTGTATATATGAACTTTTAATCGGGTTTCTTGAAATACGCATGCCATTATGCTAAATATCCCGTACTTTCATGAAATCAACGTTTTTTTTTGGCACAATTCTTCACTATAACTCCGAAACTATTGAACCGATTCAAAATTTCATTTTTTTATCTCAAAGCTGGTTAACTTTTCTTTTATATCATATATATGTAATTTATATTATATCCCGTGAAACACCCTCGCTAGCATGCTAAATATGTATATTTTGTCGAAATATGACAATTATGACATGTTCAGTGGGCTGGCGTGGGTGTTTTACGGCATTTAAAATATATTACATATGTAGTATATATTATTAAATGTAACCAGCTTTAAGATGAAAACATGTAATTTTAAATCGAACAAATAGTATCGGAGTTATAGCAAAAAAAGTAACAAAAAAAACGTGGATTTCATAAAAGTACGGAATCTTTAGCGTTCTGGCATGTGTATTTCAAGGGACCCGATAAAAACTTCATATATAGAGTCCAATAGTAAATTTGACCACCTTTTAGATAAAAAAAATAAATTTTGAATGGAACAAGTAGTTTCGGAGTTATAGCGAAAAATGTGACAAAAAAACGTTGATTTCATGAAAGTACGGGATCTTTAGCGTGATGACATGTGTATTTCAAGAAACCCGATTAAATGTTCATATATATAGTCCAATATAATATTTGACCACCTTTTAGATTAAAAAAAGAAATTTTGAGTCGGACTAATAGTTTCGTTGTTATAGAGACTAATGTACAAAAAACGTGGATTTTACGTTATAAATTGTAGGTCATTTTCTCCTCTTTATTTTAATATAGAAAGGTATTTTGCTTAAAATGATTACTTTGCAAGTTACAAGCAAAATAATGAAAAAAATTAAAGTTTTTTTACTTTTTCCTAATTTTTCTCATATTTGCCGATGGAAATTTTGTTGGAAAACTTCAGATTCATGTTCAGCACCCCCAAAAATATAAAGTAAGCTATAAAAAACAATTACCCATAAACTTTCCACTTCAAGTCTTATTTTAAAACCATTTGACTGAACTATAATGGAAGAATGATATTTGCGCGGGTGTAAAAGTGTCTCTTTCAAACATCATAAGTGGTCAGAGACTGTCAAAAGCAGTAAAGATATAATCTAATGGAATAAATTTGAGGTAAACAACTCGGAAAATAGAAAGGGCATAAAACATGGCGATGACGTGTCGAGTTCAGTCACCTTCAGCTGTTGGTTATACAACTCTTCAATGTCACTGTACCGAATGTGCTTGTCTAGGATTGAGTCCTTATGAAACGTACATTTTTTTGTTTTTTATATTGTGACTCTTTATTATTAAAAAACAAAAGAATTTATTATGATCACCAAATAATGTAAACGGAGCAGCAGAACTGTTTCCGTTATGGAACATTAATTTATTTACACAACATTAAAACCGGCAAATTAGTATTACTTCGTTAACTGTATTTTACTAGATACTTTAAAATAATGGAATTTTGATTAAATAAGACTCATTATTATCTTACGTGATAGACAAAACACTTTTATTAGATTTATAACATAAAACTAATATACAACACATGGGAAATTCACATATCAAAATAAACGAACTTATACACACAAAACAATGCAATGGTTATGAAATCTTCTCATGAAAACAACAATGCCACAACGATAAAAAGGTTACTAAACCTTAGAATAAAATCGCCAACTTTCAATACTTTCCCTTTATAAGGTTGAGTAATTATCTAACAAGCAGACAAGTTTAAAGTAGTTACACATTTTTCATGTTTGGTTTTTGGTAATGCTTTAGTTAACATGTCAGCTGGCATATCGTCACTTCACAAATATTTAACTTCAATTTGTTTATTACAATAACATTCTCTGACAAAATGGTATCTTATATCTACATGTTTCTTATATCAACTTAATTGCTCCCTGATTATCACTGAATAGGCTTATATTGACTGTACCATCTACATCTGTCAGTTCCCACACAATATTTTTTAAAAACATTGCTTCTTTCAAAGCCTTAGATAAAGCCATATACTCAGCTTCTGTGCTTGACAGGGCTACAGACCCCTGCTTCTTTGCTTCCCAAGAAATTAAACAATTATTAAATTTAAATGCATATCCAGTGTAGCATTTTCTGTCAGTGTTATCTCCACCCCAATCGGCATCTGAAACCCAACAATCCCATCATTTAAAAACGCGGTTTCAACATCAATATGGACAACCATGCCTAGCCTGACTGCAGTCGCAAGTAACAACCTAAACGTGCTAAACCTAATAACAGTTGAAAAGGTTTCTTGATAATCTAATCCATATTGTTGGGTGAAGCCCTATCTAGCTTTATGTTTTATCTTACCAAATTCATCTTGCTTAAGCTTGAAGACCCATTTATTCTTCACAACGTTTTTGTCTTTAGGACGATCAACCAGTATCCACGTATCATTTGATTTCAAACTTTCCAGCTCACACTGATGGCTTCTTCCCACATAACTGCATCAACTGATGATCTAGCCTCTTTTATGTTGTTGGGCTCCGTAGTTGCAAGATTGCAGGAAGCATAGAAGTCAACTTCGTAGTCGTCAAATGACACCTTTTTTCTTTCCCTTAATGGATATCTTCTTTTTCTTCGATCTCTGGGGAAGACCTTTCTTCACTAGTAGTAGTCATCACAGGGGTTGATTCCATTGTTACAGAAATATCACCAACAGTTTCAAGTTGTCCAACTGCATCTGGTTGAAGATTGCCACTCCAAGAAATGTCAAGTGTCGGTGCAGCACACTGATTAGTCCCCTCAGTTGAGGATTTTGTCACTTTGGTATCCGTCATAGGCACTGACAGTAATTGCTCACTAGTGCTTGTAACCTTTTCAACACCTTCTGATGGAGTTTCCTTTTTGAAAATGATGTCACGGCTTCTTATAACTTTATTCTTTTCAGGTAACCATATCCGG
Source organism: Euschistus heros (assembly GCA_003667255.2). NCBI lineage: Eukaryota > Metazoa > Arthropoda > Insecta > Hemiptera > Pentatomidae > Euschistus > Euschistus heros. The sequence continues at coordinate 1,203,489 of RCWM02000296.1, forward strand.
AAGCCGTCCTTTTCATCACAATATCCAACACAAAATCCTCTGGTACTTTTCTTATCCCACTTTCTCCTATTTTCTTTTGGAACATGTACAAAACATTCTGTTCCAAAAACTCTATTATGATTTATGCTTTTGACACTTTTTCCTGTTCAAAGCTAAATAGGAGATTTATTTTTAACTGCTGTGGGTCCCGTTCTATTCAGTTCATAAGCTGCTATGTTCACTGCTTCTGCCCAAAGACGTAGAGGTAAGTTCTTTGAATGAATTAGAGCTCTGCCGCTTTCTACTAAGGTCCTGTTTTCTCGTTCAGTGGGGTTTTGCTCAGGTGTATGAGGCATAGTTACACGGAAAGAAATACCATGTTCTTGTAGCAAACGCCTTACATTTTTGTTATCAAACTCTCCACCTCCATCTGTAAGCAAACACTTTATTCTAATCCCCACAGTCATACTTTCTTGAATGAACAATTTCAGACAATCCTCAACTTCATTTTTATTTTGCATAAAGTACACACGACGAAATTTTGAGAAATAATCTTTCAAACAAAGGAAATACCTTGAATTGCCAACTGAAGTAGCTTGCATTGGTCCACACAAATCTCCACTGATTAATTCACCTGGGGCAACAGGTCTCTCAGTTCGATTGTGAAATGACGCTCTTGTCTGCTTTCCCATTACACAGCCTTCACAAAATTCCTCTACCTCTCCTGAATTCACTACAATGTTGTGTTCTTTCAAAATATGTTTCACATGTTGCTTGTTTTAATGACAAAAGCGCTCATGCCACACTTGAAGTGAAATATCTATAGATGCACTCATCGCCTGTTGTGGTACACAGACTCTCATGTTCAGTAGGTATAATCCATTGCTTGTTCTTATCCCTGTAAGTCGAGGAACGTCTTGTTTTACAAACGCACAGCCCTTTAGATCAGCTACAAAATTGAAACCCTTTTCAATAGAACTACCAACTGAGAACAGATTTCTAGAAATATCAGGAGTAAACCAAACATTTTCTAAATAGTTTTTCTCCCATTTATTTTTTGATGTCTTGGTTTCCACATTGATTTCGCCTCTGCCGTATGACAAAATTATTTGGCCATTTCAAACCTGAATCTCCTTTGGATGAACAAACTCTTCATAGCTTACCAACCAATATCTACGATTGCATAGGTGAACGCTGGCCCCAGAATCGGCCAACCATGTATCTGACTCTGGAACATCAGAAATTGCCATGAAGGCGTCTCCTCGCGAATGTGTAGTCTTCTTTTCATGTTGTGTAGCACACTTGACTGTCGCTTCTGAGTCTTGATTTGACTTCAAAGGGCAATCCCTAGAAAAATGTCCTGTTTTGTGGCACTTTGAAACACTTGATCTTTTGGTTTCATTACCTACACGATTTGTCTTTTCAGCGCCAACTAGAGCAATAGCTTCATCGTGCTTACTAGGGAGTCGCATTTCGATCAACCGCAGCCTTTCAAGCAAAAGATTCACGGTTCTATCCTCTATTTTTACTGATTCCCATACACTTTTGAATTTGAAGTATTCCGCAGGTAACGTAGACATAATTCTGCTCATGAGTAAAAGATCTGGTAACTTATTTTTAACTAAGCGATCTAGTTCATCATTAAGTTGTTGAAAGTTTTTTTGAAGTTTTGCAACATGTGTAGCAATATTCTCACAAGGGTCCTTTGTAACTTTAAAGAACTCTTCCATTAGTCTATCAACCCTTTGACCTGAGCTTTGCTCATATACACTCAGCAACTTCGTCCAAATTTCGTTTGAACTCTTACACGTTGCTGTTAGCTCAACGTTATTCTCATCTACTGAACTAACTAGGATTAGTTGTGCCAACGCATCAGATTTTTTAAATTCTTTAAGTTTCATTATAAAAGCGTAATCTTGAGGTTTCTCACCCACCATCTTGCCACACTGGAGTAACTTTGGTACCATCCACAAATTCATGGGTGTCATGATGTATTAACAATAATTCAATTTGACGTTTCCACTTACTCCAATTTGCGTTGCCCTGAAGCTTTTCAATCTGATGCTTAAAATCCATTGTTTATGAATAAACAATCCACTAAACGAATTTGTAAACAAGTCACAAACTTAACCTTAAAGCGAGCACGAAAACAATGAGTTTTATATTATGTTAAGGAATGAGTCTGGGCCCATAACCTATTGGAATTTTGATTAAATAAGACTCATTATTATCTTATGTGATAGATAAAACACTTTTATTAGATTTATAACATAAAACACATGGGAAATTCACATATCAAAATAAACGAACTTATACACACAACACAATGCAATGGTTATGAAACCTTCTCATGAAAACAACAATGCCACAACGATAAAAAGGTTACTAAACCTTAGAATAAAATCGCGAACTTTCAATATAAAATACCAAGTTTCATAGGTTACAGGACGCCATTTCTAGAGAAGGTTGTTGCTTAGTAACGAGTATGAAAAAGTCTATGTTGCCTAGAAACGGCTGTTCTCACTACTTTGGTTACATTATATTTCTCTTTGTACATATCGCACATGTATTTCTAAAGTGACACGATTCAAAAACCTTTATTAAAAAAAAAATGTAAAATTCTCAGTCTTGTATGAAGTATTGAAACTGTATCTGAATAATTTTTCAGTCCAAACTGTATCAGGTGTGATTTGATGTTAAATTGATACATTTTTGACATTTCATAGAAGAATATTGAACTGAAACCTGATGATAAATCAAAAGATTTTTGAGTTGTATCACTTTTGTAATAAATGTGAGATATAAAACTTCAAAAATATAAATAAAACGTGAAATATTCATAGTATCGTCAGGTTCATAAGACCTTGTGTTAATGTGAATTTCAAGGTTGAAGTTGGTAACCATGAAAGCTAAATCATCTGTTGTTTTTTTTTTTAAAGAGTTTTTTCCATTGTTTAAAGCTCATCTTCTACTGAACGCAGATCTGTTTTATGATCCTTAATGTTCTCAACGGATCATCACTATGAACGAAACACCTTAAATCATTCACTCATAAAATCAGACATAATTATTAACTTTTTCCACCACTAGATCATTCCAAGGAAAATATCGTATCTCAGTGTTGACTCTTTAGTAATTATTTTGTTTCGATAAGAAGATATTCCAGCGTGTTTTTTTCCAAAGACGTGAAGCTATGTAGCCTGTTTACTTCTACGTCTGTTTCTTTGAGTTTTTTTTTTCTATTTCCAGGTTCCTGTTCCGCAATTACGTGAGGATGGAACTAACCTTGATTGCTTGCCTAACCTTAGGCTTGGAGGAGATGGACTGGTTTCTAATATTTTTCATAGTTGTTTGTGTGTAATTATAAGTGTGAATGTATACTACACTTTATTAATAATCTTGGCTGGAACCAGTACCTAAGAAATGAAAAAAACATTCCAGCTACAATCTACTATATAAAGAAAGACATTCTTCGAAAAACCTTCGTTGTCTTTTTATAGGTAAAAAACCGACAATAACCACTATTTTGGGCGTTTTTTTTGCGATTTTTGATATGAAGCCAACGGCTGCCGTGGTAGCAAACTTTAAATTCGGATTTAACACCACAAAAAACATTATGATCCGTTGAGAAAAAAATTCCAGCATTTTTTTTTTTTTTTCTAGAAAACAGCCTTATGGAACCTTATTTTTTTTTCTGCTGCCATCTTGACCCGTTTTTAGAAACGGCAACCGTGGTTTTTCTTACTCAAAAATTAATGATCTTTCAGATACGTTGGTTTTTTTGGGAGGCCTATCATGACAGATTTAAAGTCATCGTCTCCTCGACTACACTGAGATCTTCTGACAAAAGTTTTTCTTTTCTGGTTAGGGGATTCATTCACCAATCGGACTTGCTGTTTCAAGCACACATTTTTAACTCGATCCGCAAACATTTTTTGCAAATCTTTAAATCTACACTTTGAAAATTCGTGGTTAAAATAACCGCAAACTGTGCTTCGTTTTTCTCTGCCCCCAACTTGGCTATCCGAATTCTTCACTCATATTTGGAATTGAATTAGAACAAATTGAAGAAAAACACTTTCCCTGCAACTATTATTCGTCAGTTGTTGCTAATAAGATTCCATCCTCGACGCCATTATGTAATGTCTTTAAAACAAACATAAATAACACATTTCCTTAACTCAAACTTTGTTCGTTCACAACATAAAAAAGATAAATAAGCAAAAACATACGTTCCTGATATTTTATACGTTCATCCATGCATACATACATACATATAGTTTTATAATACAGTAGCTCGTAAATGTCGTTGAAGGACAAAAAATGTTAGAAAATACGTTTTTTTAGCGGTTACTTTATTTTTCTCGGACGAGGCGTAGCCTAGTGGGAACAAACTTGGAAAAACGTTTTTGATAACCTAGATCGAGTCCGTGCCGTGGAGGGTAGGTGTTAATTGTTGAAAAAAAAACCTGTATTGCCGAAACGGGAAGGAGAGGGAGAAAAAACAATTCTTCATTAAGATTTGAAAAAAATCTGAAGGTTGGTCTTGATCGAATAAGATGTAGGTCAGCTATTTCCTTTCCATGACTATATCCTTCATGTGTTGTTCAGGTATAACTATAACTTTCAACATAGATTTAATGTTTTCTATTTTATTATTTCCAGATAATTATTTTCTTATTTCTCATTTTAATATGAGAAGGTGTAAAAGACGTTAACATTAGTTTCAACTCCGGATCTAGAGTTTATACATAAACGAAGAAGGATAACCTTCCTTATGGAAATGTATCGTCTAAAACATCGAAAGAGGGTAACAGTCGATGTAAAGGAATTTTGGACGCGAACAGGAGTGGACTGGATTAGAGCAGTGGGGTCCATCTCGTTACCCTAAATTTATCCTGGATTCTTACTCAACTTTTCCGACTTCGCTATTTAGTTTAGTTCCCCGCAACTAGAGTGCGCTATTGCCACCCTCCTTTAACGTATTTTATTTTGTCTTTGTTGAATCGTAACCGAAGTAAACCATGTTTTATTTACTGTCCCTTTAAACCTAAAATTCCTTAACTTTCCACACATATTTCGTCATTAACCTTTCATATTACTTTCCTTGCTCAATACTCTAGATTTTTTAATTAGCCATTAACCACTTATTAATACTTTTTCACTTAATCATTTATATATTGTAAGTACCGTAAAACGGCGTGACTTTGCACCACTTTTGTTGAACTTCATTCTTTAACTACCTATCAATAATGTTTAAAATGCATATTCGCTTTGAATAATTGGCTTAAAAATGCTGTTGATTCATCGCATAATCTTGGAATTGCAAAATTAACAAAACTTATAATTAATTTTATTGTTTTTAAACCACCATATTTTATCAATTAAAAAAGCATTAGAAACGTATTCCGGAGCAAAGTCAAAGCTTAATAGTAGTTATGAGATTAGCCTAGTGACTTTATTCTCTGTTTGTAAGGATTTTGCTAAAGGAAACGATTGTAAATTACGATGTTTTGATTGAAATGAGAAAGACAATTGCATAACTTTTAAAGGTTTATTGAGGACCGATAGAAAATACAAGAACACACCTACAAAATATTAAACAGAAACAAAAAACGATTTAAAACATGCCTAAATAACGTAAACAACTGTAATTTTGGCAAACAAGGAACAAAACGATACATATAAAATAAATTGCACACAGATTCTTGGAGAAACACTTTTGGAAAAATGCAATCTGCAATAGTTAGAAAAAAATTGTTAAAATATTAAAACAAATACTATGACTTGAAAATATTTAAAGCTATAACTAGGCAAAAAACTAACAGCATTCGTCAATATATTTGCACATAGCTGGCAAAAACCTTATTAACAAGAAGCAAAACGCTATCCCAAATAATATGGATTTTAACCAGCCTATTGACTCTTTAACTTAAGAGCAATGCTGCCTAAGACTTCTTCCCACAGGGAGGTCACTTTGCGCAAAAATATACTTGGTGCAAAGTCATTCCTAATTCATATCAAAAAGGGAATTCTATTTTATTTTCAAATACTTTTGGCAAATATTTTGAGCAAAATGAATATCATCTATTTAAACTACAATAATTATAGAATAAAATTAATGCAAAACTTAATCGATTTGAGAAATATTTAGTTGTTGAAAGCACGACTTTATCCCACAAAGGAATCACACCTGTTGAAACACTACAATCAACTTACTGTTATAAAACATGAGACGTAACTAGGATCAGCGTGAAAATTACTTTGACCCAATCAGTGTTGTCATAAGAAAGTAAGAAATATAATATTTTCCTCATTTAGACAACAGCAAAATACTTTTTCTTCAACTGAAACTTTTTAGTGAGCTTGTTTCAAAGTTAACTCACTGGTGCAAAGTCAGGCCGTTTGTACCTTTTTTCTTTTTTTTTCAATTCTTTTCTTGTTTTCAATCTTGTCTCTATTGATGTATGTTCATATTTATGCTTCAATGTTAATTTTTTGTAATGTACTGCCGATTAGTTATACTTTATTTATTTTTGTTTGTTTTTTAACAATACCCTTATGTAGTAACCTTTTTAATTTTTTTTTTTTTTTTTTTTACAGTATATTGTTTTGTTTTCATACTATATTTATTTTCTTATCATTTTTAAATTCACTTTGTAATTTATTATACCACATCAGCACAATAAATTACAAATATAGAATTGTATTTCCTTGGCTGCACACCCCAATTATCTACTTTATCATAAAGTAGATTTTCCCTATTGAATATTTTTATGTTATATGTTTGTTGTAAAGCTTTGTTGTACTAATATTGATATAATTGCAAATCTGAAGTAGATGTTTATGATACAGGTCTTTTGTACCACCTGCTCGAAGGCCAGCCATTCAGCTGGGGACCTATCTACCGGGTGAACCCCTTCTTTCTCAATGGTATAAATATCTACCTCTATGCAACTGCCGAACCTAACCTCTTTGTAAATGTTATAACAGCTTTGTAATTTGTTGCTATTTTGTGTTTGGGTTGAAGGCTTAATATTATTGTTCATGTTACATTTTAACAATTATCACTTTTGTTGTAACAATACGTGAAGGTTATGGTAATGGTTCTTAATTCCAATCATACTCATAATTACCTGCAAAATGGCTTACACTACTGCTGATAATTGAATGTATTCGCTTAGCATATTATAGATGTATCTTTTCTCTGTTTGAATGTACAATCTTTGCAATTATTCTTCGATATCTTTAATACTGCATTCATAATTAGTTTATTCAATTGATGGAGATATTTTTCAATTATTACCTATTCAAAGAATTATCTTACAGCTAGTATCACGAACAATTTAGATCCATACAAGCCTTGTTAACTCTACAGAATAATTTGAACATACGATTCTGGCGTGAATAATTAAAATTCACTGAGTCTTCTCTCTGAGTATTTCTCAAAATGCCGATGTTGTATCCTTTTTCAACATGGTACTTCTTACGGAGACTAACTCGGTTTCAAGAGTATAACCATCCGTGCGTTAACTCTTGTAACAATTACTTTATTCTTACTTATTTAAAAAAAAAAAAATATTATTGATTAAAATTGATGGTGAGTGCGGAATCCTCATATTTCCAATATTACATTCCCTCTTCAAGGTCACACTGGAGTCTAATGTGAATTAATTTTGTGAATACAGTTTTAAATTTTCTACCATACGGGGGCAATCCAGAAAACCTAACGATAACAAAATCGGGGGATACAGTTTGGCGTTGTAGTTTCGAATCTATCCTCTACATCCAAAATTAAATTATACCACTGTATAGCTAAAGGACAAAAAAATTTATAACGATAAACGAGAACAGTGACGCATAGCGCGCAGTGGAGGGGGAAGTGCCGCAATTTTGAGGTTATTTTACTGCGTTTAGAGATTTGCAATTAAAATAACTTTCGACTCGGGGATGCTACGATGTTCGTTTAAGTTTTATTCGTCAGCTGTCGTCAAAATCTATCGACTGTTTATAAAACATTAGTTTAAAGTAGTGACAGTAAATATAATAAGGTGTTAGGGTAAAAAAAATATTATCGAAAATATTTAAGTCGGGCTATACGCGTCGAAAAGCCAATACCATATACGGAGATCGTATTCGGTTGGAAAAGGCTTCTCAAGACAATCGAATGGTATTAATAAAACACTATACGACCCAGTCTAGCAGTGCCGGAAACGTAACAGTTCCTGATCAGAATTTTTTTATACTTATTATGGCCATTAATGCACAAAGCTTGGTCGCCCACTCAGAAGACATCTCTATCGATACAATCAATAACCGATCTGATTATTTGGCAATCAGCGAAACTTGGATGGAAAATTACATGCCAGTGAATGTGCCTAGCTTTGATCTGAGATCATATTGTACCGCTAAGAACAGACAAATTGCAACTACATCATCGGTAGCGGTATCATCATCATCAAGTCGCAAAGCAGGTGGAGTCGCCATATAGCGCAACATCAATAGTTTCACTGACTGTAGTAGAGTTAACACTGACATTTCGGAGATTTATTTGGAAATGAAAGACGCAAAACCTGGTGATGTCTGTCTAGTAAACGTAAAGGCCAGTGTCATCTTCAAATTCGTATTCGGGTGTATGTATATCAAAGGCCGTATCTATACCCGGGCAAAGCATTAGCAAAAATAAACTCTTTTGTTAATCGTTGTTAAAATACTACCGCATTGCTAAAATTATACCCGATTACGAGGCTGATCTTATTACACCAGTTAGGATAGTTGGAGACTTTAATGTTGATGCCTCACAAAACTGCTCATTGCCAGACTTCATGCTCAGCGAGTTCAATTTCTCTCAGATTATGGGCAATTTTTTGTCCACTAAAATTTTTACTAAATTGATCAAATCCTTCTTTAATTTTTTCCCACTGCTATAACAGAGAAGAAATATTTCTCCATAATAAAATATTAAAAATGAAAGTATAAATTACTGAATTGATTTTATGATTGCTTAAGCTACTCTGATGTCATTACCACGGTGTGTCCCACTCTTAGTTTTCTTGTATCCATTTATTCATTTCTTTCGTTACGTAAGGTAAATGGCTGTGGAATTTATTTCCACGCATAAAGGAAATCTCAACAATCGTAAATGTTTAGTTTTGTATTTTGGGTAATAACATAATATAAGTTTACATAGCTCCAAACATTGTCCCATCATTATGATGTCATTACCAAGGAAAAAACAAATTTGTAGAGAAACAGCCGCGAAAATAGGACCACGGTGGGGAAATATTTTCCAGGAGTAGTGGTAGTACTCCGGTAGCTGAAGACCAGCCGCCGACGGTCAGGCAGTCAGTTAAGGGGATTTCGCCCACGTTTTTCTTTCTAAAATAAGTCACATACCTTTTTTGTTGTCATTACCACGCTTTATATTATCGTAGTAAATTTTCAAATTAATTTATTGGCTTTAATTTAATTAAGAATATCATTTGTTGTATAACAGTTGGCAGAAAAAATAATTTTTATTTTAGTCACCTAGAGGTTAGGTTTGAATAAAATGCATGAATTATTATTAGTGCGATAATTAACATTTCTGAGCTATTGCTAAATTAGATTCATAGGTTTTCTCCTGAATTAAATTTGTTTAAGTTTAATGGTCCATTTAGTATTTAATTTTTGATTAGCCCTAAATTATTGGAAATTTTGCCTGAAAAGTTTTTTTTTCTATTTTTTCCCCTAGGCTCTCAATAACAAAACCACCAATGGCTCCTTCTCCAATATACTTTTAAAAAAATTATATTCAAGTGATAATCATTACACTATTAAAATTTTAAAATTTTAAATTTCTCATGAAAATAGGACTTTTGATCTTGACCATTTGTTTTTTTTTTATTTTATTTTAATTTATTTGTTATTTTTATTTTTATTTTTGCTATTTTATTGTTTTTTATATTAACAGCTAAACGACAATAGAAAGTATCGATTTAAAACAAAAAATATTAAACTACAGTAAAAACTATTAAAAATTGTGTGCTGAAAATTGCCCGTAATCTGAGAATAACCCTTATATTGAAACCTTTATCGAGGTAACGTTTACCGAAAATCTCAATGTATCTTGTATGTCATTTGTGTCGTACTTTTCGTATCACAGAGCTACTCTATAACACTCTAAATGATCGCGAGTGTGGAATCCTCATAAAGGGCGCGATGGGGCGCTCGTGCGTGGGGAATTCTTGCCTTCTTTGGCAAACATTCTATTCACAGTATTCGTAGTGATCATTTCTGTGAACAATGTTTGTTAGGCGAGAATTCGTTACACATTTTATATGAATGTATACAGAGCTTCCTGGTTTGTGGAAAACCTTATACCTAAACTACCACAGCAGATATAAAACTAATGCCGCGATGGACAGGTTCCTGGAATATTTCAAAGAAAAGAACCCGCAAATTACTAGAGATTATCTTTAAATGTTTCATTTAAGGAGATTAATATTATTTATTATTATATTAAAAAGGCATACTCCCCATTTCCTTTATTCATCGACTACATGTTTCAGAGCTTGTCATGTTGCTCCATCTTCAGGTTTCAAGTCTCTTATAATAGATTGCTTCACCTGCCATTCAGTGGAAATTGTAGAATTCATCTCTAGGATTATCCTCTTTTGATTGAGACGGCAAAGAGACATGGCGGAGACGTGACGCGGACTTTTGTCTCTTCCGCGCCTCTCCTATTAAACAAACGTTCTAATTCACACAGAACGGACGTGGCGGAGACGTAGCGCGGACCTTTTTTAATAGTACAAACCTGGAAGAGACAAAAGCGCCACGTCCGTTCTTTGTGAATCGGGCCTTAGATCAAAAATAATAAACATTAAACGTGATTTATTATCAGAAGCACAATCACTTATTATCACTTAGAATATACTAAAAAAAATCCTAATTACAATTACATCGTTATGGGTCAATTCTGATCGTTATTTAAATAAACAATTTTATAAAGGCACCTACATTTGTTATAATTTTGATGTATCAATTATACCTAGTATATTAACTAATAATAATTATTAAATTTTTTGGTTTGTTACTTTTTCCTTTGTATAACTTTATTTAATACATATGTATTTGTCTTACAATAGAATACTGTATTGTACTGTACCTGTTCTCGTAGTATATATAGATACAATATCTAACATCGAAATACCAAATCGAGAATTTTTACATGTTTCCTCTGAAAGACCTGATTCTGTTTATCATATTAAATAGTACATTCAAAAAGCTTTAAAACTGTAACAATAACCTTATTCTAGGAGAACCAGAAGCGGAGATATTAATGAATGTCCAGTCCTCCCTAACATTCGTTCCACTGTGTCCCAGATCGCAGGAAAACGCTGTCTTCTTTCGTAGCGTTGAGTTGGCACTCTTTATTTTCCTTTCACTATGCTCCCGACTCCCTTCAGTTTGTCAGTATTCATTGAAAAGTTGATATCAGACTGCTTGGAACACTTTGTACCTACTAATTTTCTTGAGTTTTGAATTGTGCCCCAGTCAGTAACTAGTCTGTTATGGTAACCCTTGTAAAGCGACAACTGCTGCAAATTCTACCACACGAAGGACAGATGTGAAAAATATGTTTAAATAGAATATTGAATATTTACGCATTGTCTATTTGTTAAGCGAATTTATCAGTTAATTATTATTTTAGTTCCATTTATTATTTAGTTTCATAGTTACTGAAACCCAAGTACTTAGTCTTAAAAATTATAGCAATGCTTGATTTGCTTAATTTTAAAAAAAAAGAAGTCTTTTTACTTATTTTTATGTACTTTTTTACTGCAGATATGATGGTTTTACAAACTTCTCGATCAAATTAACTGATTTCTTGCTTCAAAATTTTGAATAATTAAGCAGCTTGAGTTATTGTGCATTTGTGTTTATTCTGGACTGTAAACTTTTGAGAGACATGTGAAATCGTTTCCGTTTCATGTTCTTATATTTATTTAAAAATAATTTCACAATGTTATCTGGAAAGCGGAGATCTTAAGCTACTTTTTGAAGCACACCTGTAGTCACGCACGCTTTTAGGTTACATGTGATAGTGGCCATCTTTCTTGAGTGGAGTTTGTGTAAATATAGGCACCCTTTCTTGGTGTAAATATGGGTAGAGATCATAACTTGCATCTTTTGTGGTGGAAAGTTCTCTGAGGACAGCCGGGGAGAGTTGTGGGTAAAATGTTCCCAAATGTGGGAACTTAGATCGTGCCGGGGTTGAAAGAGCCAGGTTGTGATTGCTGTTTCTGTAGATATTTTTTTTTTTTTTGCTTGAAATAAATAAACTGGTGCTATCTATAAAGCTTTTTGTAAATCTTTGTTTTTGAAATGAAATAATAGATGTTATTTATTTTATTGCTTTCTCGCATTTAAGAAACTCGTTATAGTTGATAGACCGTGCTACCAAGTTTAAAAGATTTTGGTTTAAAAGTTTGAAGAAGACATTCGCAAATAAATCCTCTCGTGAGACAAAAAAAAAAAAAAAAAAAATGGGCTGATTGGTGATTTCATAACATTTTGCTTGCCAAAAACGAGGAGATCTTGAATAATCTTTAACCAAATAATTAATAAAATGTAGATTGCACTTGGCACTAACTCGGAAGATATATTGTTCCTTCAAGGATCGCATGAACACAGCGGAGCACTTGGGAAAAGGTGTTCGCAAACCAGGTCCCCATTAACAGGGTTACCGGAGCGTGGAGCGCTGGTCGTTCGCGAACATAGTGGATGCCCGGCTAAAGAAGTCTACTTCATAAATATATTTAAAATATAGTGAAGATAAGGCAGGAGGGTAAGAAAGTGGAAAAAGGAATGAAGGAGAGAAATTGGAGGGAAGATGAGAGGGATTTGGGCAGTAAGGAGAAGAAAGAAAAAAACCTAAGAAATAATAAACGCGTAGTTGGTCTATACCGGGATATAATGATAATAAGAATATATATCACTCCAAGTATACGATCGATTAACAACTATCGATACATGAATCTTTTTATAACCAGTGCAATTTTAATAATGTCCGTGAATTATATTTCTTCTTAGACGTAACGCAGACAATAATTCAAGGTTAGAGGAGCAAGGACGTCAGAGGAAGTAACTAAATTACTCGGTAATATGTTTAGAACTGGCTCAGGAGCCATTTTTAATTAGAGTAAAATTACCACAAGCCTAATTAGAAAATAATTAATACGTCATAGTCAGCTATTTCATTATGTAATTATGAATTTATTTGCCACATCTTTAGTATTTATTTTTATCAGAAATCGGAATACAGTGGACGCCGCAGTGGTAAAAACGCCTAATCTAGGTAGACATTAAGAAAAATTTTCATGTCAACAGAGCATTGAATGGACTTTGTAATGTTATCAAGAGATGGTTGACGAGATATAAACAGCAATAAACAGCAGAATACGATTTGATGGATTAATACTAGTGTAAACATACATTCTTTCCAAAAAAACAGGTTGTTCTCAGATCTGTATCAAGTACAGGGCACTAATATTGTGGCCAACCATTCATAGTCTGTGCTACATATAATAACGTCTTATATAATATATCAAGGGTCCATTTATTAATGTTTTATGGTGAGTGATACATATTTAAAATTTTATTCTCATGGTTGTATTTAGTTGATTTAAGTAAACATATTTAACAAGTTAACAGATTTTCGTAATTAAAATTATGTAACTTTTTTTCTCCAAAGTCCTCCGCCTTCTGGGTGCCATGGTTTTAAAGTATAACATCTAAAGAATATATAACAATTGAAATTTGATCCATCCAGACCCATAGAGCTAAGCTATTTATTGTTTTCTCAGAATAAAGCCCTTCCTCAAAAGTGCTGTATTTGATGTGTTGGTGGCCATGGCACACTGAAAATGATGTTCATATTTATTTTATATGAACTTATTGAAACTGTACAAATATATACATCAAGTAAATGTGTTGATAAGTATCACAATTACATGTCAAAACTTGAAAAGAACTACTCATCAGTAGCACTTCAAAAAAATTTTACACTAGAAGATCTATAGGCCATCTTCTTTTCAGACGCCTCGGAGGAGTATCGGGAATGCAGTGGGAAGCAAGTTGAGAAACTAATGGATTTGAGTGGTTATGGAGCTTACTATGAAAGGATAGGTATCGGGTTTGGGCTAATTCAGCAACATATGAAACATTAAGGTCTTTATGGATAAGCTTATTGGTGACAAAGAAAGGGGCATTGAGGATTTTTCGAAGGATTTTGGATTGCATACGAGATGAATTGGATGGTTTAGTAGAGCCCCAAAGCTCAACTCCGTATAGGTCTAATAACAGTCACGTAAATAAGTCTTTTGTAATGAATTGGGAGGTTTGATCGTTTGTCTAGTAACTGTTGAAGTAGTCTGTAACGACGAGCAATTTCTTGTCGCTTTAGTCTTAGGGACAAATTTTGAAAAGCATTATGATTACGAGCGATACATTCTTGAAATACTAGATAATAATAAAAAACAAACTAAAATAACAGTAGATCAATCAAAGGCATTACCTGAAACAGTGGATTGCTTTAAAAATATGAGTTTAAAAAAAAAATTAATATTTCTATTCAGAATTTTTCCTATGAGATTTGATTTCAAAATTAATTTATCTATGGATTTAGTTAAGATGAAGTATAAAGTATTATTTAAGATTCAAACAAAGGACGAATTAAGTTATTCGAGAATTGGTCTAATGTCCAACAAATGCGTTGACTCGTTCCACTGTGTGGCGGCGCGGAGCTGCAGACACATAACATAAAAGATCACTCCAGGAATTATGAACGCACTACAACTACACCGAAGATATATTATCACGCTGCTGAATTTTCCTCCTCTGAAAGGGTTCCAAATATGCCTTAATTACTGTATATTCTCAGACTGGGACATATGATAGGTCAACCGGGACGGAATTTCTATACCGGTGACATGTCCCGGTGTACCGGGACGTATGGCAACCCTACGCTTTACTCAAAAATAGACTTCAGCCCAGTGTTTTTTATAACCATATTTGGAAACTAGTTTCGGATGTTAAACATTGTCAATTCTAAAACATACTAAACTTCTCAAAGCATTAGCACGTTTTTACATAGGGTGTCCCGAATTTAAATGGCAAAACTTCAGGAACTTATAGGGGACCGAAAAACTAAGACAAAAAGTCCTTTAGAGATTTGCTCGTTTTAGAGAAAATCGCAAAAAAAAAAAAAAAAAAAAAAAAAAAATACAGGTAGCGATTATCACCTTTCAAAGTTCGTCAGGCTAGGCAGTGAGATATGTAAACACTTGATGTTATCCTTTACATTCTTTTATTTGTTTACATTTTGGCTTCCTTCTAGGATTATAATTCCTAAATCAGTCTACTCAGATATTTTTGTGTGAATAGCATCAGCCACAATGCCGCATACATATTCTAATGTTGAATACGCTGGTATGATTTTTTGTGTATGGTTTCTGTAACGGTAATGCTTTAGAAGCGGTGCGGGAGTATGCGCGCCGATTTCCAAATCTTCGAGTCTTTTCGTTAACTTTCAATAGAATACGAGAGACTGGGTCATTCTTAATACGTAATGAAGGCGACCGATTCCAGGCAGCAATAAGAGGAGATTATCGGAGAAGAAATTGTGTCCTAAGCCACTTCGATAACAATCCTGAGACAAGCATCCGAAGAGCATCTGCTGCACTAGCAATATCGCGGCAAGCAATATGGCGAACTTGAAAGGTGATAATCGCTACCCATACCATCTTCGAAAAGTTCAGAATTTATTACCTGAAGATTGAATATGTCAAGAGATTGAATTTTAGTAACTGGTTTCTTGACTAAATTCGCGATGATAATTTATTTCCATTAAAAATTATATGGACCGATGAAGCTACCTTTACAAGAGGAGGAATTGTTAATAAAAGAAATTATCATGTATGGGCTCTTGAAAATCTCAGAGCTATTAGAGAGAATAGATTTCAGCATGAATTTTCTATTAACGTTTGGCTTGGAATTTGGAACGGGTTACTGGTGGGACCATATTTTTTACCTGGAAGATTGAATGGTATCACATTTACATATTTTTGGAGAACGACTTTTCTAATTATTTAGATGATATTCACTTACAGCAGCGGATTGAAATGTGGTTCCAACTCGATGGATGTCCAGCTCATTATAGCAGAGTTGCTCGAGCTTGGCTGGATATAAATTATCCACAACGATGGATTGGACGTGGAGGAGTAGTACCTTGGCCACCCAGATCCCCTGATATGACACCCATGGATTTCTTCGTATGGGGAATCTTGAAGCAGAAAGTTTATTCGGTGGCAATCAACTTTAGAGAGCAATTAAGAGGCCGAATCATAGATGCAGTGCACCAAATATCATCAGAATAATGTTTAGCTGAAATTTATCAAGTGAGTGCTAGATGTAATGCTTGCATTGGTGCAAGAGGACAACATTTTGAGCAATATTTACATTAAAAAGAACATAACATAAATATAAATGTAAATAAATAAGTTTAAAAATGAAAACTTGTTTTGTTTCTTTTTTTATGATTTTCTCTAAAACTAAGCAAAAAACGAGAAAATCTCTAAAGGACTTTTTGTCTTAGTTTTTCGGTCCTGAAGTTTTGCCATTTAAATTCGGGACACCCTGTGTATGTTAAATTTGTTTTAAAATGTAAGACAAGAAATCAAACATGTTGATACTCAAAGGAGGTGGCAAAATCAATCGCTAATTAGTTATAGCTAAGTTATAGCTAAATAATCGCTGGTTGCAGCAAAGTTATAGCTAAATAATCGCTGGTTATAGCAGCAGAGACTCGTAATTATTATCAGTCTTTTATATATCCGCAGTACGACATTGCCGAGTAGGGACAATAGATACTGGTTTTTTCCACCATTGATATGTAAATTTGTGATTTCCAACATTCTATTCGCTCCTGACAAATAATTTGCTAATAATCCCCTTCATAGAAGCCTATATAGCGGTTAGACTGGAACTAATCGATTGAAGCAATCGAATGGCCACAGGAACTGAAAGTCGTAGTTCCTGGATATGGCTCGCCCTAGTTTATACCGAGATAGCTATTTGGATGCCTACCTCTATGCCCGTGAATAATAAACAACTGCCCACTTACCTCTATTCAATACATACTTAAAGAAATGGCTTCATAAAGAAATCATCTTGTAGACGATGAAGTGAACCGAGTGATTCTTAATTCTTGTTTTCCTCAGATTTCCCAAACATATTTAAGTAATTTGACGCTTACTAATAAGTGATTATTAGTGATAATAGATAAATACTGCTATATGAATTAAATTAATTATGATGATACAATCTTTTATTTTAGATTTAAGAGTAGGTTATTTTATCAAAAGCACGCCAGTAATTTCATTGACAATTACAAATAAATAGAAACTGAACAATACAACAACAAAAAAAAGTTCTGATTCAATTTAAAAGAGCTGTTGTAGTAATTGAAACAAATTAATCGAATATAATCGATCTGCTGTGGGATTTCTATTGTTCGGCAATTATCAAGCTCTAAGATGGAGAAACAGATTAATCCGTTCTAATGGCTGGGAAAAGAGAGAGAGAGATAGAAAAACAAATGAATGTTCAGTGATTGTGATAAGTAGAGATGTGAAATATATGAATTTGCATATTTCTCCTAGCCAACTAAAATATCCTCAAAATGTACATGTTTTGAGGCATTTGGAATCATTTTCAGTTATTTTGCATATTTTGCCATAAATACATATTTTGAACTATAACACTGGTCAACAAAATCAAAGAAATATTTTGTTTCCTGTGACTATTTTGTTGTTTCTAACTCCATTTGATACGTATTTTGTAAATATGACATGTTTCTCCAACAGCTTTTGTTTTTGTGTTATAGCTTACCAATCTTTTTTAGTATCCTTACTTATATTTTAAATTTTTGTTTGATAGTAAAATATATTCTGTTGTTGTGTTCGATATGCGTTCGTCCAGGCGGTGTTGTGTTCTTAATCCAGATTGTTTCAGCTATATTTGTGGACTTTGTAAAAACTGCATATCATCAATACTTCAAAATAAATTTGTACAATCAAGACGAGCCATGGGTTCCTTATATTGTTTGCTAAAAATGTGTAGTATGTCTACGGTTCCCCCACTCCCATGATTTGGCGAGAACCTCACAGTGATGTCTGCTACTTCTGGGTTGTGAACATAAATGGAATCAACCCTGGAAATCGAAGTAAGTCGTCATATCCTAACTTATCTTCTGCTAAATGATCGCAATTAAAATCACTATAGGTACAACCCAGTACATCTAAATCCTCTGATGATCAAAATCTCTGTGAACGGGAACAAAATATATCAAGTGATGACTCTGATCCTGATTACAAATGTAGCTTTTCAGAACCTCAACCATTTAATTAGAAATAACTAAATGACTTAGTGAGGGATCTGAACTGAAAAAAAAAAAATTACTTAATCCCGAAACCAACATTACTTTTTATTGTACCCGAGAAAAGAATGAGTAACCGTATTTTTCTCAAGAGAAGGATTTAGTCTTTTGTAACGATGTTGGTGGTATTTTGCAACAGATAGGTTTAGTAAACTGTAAGCATAAGGATTGGTGTATTTTTATGGGTAGCAGCGAAAGAAGTTTAAAGTGTGTTTTGCTCCACAGCAGTAACAAGTACGGATCCATACCTATTGCGCATTCGACGGCTTTAAAAGGAGAATACACAAATATTTTATCCAAAGAGATCTACTTAAAGTCGTTTATTAAAGAAAATCCTATAAAAGATCATTTGATAATAATGTTCGATAAAATTTTATTAACATTATGTCTTAATTTCCTTCCATTTTTTAATCAAAACAGTAAAGCTTTGTATTTCACAAAATAAAGCTGTTAGCAATCTCCCAGTATTTTTTTTCATAGTCAGGGCCTTTGAAACATCCTATAACAATAAAAAAAATGAAGGCAACAAAAATTGTGTTAACAAGTGTAATTGTATATTTAATTATAAATCCGGCATATCAGCATTTGGCTTTTGATGTTTTTTTTAAGTTTCTGATCATACAAAGAAATAAAATATAAATAAAAACCGAAAATAGCTACGTGAACTCCTATTATTTTTTTTTCACCTATTGAATAAGGTCGTGTTTATCCAGATGCTAATTCTTCTCTTTGGATAGTATTTTGTTCTCTTGCAATTGTTTTATCGGATTAATTTCTTGTTTTTGCTCTGCTCAAATACTTGGAATATTACTTTACTTTTGTTATTTCTCGAAAATCACTCTAACAAAGACAAAATATCTTGTTGGAAAGAATGTAAGTTTTCAATTGAGACATTTAAGTGTGATGGAGAAGTTTTATATTCTGTTTCTTTTTATAAAGTTGTATTAACTACTGCACAATTTTAGAAATGCAGCACATAAAAACAGCAAAGTACTTATAAGACAAAGGCAAGAAATCAAAATTTCAAAAAACGTTTGTTACTCAAATTGCTACTGGATTCAGAAAGTTCTGGTTTCGAAATGTTTCTAAATTATGCCCAGCTGACATACCCTTCCATACGTGCTTTCTTTTTTAATATTTGCCTTGCCTTTTTGTTTTTTAATAGTCTTCTCCGAATTGTTTCCCTTTTTAACACAAATAGTTACTTAAACTCGAGTTTGCACTTATGTATAAGTATGTATTGCATATTTTTTATTTTTCTAAATAGGTAATGTAAATAGTAGCATATTTTAGGTACTTAATTGGATATTTTACCCTACAATGCTAGCCTCTAATTTGATCTGATCAAATTTAGTAGCCACTGGTAGATTTTAAAAAACAACTCATAACTGTACAATTTTATGAAGTGGGAAGACCAAATCTAACTTTCGAGAAGCTATTTATATAAGCACCGCAGTGGATTTATAACAGTGATTTTAATCGGAGCTTTGACTAAGTTAAGTAACATTGTCCGAGCTGTTAATTGTTTTACTCCAAGATAACATCACCTGGAGGACATGGAGAGGAAGCAATTAGCTGAAGGACTAGGAGATTGGGATCTATCGCATGCTCTGCGCGAGGATATCCTTCCAGGAGCTGGATAATTCTTCAAATCTATATATCCTTCATCGTCTGTCGCCCAAATGTTATATAATAACTAGTAATAAAATAGGAATTACTTGAGAAGACGTGGCTTGCTCCTTTTAACAGTTACTTTTCGGTAACCAGTTACTGTTTTACCAGTGCTTATTCTAGCGGTAACCGTATTCTATGTATGTATAGAAACGCCTAAATTTGAAAAAGGATTGCCTCGTTTAAGAACAAACTAAGAAATTTACTTGATGTACGGCGACTTATCGGTCTCCCAGTTCTTCGAGTTCAACGTATGAAACTTTGGGGCACGTTCTGAGAATGGATGAAGCGAGAACTGCAAGAAGAATTTATCATGGGAAGCCGGAAGGAGTAAGGCTAATAGGAAGACCAAATTCCAGATGGATGGATAATGTGAAGGAGGATTTAAGAAAGAACGGAATATCCATTAGGTGCGCTGTCAACAGGGTCGACTGGGCGAAGGCAGTTGAGCAGGCCAAGGAAGACAAGGATTTGCGCCAAATAGTATAATTATATATATTAACAAGAATATATATTAAAAAACAATAATAAAAGTTAAGGTGATGAAATGGTCAGGGGTGTAGTCAGGATGAATAAACACGTCAACATGAAGACCTGCAAGGCAGGTCGAAACGTCGGCACGCCAAAATATAAGTTTATTCATCCTGACTGCACCCCTGACCATTTCATCACCTTCATTACAACTCACAGTCAACAATAGAATCATCATCAATAATAAACGTTTTACAAGACATAAAGTTATTACACGAACATATTGTTAAGACTAAGTACTTTCAAAAACCAGTGTCCACTTTGGCCTGCTTTCTCGCTTTCCCTCTAAGTGCAGCTGCGGTTTAGTTTAACTGCATTTCTTTTTTTTTTTTGTTACAATTGGAATGGTCGATGCAACTAGGAACTCTCAGCAACAGTGAAACAAGATAATAATGGAACAAATGAACTAACAATCCCAACCAAGTTAGCACATCCTCGAAGATATAATACAGGAAGACTAGAAAAACAAATGAAATTGAAGACCAGATTATCAGTTGTTTTTTGTTTGTCTTTTTCGTCTTACATAAAATGGTTTTATAAAATAAATAAAAAGACTCAGAGAACCTGAATACTCTATACCAAAACTTATGACCGCTGTTCTTACCTCCCACTATTCCCTAACTAACCCATCGAAATCCGAATCCACAAAGTCAACACTAATACAGAAGTTTTAATTTGACCAAACAGTTTATTAAATGTTTTAATTTATTATTAAATTCCTTATTGACTCCACCTCAGACCGATTATCCCTGAACAAAATGGTGGAAAACAAAAGAGTAAATTGGCAGTTTACGAGTGTAGCAATCTGATACAGGGTAGCAAAACATATACAGAAATAATGGAGATTCCTGTAGAGAGATTGATATAGTGTAATACATTACCTTTTATTTACTCTTAGTAGAATGTATAAACTACTTTTTCCATTTACAAGGTGACTATCGGAATGTTTTCAGTAGTAAAAAGAATAAAAAGATTTAACTAGCCCAAAGGCTTAAAACTGACACTAATAATCTCTGACCAAACACGGCAATTTACCAACTCAAAAGATGGAGTATAAAAAAAAAATTATTTATTGTCATAAGTTATTTTTATTGTTCAGTTGTCATATGAAACATCTGAGGAATGTTTCACGATCTATTTCTTTACTTACTATTAATGTTTCAGAATGTTTTTTATATAAATGTATATATTTGAGTTATTCAACAACTTATTCAAAAAATCAATGCCACGTTTACTATAATGAAGGAAGAATTTATTTTTAGAACAACTACCACAGAAATAAGAAAAAGATATCGTGCTTGTATTAGAAATAGTGGAGATCATTTTGAGCAATACCTGTGATACTCTACAAATTAAATTTATGAACAATTTAAAATTAGTTTAATTTTGTTCCCTGATTATTGTTTACAAAATTGTAGATAAAGTTTACACTGATAAAATCGAAATTCCGAGAAAGATAGAGAAAATATGAAGTTTAACCTGTGCTATAAAGAAACACAACTATCTGTAACGTTTTGCATAAAAAATATGATTCGATTCATTATTATTGTCAGTGTGCGCTGGTGGCACCCTTTTGTTACTTTATAAAAAATAAAAAAAAAAAACTAGATGTGCTGCGTGCCTGCAAATGGTATTTTTTTAAAGAGTACTAAATAGAGAAGTTTTTCAAACAATTTGGATTTGGCTGTTGCGCTTACTTTTTTTTATAATGAACCTAAACTTGAAGTTCATAATTTTTATTTTTGCCTTTGACAATATTTAACGATCTCCCGTTTTTTTGGTATTTGTTTTTTGCACCATATCTTTTTTATTTACATGGGCAATGTATTAGTGATTACAGGAAAAAAAATGGCGTTGATATATCTGTTAACAACGGAGTTATAAGGCATAAATGTTTGGATTTGGTTATTTTAACAAAAAAATTTTAACCCGTAAGACTTTGTAAAAAGTGACCTTAAATATTCAAAATGAACCTCCCTACCCGAGATAATTTTTTGGCCAAAAAACCCAGTATATATTTATATTTGAGCATAAAATAAACAAATGAACAGAATAGAAATTAAACAGTAAAATCTTCCATTTTTTTTTATTATAGCAATCAGCTATTCGCTACTCTGCTATAAATTCGCAGCCGTGAACTTCATTGCTGAAATATAAAGTTCTCGAGATAAATCATTTTTTTTTTCTTTTTAAATAAGTAGTTATATTTATCTGGTTTTAAATTAAATAAAAACTTAATACAATTTTTTTTTGTTGGTCACCACAGCCCCCGCCATCCCACTCCATATAAACTTAAATCACCGTCAGCCCTAACACAATTCTTCCTTCTACGTCCGGTCAACTCACAGGATAACTGTCCTGTAATACAACATTTTGGAGTCTTCAAATTACCCAAAGTTCTCATCCTCTTTCGGGACAAATATTCATTCTAATACTTTATTTTCGAAAACTGTAATGCGTTATTTTTCCTATGACTATATTGGCCTTATTTAGCGCCCAAACGAACCTTAATGTATGATAATACTAAGCCAGAATCGCAAAGATGTGATGATGGTTTTATTCAACACTGCTGGATCCATATACGATACTCAACATTCCATACACGAATATGCCAGTCAATATTCCTCACACAAAACAACTACGATGGTAAAAAAAAAAAAAAAAAAAAAAAAAAAAAAAAAAAAAAAAAAAAAAAAAAAAAAAAAAAAAAAAAAAAAAAATGGATTTGTAGGAAGAATTTCAGAAAATTGAATAGATCGACTCAATTATGTTTGTTTTTTTTGTCCATAAGATAATAGTTTTAGACTTTGTTAAAAAGTAATCTCATTAAGGAAGAACGAAATTAGCTTGAATGATCCTAACGATTCAGACGGAATTGTAATACGCTTGGTGACATTAAATGAAGAAGGGTTATTCAATCAACTAATTTTATAACACAAGCATTTCAGGAAAAAAATTGTGGATCCTAAAAAAATATAGAATTTGTTACTATAGATTTGTATGCATTTTTGGGAGTGCTGAATCCGCGTTGAAATTTTCCTGTCTCGAAAAGTTTAAACAAAAATAGTCTTAAAAAAATTATAATTTTTAATTATATATATATTTTTTTTTTCACGAAACGGCCTTGGAGACCACGCGAATATCAATTTTTTTCTTTCCTCTGTCCACGCCACTCCCTTCTTTAAACTTCTCTTGCCCACAACAACTTTCAATTCCTTAAGTCTGTTTCTATATCTTTCTCTGTCCTGACAGTCCTGGTCCGTTATACCTAATCTTTCCGTTTCTCCTTTCATCTGTTTTATTTATCCTCCTGAGCTTTTATATCCACGGATTTTCTGAAATATTTGTTTATTTAGTCTTTCCGGGACCATTCTTATCATATGTCCATAGAATTTCAGTCTTGTAACCCGGATTTTCGTTTCTATGTCCTTTGTATCTTTATAGATTTCCCGGTTGGGTCTAAGCCTGTATCCTTCTTGAGTCTTTTTGGGGCCATGGATCCTTCTTAGAATTCCTGGATTTAATCCTTAGCAGTTTTTCCAGACTAGGAATGCAAGTGGTTTCTATCCCGTATAAAATCACAGGTTTAACGACTGTGTTGTAGTGTCTTATTTTTGATTTGTGGATAGGGTTATTTTGTTGTAAACGTTAGTGGTTTCTGGAGTTTAGTTATTCTTTCCTTTATACTTTCTTTTTCCGAACCGTTGCTACATATAGTCTCGCCTAGGTACTTAAATGTGTTTGTTACTTTTATTGTTCCGTTTTTGGTTTCCACTGATTTTATTTTTAAGTCTGGGTCGGTAGTCATTAGTTCTGTTTTTGCGTAAGAGATTTGTAGACCTGTTTTTTCCGAAATTTTTGTCAGGATGTTTATTTGTTCGATCGCTTCTTCTTCCGTTTCCGCTAAAAGGGCAAGATCGTCTGCGTGGGCAAGGCATCTTACAAGACATGGTTGTTCTTGGTCCCTATAGTCGCACCCGTGTTATTAACATTCCATAGTTCTTTCATTATTTTATTCAATACAACGTTGAACAATGTTGGGGAGAGGCCGTCTCCTTGTCCCTTTTTTTTATTTGGAAAGGTTTGCTGCTGCACCCCCCTATAAATCTTACCTTGGATTCGGTGTCCGTTATTGTAAGTTGTATTAGTTTTTTTATTAAATTAATTTTTAATTTACTAACAAATTTTTTTTTTTTTTCAAACCAAAATTTTGTAGAATCGATATCTATATCAAATTGCGGAGATGATCGGTCAAATTCGGGTTCAATTATTTTATTTCGTATTAGGAACAACAGAGTCAAAAAGGAGCTCAATCAAACATTCTTTAGTATGCTTATTTAGTATAAACATTATTCTTATGCTTATTTAGTATAAACATTATTCTTATGCTTATTTAGTATAAACATTATTCTTATGCTTATTTAGTATAAACATTATTCTTATGCTTATTTAGTATAAGATTCACGATGAACAGTAAAATCGATCTTATCAAACAGGCATTGAATTTATTGTTTTGTTTTTTTAGTTTCTTATTTCTATGCCTACTTTTCCAGAAGAAATTAATGTATTGTTTTTTTTTCATCAGAACACTTAATTTTATCAATATAACTTAAAAATTATATTTGAGGATATAACACCCCAAAACATATTAAAAAAAAAAAAAAAAATGTCTATATTTCCTTTATAGATGTTTAAACGTCGGGCTACCAAGTTGATGCTCTGTAACTTCAACGCGCTAAAATTGATTTGACTTAGGAAAATTGTAAGTTTTATCTTATAAGATATAACATGTAGGGAATTTAAATTTCTTTATTTTAATGATGAGTATGGTGATGTTGTTTTTTTTATAAAAACATACATTGATATAAGCCTTTTTTGCTAGCTCAATCTACAGGGAGTCCCGAATTTAAGTGGCAAAACTTCAGGAACTTATAGGGGACCGAAAAACTAAGACAAAAAGCTCGATTTTGCTTAGTTTTAGAGAAAATCGCAAAAAAAACAAAAAAAAAAAAAACAAAAATGTTACAGGTAGCGATTATCAGCAAAGTTCGTCAGGCTAGGCAGTGAGATGTGTAAACACTTCATGTAATCCTATACTTTCTTTTATTTGTTTACATTTTGGCTTCCTTCTAGGATTATAATTCCTAAATCCGTCTTCAGCCAGTTACTCAGATATTTTTGTGTGAATAGCATCAGCCACAATGCCGCATACATATTCTAATGTTGAATACGCTGATATGATTTTTGTGTATGGTTTCTGTAACGGCAATGCTTTAGAAGAGGTGCGGGAGTATGTGCGCCGATTTCCCAAATCTTCGAGTCTTTTCGTTAACTTTTAATAGACTACGAGAGACTGGGTCATTCTTAATACGTAATGAAGGCGACCAATTCCAGGCAGCAATAAGAGCAGATTATCGGAGAAGAAATTGTGTCCAACGCCACTTCGATAACAATCCTGAGACTAGCATCCGAAGAGCATCTGCTGCATTAGCAATATCGCGGCAAGCAATATGGCGAACATTGAAAGGTGATAATCGCTACCCATACCATCTTCAAAAAGTGCAAAATTTATTACCTGAAGATTGAATATGTCAAGAGATTGAATTTTAGTAACTGGTTTCTTGACAAATTTCGTGATGATAATTTATTTCCATTAAAACTTATATGGACCTATGAAGCTACCTTTAAAAGAGGAGGAATTGTTAATAAAAGAAATTATCATGTATGGACTCTTGAAAATCCCAGAGCTATTAAAGAGAAAGTTTTCTGCATGAATTTGCTATTAACGTTTTGCTTGGAATTTGGAACCGATTACTGGTGGGACCATACTTTTTACCTGGAAGATTGAATGGTATCACATTTACACATTTTTTGGGGAACGACTTTTCTAATTATTTAGATGACATTCCCTTACAACAGCGGATTGAAATGTGGTTCCAACTCGATGGATGTCCAGCTCATTATAGCAGAGTTGCTCGAGCTTGGCTGGATATAAATTATCCACAACGATGGATTGGACGTGGAGGAGTAGTACCTTGGCCACCCAGATCACCTGATATGACACCCATGGATTTCTTCGGGTTTAGAGAGCAATTAAGAGGCCGAATCATAGATGCAGTGCACCAAATATCATCAGAACAATGTTTAGCTGCAATTTATCAAGTGAGTGCTAGATGTAATGCTTGCATTGGTGCAAGAGGACAACATTTTGAGCAATATTTACATTAAAAAGAACATAACATAAATATAAATGTAAATAAATAAGTTTAAAAATGAAAACTTGTTTTTTTTTTTCTTTTTTTTGCGATTTTCTCTAAAACTAAGCAAAAACGAGAAAATCTCTAAAGGACTTTTTGTCTTAGTTTTTCAGTCCCCTATAAGTCCCTGAAGTTTTGCTATTTAAATTCGGGACTCCCTGTATAATAATAAACTTATTATTGTATATTAAATAATTGTTTATGTTTAGAGAAGAAGATAGTCAGGGATGCAGTCAAAGTAACACCACGTCAAAGAAGAATACTTTAATACGTGCCAACGTTGCAGGTCTTCTTCAGGGCCACCGAACCACACTTGTGAGGAGAAGGACGATGATAACGTATTTAAGTATTCTTCTTTGACGTGGTGTTACTTTGACTGCATCCCTGACTATCTTCTTCTCCATTCGTCATCCGGTCAACCATACTTTTGTTTATGTTTATTTTAAGATTTGTTTAATATATATTTATTGTTCTAATTTTTGTTTATTTCGACAGAGACTGTGAGGGATGCTGCATCCAACCAACTGCTCAACTATATGGGAGGTCGCAAGGTAATTATTCATTTATTCATACCTTATTGATATAAAATAAATAAACAAATGTAAATAATCAGCCGATATAAAATATATAATTAAATTAATAAATTCTACTTGCTTCTATTAAAATATATCATGTGTAATATCTTGATTCTTTTCGTATTATTTCTATAATTTAGTCCAGATTAGAAGAAGTGAATTAAGTAGAAATAAATTTAAAAGTGCTTCTCGCTATAATCTTTTTTTAATAAGGCACCAGAGATATATAAAATGTCTGTATGGCAAATCATGCATCTATATAAAAGGACAAGTCATTTTGTGTTTGTGGCCAGTAAATACAAAAACTACTGAACCTATCTGTAACAAATTTTAACAACATTATTTTCATAGTTCTAGGTTTAGCAACAATAAAACTTTAAATGTACAATATTGAGTGTTAGAAACGTGTTTTGCCACACTATCACATACTTTTATGGTTAGAAATTAAAATCCAACCAGATCAAATCAATAACATTATTTATGTCGAATGAAAATTATTACAAATTAAAATGCCGATCCTTAGCTGTTTAATATTGGGTGTAAAAATATGAATTTTGAACCTTTTGTTGTTAGCACTGATAATGCAGTTTCTTAATAGTCTTTGTCCATCTGGAACCAACTCATATATTAAAATTGAAAATTGGATGTCTAATTATGCTTCATGTTATCTTCAAACACCTAATCAATCTAAATTTAACGAAGTCAATAATGACTGCTATGCGTGAAAGTATCATCAAAAATATAATTTTCAGTTGTTCACTTTAATACAAGATTTTTATCGATAAATATAAAAAAACAAAACAATTATTAGTTAAAATTATCTAAGATCTTCACTTATGAGAGAGGGCGAAGCCTCGACGGGGAATGATGAAGTTATATATAAAAGGACAAGCCATTTTCGTTCGTGATCACTAATCGCGAAAACTACAGAACTATTCTGTACCAAATATAACTACATTATCTTCATAGTTCAAGGAAGGTTTATCAATAATAAAATTTACATATTTTCTATTAAAATACTGTTTAAAAAGCGATAAATATGTGATGTGCAGTAAAGCGAGCGCCATTCAAGAGAGGTTACAATGATTCGGTGTTAAATATAGCTAAAAATTGAGAATACAGTTACTTAATTCAATTAAATTGTTATCCAAAAAGCTTTAAATATGTGGTTAGCGACAATAGCGTTTTAGTAAAACTAATAAACCTATCTGAACCAAATTTTAACTACATTATCTTCATAGTTCTTGAAAGATTTACAATTAGAAAGTTTACTATAATAAAAATTTATACTATTATATAAAAAGACAAGCCTTTTTACGTTTGTGATCACTAACTAAGAATACTACTGAACCAATCTGTACTAAATGTTCGCAGTTCCAAGAAGGTTTAGCAATATTAAAATCTATTGATTTTTAATTTATATTTTATTAAAAAAAGAAAATATATGGACAACAGTGAAGTTTGAAAATTGACCGATTGGCGAGTGCTATTCTACGCGAGATGCTACAAAAGAGCTTGAAATCGATGATAAAATTTACTTATTAAACTATAACTAAAATTATTAAAAAAGATTTAAATATGGTGTGTGATATGTGGATCCCAGTGAAGCTTAAAAATCGACCGATTGTGTATAGCGCCATTCCACAATAGAGTTTACAATGGTAAACTGAACCTATCTGTACCGACATCTAAATAAATAATTTTTATAATTTTAGGAAGGTTTTGCAATGGTAAAATTTACAATAACTAAAATTTAAATGTACAATGCTTAGAGGCAGGACCGAGGTTTGCCACACTGTCATATACTTTTATAGTTCGAAATCAACATCCAACCAGATGAAATCAATAAAGTTATTTCTGCCGAATACAAATTATTACTAAATCAAAATGTCGATCGTTTGCTTTTTTATATCGTATGTAAAAATATGATC
This sequence comes from Euschistus heros, assembly GCA_003667255.2. Classification (NCBI taxonomy): domain Eukaryota; kingdom Metazoa; phylum Arthropoda; class Insecta; order Hemiptera; family Pentatomidae; genus Euschistus; species Euschistus heros. Next base: position 1,232,914 of record RCWM02000296.1, read on the forward strand.
CACGGGCCTTCTGTCGTAAGCACTGATAATGCAGTTTATTTTCCGCAAGAGTTTCTTAATAGTCTTTATCCATCTTGATTACCAATTCATACATTAATATTAAAAATTTTATGTCTATCGGTGCTTTTACGTAATCTTCAACCGCCTAATCAGTGCAATTATAACTAGATTAATAATTACTGCTATGCGTGAATAAATCATTGAAGAAATGATGCTGAACCACATGCTTAAATACAAGAATCTTATCGATAAACAAATAAAACATTAATTTTTAGTTGAAATTATCTTTACTTATGAGGGCGGGCGAAGCCGCGAGGGGGATGCTAGTATGATATATATATATATATATATATATATATATATATATATATATATATATATATATATATAATTAATATTCTTTCTTCGAAAAAAACTTCGTTTTCGTGTTATAGGTAAAACACCGAAAATATCCAGTGTTTTGAGCGTTTTTTTGCGATTTTGGGAATGAAGCCGAGGTCTGCCATGGTAGCAAACTTCAGATTTAGATTTAGCACCCCAAAAAATATATATAAAGATACGTTGAGAATAAAAGTTCGGCAGTTTTTTCTTGAAAAGGGACTTTTGAAACCTTATTTTACTGGACTAGTTACTAAACATATTTATGAATATAATAAATTCTTCAATAAAGGAGTTACTTTTATTGATCAATAATAGTATAATATAAAGGATTTAAACTCCTCTTTATTAAAGGTATAAACTAGTGACATGTTTCGGGAAACAAGGTCCCATCATCAGACTGAAAACAGTATTGACAATTTATTATAATCACACTATATTTTCAACATCTAAACAATACTATTCTAATTTCTATCTATCATAATGTATATGTTATAAATTACCTTTAAAATGATTTCTTGGTGTTAACACACCGTGTCTGTTTCTCTTTTACATAGTCAATAGAATAATTCATCTACCTTATGGGTACAAGGGTCAATCCTAATTTCTACTGTTGTTTTTAGTACTAAGTTGGCCAATCTTATATTATTAATTCATTAATTATACTAGCATATATATATGGATCCTATTTTATCTGTGCCTGTTTTGTAGTTTATTGCATTATTTATTGTTTTATTAATGTATATCGCTTCTTTTATTTTTCTATTATGTGTTTTGGTTTCGTGTTGTAAGATTTTAACGTTATCAAAATTGAATTTGTGGTTCAGTTTTTGTACGTGTTCTAAAAGGGCTGTTTTATTGCTGTTTGATTTGCTAATTTTTTTAGTGTCGTTTTTATGCTGATTAACTCTTTTATATAAATTCTGCTTAGTTTCTCCAATATAATGTTTATTGCAATCCAAGCAGTCAATCTTATATATGACATCTTTTTTATTCATATGTTCTATTTCGTTCTTTGTTATTATATATTTTTTAATGCAATATCTATTTTAAAATTTTCATCCCAGATCCTAAAACTCCTTCCTCGGAAAGCCATCCTATTCCTAACATACCTATATAATGCTGTGCTCCGTACCACATATTTTCCTGGATCCTGGAAATTAATCCATAGTTAAGATGATTCCAAAACCCAAAAAGCCACCAGAGCTCCCCATCCTCATACCTTGGTCCTATTTCCCTTTTGCCAATCATGGGCAAAATCCTTGAAAAACTAATTTTAAAACGCATGTATCCCATCCTAGATTCCCATCATGTAATCCCAGATCACCAGTTTGGATTCCGAACATCACACTCCACCATTCAGCAATGCCATCGTGTGGTGGACGTTGTCTCCTCCGCATTGGAGCGCGGAATGTACTGCACGGGAGCCTTTCTCGACGTGGAACAAGCCTTTGACCGAGTCTGGCACCCAGGACTGCTTTACAAACTCCGCAAATTCCTTCCTTCAACATACTTCCTAATTATCCGTTCCTATCTGAGTGATAGAACTTTCAAAGTAAACCATAAAAATTCCTATTCTCCCCTCTTTACCCAATCTGCCGGCGTTCCTCAAGGTAGTATCCTAGGCCCCATCCTCTACACGGTGTATACAGCTGACATTCAAACACATCCTGCCACTGTCCTCACCACTTACGCTGATGACACATGTGGTTATCAGTAAACAATGATCCCTTCATTGCCTCCCAAACACTCCATCCCATATCCTAACCCTTCAAGAATGGTGTCAGAAATGGAGAATCAAAATAAATCCCAAAAAATCTCACCAAATAACCTTTACGCTTCCGTCGTAAGCCCACGACTTCCTGTCCTACAGTATCCTTTAATGATATTCCACTAATCCCTGTTGAACAGATCCGCTACCTTGGACTCCACTTGGACAAACGTCTTACTTGGAATCCACATACAAGACTAAAAAGACAAGAAACTGCCCGTCGTTACAGATTACTTCAACATTTATTAGACAAACGTTCAAAGCTCCCAATTAATTACAAAAGACTAATTTACATGACTGTGATTAGACCTATCTGGACTTACGGAGTTGAGCTTTGGGGCTCCACTAAACCATCCAATCATCTCGTATCCAAACCTTACAATCCAAAATCCTTCGAAAAATCCTCATGCTCCTTACTTTGTCACCAATAAACTTATCCATAAAGACCTTAATGTTCCATATGTTGCTGATTTAGCCCACACCAGATACCTATCCTTTCACAGTAAGCTCCATAATCATTCAAATCCGTTAGTTTCTCAACTTGCTTTCCCACTCCATTCCTGATAATCCTCCGAGGCGTCTGAAAAGAAGATGGCCCAGAGACCTTCTAGTATAGTTAAAAAATTTTTCATTTTTCAATTTCTTGACTAAATGGATTATTCATTCAACGGGGGTTCCCAAATGAAAAATTGATTTATTCTTGAGCGTCAAAGAACAAGCAATAGTTTTGAACCGACAATGTAAATTTAAAGATGGTATGCCCAGTGACGGATGCTATAGGGGTTTCCTCCGTCGCCATCCAAATATCTCCAGTAGGAACCACTGAAGCCGTATCACCAGCCAGCTCTTGTGTGTCTGAGAAAGACATCCATGGTTGGTTTGACTCAGTGGAAAATATTTTGAAGGAAGAACACGTCTTTGATGTTTTGTGTCACCCATCGTGGATTTTTAAAGGTGACCATTCTGGATTTCTTTTAAATCCCGGAAGCAGCAGTAAAACTGTAATAAAGTGTTTTTGGAGTTTCATTTTTGATTAATTAATCCTTAATTTTTTATTAACCTCAAATGATTGATAGGTATGCATAAATAGTGAATTTTAAAATAATAAAAACAATTGTTTACAAAAGTTTTGTTCATATGACCATAACTAGTTTTTACTATGACCATAACTCATACACTGTGCCCATAACTGGTATTTTTGGGATATTTGCATAAAAACTGAAAAATCTATTTCAAGGAAAAATACTGAGCTTTAGTAAATTTACCATTTAATAGAACAAGAATTTGTGAATCTAAATATGTAAAAAAAATAGTAATCTGCGAAACAGTCTAGACGATATCCCCTTTTGCATCAATCAATTTCCTTAACTATGACCATAACCCGTGATTTACCCTACTTTTTGAGTTAATTTTGGTATATATTTTAATCTTTTATATTTCTTAATGTATATTGTATTGTTTGTATTGTTTGTTATTTTTTCATTATTAACACGGTGTGTTATTATATTGTAATAATCATTTTAAAGGTAATTTATAATATATACATTGTGATAGATAGAAATTAGTATAGTATTGTTTAGATGTTGAAAATATAGTGTGATTATAATAAATTGTCAATACTGTTTTCAGTCTGATGATGGGACCTTGTTTCCCAAAACATGTCACTAGTTTATACTTTTAATAAAGAGGGGTTTAAATGCTGTTTATAATACTATTATTGATTTATGAATATAGTTTTAATCTTGAAAATACTTCGTTGAAATAATTCACGGCCGACTCGGAACTATGTACATGACCTTCATAAATAGGAAACGATTTTTCTTTTAAGTTTAGACACGCAATAGACCTTCAAGATAAACGTGCTTATAACTGAAACGCTATCTGACCTCTTCAATTCCTTCTGTATTAGCAATGCCATTATAATTTTTTTTTTCCTATAAACTTAAATTGTTTGGTCTTATTTAGTGTAAATAATATCTTAGAACGAGGAGCAAGGACAAAATTATAAACACTGTGGCCAATTCCAAGCGCAGCATGTCGAAAGATTCGTCTCACGATATTGTTTTCTTCAATGAAAATTAAAAACCATTATTGAACCTATAAAAAAAAAAAAAAAAAAACTAACACAAAAGGAAATAGTAATTAATTTGTATACTTTTTGAATGTTTAAAAGAAGAAATAATCATAAAATATTGAACCATAAATCCATATTGAACCATAAAAGGTAAAGAGGACAATCGATTTTTATTAGCAACAAATGACAACATTCATTATTAAAATTTTTCATTTTTACATTTTCTATATTTGTAAATGTAAATGTTAGTCCCAATTATTGACCCAGTGAACGTACTTAAACTTTGGTCATGGATGACTATGGGACTTAAAATATATCCTATTTTATTATTTCTGCAATTCTTTATTCGTTTTATACAAATATTAAACTTATGCTGGGTGTCCAAAAAGAGTATCGGGTTTTTGTTACTTACAAGGGGACGTTTGCAGTTGTAACTCACAGATTTGAATGCCGATTTTTGTGTGGGTAGTAGGGACCTATAATAGTGCAAAACTAGAATTATAGCCGCCAATGGGAATTAGGAGCCGAGAATAAAAATAAAATATGAAAATCACGTTTAATTTTTTTTCTCAGCTCTCAGTCAAAATAGAGAAATGATTCTTTCACGTTTAATTGTAGTTATGTATGCTATTTTAAATAAAAATATATTCGTTATGCTCAAAACACTAGCCGGCTTTAGAGTGCTCAAAAACTTCAAAAAAATGACAAAATTACCAGGAAATCCGCTGTAAATTAGTGGAAACTTTTTTTGATGAACAACTGACCTCAAATCTGGATTTAACGCCCCATAAAACCCTTATATGTGAAATTTTATAAAAATCAAAAAATATTGATTTTTTACCACTTTCGAGGAGGTTAAAATTTTGAAGTTGAGATTTCATCAACGATTTCTACCGGCCATAACAACTGCTGTGTTCAACCGATTACAATAATAATAGCATCACTAAAATCAGCTTACATTCTGCTTTTTATCCATGCGTATAACATTGGACTTACTCCATTTTAGTGGACAAAAACTGATGTGAATGAAAAAATCCAAGGTCACCTATAACTTGAGATATTTCAATTAGGAGAAATCCTGCGACCTCCGGATTTGGGCTAAACCATGCAGTTTTATGTCTTCTAGATGACCTTAAAATTTGGTTTTAATCGGTGGCGAAATATGTGAGATAGCGCAAATTATTTACATTTGTTCAGAAATTGACAGCCCCTTGCCTACTAAAATCCTACAAAATTTTAAAGGTAAAAAAAATTATTTTTGATTTCGACAAAATTTAGTTTCTACATGGTTTTTGAGATGAGGAATCTGAAAATAATATCCGTTTTTTGTTTAAAAAATGTTCTCACCTATATTATAGAAATAAGACGTATATATTTTTATTTCAAATCGCATTGGAATGGGCTGTCAATTTCTGAACAAATGTAAATAATTTGCGCTATCTCACATATTTCGCCACCGATTAAAACCAAATTTTAAGGTCATCTAGAAGACATAAAACTGCATGGTTTAGCCCAAATCCGGAGGTCGCAGGATTTCCCCTAATTGAAATATCTCAAGTTATAGGTGACCTTGGATTTTTTCATTCACATCAGTTTTTGTCCACTAAAATCTGGAGTAAGTCCAATGTTATACGCATGGATAATGTATGCTGATTTTAGTGATGCTATTATTATTGTAATCGGTTGAACACAGCAGTTGTTATGGCCGGTAGAAATCGTTGATGAAATCTCAACTTCAAAATTTTAACCTCCTCGAAAGTGGTAAAAAATCAATATTTTTTGATTTTTTATAAAATTTCACATATAAGGGTTTTATGGTGCGTTAAATCCAGATTTGAGGTCAGTTGTTCATGAAAAAAAGTTTCCACTAATTTACAGCGGATTTCCTGGTAATTTTGTCATTTTTTTGAAGTTTTTGAGCACTCTAAAGCCGGCTAGTGTTTTGAGCATAACGAATATATTTTTATTTAAAATAGCATACATAACTACAATTAAGCGTGAAAGAATCATTTCTCTATTTTGACTGAGAGCTGAGAAAAAAAATTAAACGTAATTTTCATATTTTATTTTTTTTCTCGGCTCCTAATGCCCATTGGCGGCTATAACTCTAGTTTTGCACTATTATAGGTCCCTACTACCCACCCACAAATCGGCATTCAAATCTGTGAGTTACAACTGCAAACGTCCCCTTGTTAGATAAAACAAAAACTACTTAATAATAAAAAACTAGACAAAGCTTTACAAAAGACTCATTTACATGACTGTGATTAGACCTATTTGGACGTACGGAGTTGAGCTTTGGGGCTCTACTAAACCATCCAATTCATCTCGTACCCAATCCTTACAATACAAAATCCTTCCAAAAATCCTCAATGCTCCTTACTTTGTGACCAATAAACTTATCCATAAAGATCTTAATGTTCCTTATGTTGCTGATATAGCCCAGAGGAGATACCTATCCTTCCATAGTAAGCTCCATAACCACTCCGATCCACTAGTCTCCCAACTTGCTTCCCACTCCATTCCCGATAATCCTCCGAGGCGTCTGAAAAGAAGATGGCCTAGAGACCTTTTAGTGTAGATTTTTATTGAAGTGCTACTACTGAGTAGTTCTTCACAAGTTATGTACATGCCATTGTATTCACTATCAACACATTTACTTGATGTATATGTTTTTGTACAGTTGTAAATATCAATAAACGAGAAAAAAATAAAATAAAAAAACGTTTATTGTTAATTATTACAATATAAAGTGGAAAATTATTTGGAAAAGATGATGTTATTTAAATGGTGACCGTTATGCTGCTGGCACTCTTCTAATCGGGAACGAAGATTGGCGATTACATGCTGACACATAGCTCTCGATATTGCTGCCATTTCTGACCTGTTGTTTTGCTTTAATTGCGTCAAGTTCATCGGATTATTCTCATAGACCTTACTAGTTAGTTAGTTAGTGTTGTTTATAAAGGGCGTAAAACATCTATGGTCATCTACGCCCGTAGGTTATTTTAAATAGATAAAAAATAAAATATAATAAAATAAAAAAATAAATAATAAATAAAATAAATAAACAAATAAAATAAATAGAATAAAAATAAAAAATAAAAATAAACAAAAAATAAAATAAAAATAAATGAATAAATAAATCAATAATTTATAAAGTTAAGTGAATAAATTGTTTGTTGTTGTAGGTTAGATACTATCAATTAACTGACTTCGTCGAAGAAATTCTATGATCTTATTTATGGTATTCTCATCGTCTCTGAGTGCTCTTGATATTTCGGATGGTATGTTAAGTTGTCGCAACACTTGCTGGTAACGGCGGCATTCCTCGAAAATGTGCTTAATCGTTAGGTTGGTATTGCATGTAGGGCATTGCGGGGGTGCTTCTTTGGTTATGAGGTGGAGATGAGTCATTCGACTGTGTCCTATTCTGAGGCGGGTGATGGCGACTTCCTCTCGGCGTTTACATCGGTTAGAGCTATTCCACGTCTTCACTGTTCGCTTGATATTCTTCAATTTGCTCGAAGGACTTTCTTCCCACATCGATTGCCAGCTGTTATCAATTATGTCTTAATGTCATAGACCTTACTTTTAAGGTATCCCCATGCTAAATAGTCAAGTGAACTAAGGTCGGGGCTTCTGGGAGGCCAGTTGATGTTACCCCTACGCGAAATGACCTAATTAGGGAATAATTCGTTAACAGTTTCCATTGCTTTATTTGATGTATGGCAAGTGGTCCCAACTTGTTGAAACCATGTTCTTGAGTTGAAACCTTGATATTCTTTTGCAGCATATACATTGAGTGGTCGGCCTCGCCGATCTTCATGAAAATAAAGACCGATAATGCCTCTGGCAGACATAGCGGCCCAAACAACTTTTTGGCTGTGCAGGGGTCGTTCATGCTTTCGCCTTGGATTTTTCTCTGCCAGTACTGACAATTCTGTTTAATGACATGACCATTCAAATGAAAGTTTGCTTCATCACTGAAGAGTATGTTATCAAAATTGTTAGAGTAGTTTTTGTTTTATTGAAGTAACACATACCCTATACTTTTTTTGGACACTCAAATACTAAGAACGTGGTTTGTATCGGCCACTTCCCATACAAATCAAACAAAGGAAGCTGTTAACGAATTATTCCTTAATAAGGTCATTTCGCGTAGGGGTAACATCAACTGGCCTCCCAGACGCCCCGATCGTAGTCCACTTGACTATTTTGCAGGGGTATACCTTAAAAGTCTATGAGAATAATCCGACGAACCTGGCGCAATTGAAGCAAATCATCAAATGCAGCAATGCAGAACAGAAATAGCAGCAATATCGAGAGCTATGCGACAGCATGTGATCGCCAACCTTCGTTCCCGATTAGAAGAGTGCCAGCAGCATAACGGTCACCATTTAGATAACATCATCTTATCCAAATTTCCACTTTATATTGTAATAATTAACAATAAACTTTTTTTTTTTTTTTTTTTTTTAGGTAGTTTTTGTCTTATCGAAGTAACAAATACCCGATACACTTTTTGGACAACCTATACATCGCACCTGTTTGAGAATACTTTCGTGGGAAATGGAGTTTTCACATTTTTCTGTTGTTTTTTTCTGATCGTAGGTTGTTTTTTACTGAACCTTTCGTTGATTCCGATTGCGAAATATAACTTCCACCTCTATTTGGTCAACTGAACAACTAAACTTATTACAGTTTATTCTACATAAAGTTAACGTAAATTTGAATGATTTAGTATAACAAATTTAAAATCGATTTTTTTTTTTTTTTGGAATACAGTATTCCCTGGGATATAATTTACAAAAAGTAATTTAAATACAGCGGACATTTTCTTTTATTTTTGTCTCAATCCAATCATCAGGAGGACCAACGCCTATATAATTATCGGTACAAGTATTAAAACTGATAATTATATGCATTTCAAAATTGCTGTTGATGTAACTGAATCGTTCGCCTGGCCTTGGCAGAAGCCATTTATTTGTTTGTGTTTAGGAGTGCAACCCTTCATTAAAATTTCTTTTTTTAAATAAGAAAACTTTTTGGCATAATTCTAATGACTTAATCAAAGAACAGAGGCTGTTCCTGATTGTATGCCCTGAAGTCTATTCCGAGAAATAATTTGTATTATGTTTTCACCCGAAATAATAACGTTAATCAATACTTAAAACACGTTTTGTTTATTGTATGCAATATACAGGGTATCCCTAATTTAAATGGCGAAACTTCAGGAACTTATAGGGGACCGAAAAACTAAAACAAAAAGTCCTTTAGAGATTTTCTCGTTTTTGCTTAGTTTTAGAGAAAATCGCAAAAAAAGAAACAAAACAAGTTTTCATTTTTATACTTATTATTTATTTACATTTATATTTATGTTATGTTCTTTTTAATGTAAATATTGCTCAAAATGTTGTCCTCTTGCACCAATGCAAGCATTACATCTAGCACTCACTTGATAAATTGCAGCTGAACATAGTTCTGATGATATTTGGTGCACAGCATCTATGATTCGGTCTCTTAATTGCTCTCTTGAGTTGATTGACACCGAATAAACTTTCTGCTTCAAGGTTCCCCATACGAAGAAATCCATGGGTGTCATATCAGGTGATCTGGGTGGCCAAGGTACTACTCCTCCACGTCCAATCCATCGTTGTGGATAATTTATATCCAGCCAAGCTCGAGCAACTCTGCTATAATGAGCTGGACATCCATCGAGTTGGAACCACATTTCAATCCGCTGCTGTAAGGGAATATCATCTAAATAATTAGAAAAGTCGTTCTCCAAAAATATGTAAGTGTGATACCATTCAATCTTCCATGTAAAAAAATAGGGTCCCACCAGTAACCCGTTCCAAATTCCAAGCCAAACATTAATAGGAAATTCATGCTGAAACCTATTCTCTCTAATAGCTCTGGGATTTTCAAGAGCCCATACATGATAATTTCTTTTATTAACAATCCCTCCTCTTGTAAAGGTAGCTTCATCGGTCCATATAATTTTTAATGGAAATAAATTATCATCACGAAATTTGTCAAGAAACCAGTTACTAAAATTCAATGTGTAAATGTGATACCATTCAATCTTGCCAATGCAGCAGATGCTCTTCGGATGCTAGTCTCAGGATTGTTATCGAAGTGGCGTTGGGCACAATTTCTTCTCCGATAATCTCCTCTTATTGCTACCTGAAATTGGTCGCCTTCATTACGTATTAAGAATGACCCAGTCTCTCGTAGTCTATTAAAATTTAACAAAAAGATTCGATTAGGCACTCTTCTATTTGGAAATCGGCGCGCATACTCCCGCACCGCTTCTAAAGCATTACCGTTACAGAAACCATACACAAAAATCATACCAGCGTATTCAACATTAGAATATGTATGCGGCATTGTGGCTGATGCTATTCACACAAAAATATCTGAGTAACTGACTGAAGACTGATTTAGGAATTATAATCCTAGAAGGAAGCCAAAATGTACACAAATAAAAGAATGTAAAGGATAACATTAAGTATTTACATATCTCACTGCCTAGCCTGACGAACTTTGAAAGTTGATAATCGCTACCTGTAACATTTTTGTTTTGTTTCTTTTTTTTGCGATTTTCTCTAAAACTAAGCAAAAACGAGCAAATCTCTAAAGGACTTTTTGTCTTAGTTTTTCAGTCCCCTTTAAGTTCCTGAAGTTTTGCCATTTAAATTCGGGAAACCCTGTATATAATTTACTATTTTGGATTTACCATAAAAACACACAGTTTCTTCACAAGATCTTTATTTATTATTTAGCGGTAAACAATACAGGAAGAGGTTCAAACAAAAGCGACTACAAACACTAAAAACGTAACATTTTCCAGTATCTACTAGGTCCCCTAGACCACTACTATTGTAGTTACGTAATGTCACCTAGAGTCCAGCAGTGGTCACTATTACTTCATACTTTCACTAGGTTTGCAAAATCAATAACACGCCAGCACCTGCCTTCATAATAGTTACAGTTTAGTTCTCTTTTCGAACCGAATATACCAAGTTAAAATCAAAACATTAGCTTTTGGTTATTTGATAGATATAAAAATATCGTTAATTTTTTTTTCTTTATAAATCTCAAAATCATTAAAAGATTAGCTTTTTTTTTTTTTTTTTTTTTTTTTCGAAAAACATAGGCGCAGTTTTCCTCATAACGTGCAATGTATCCATAAAAAATATGGGTAGAATAATAAGCTGGGGTATCCTAATTTTCCAACTTCTGTGCAGTAAGCGCGATCTAACAAGGGGACGTTTGGAGTTGTAACTTACAGATTTGAATGCCAATATTCGTGTGGATAGTAGGGACCCATGACAAAATGACATATTTTTATTTCAAATTGTATCGAAATCCTAAAATTGATGAATAATCTAAAATTAATATCTGGTTTTGGTTAAAAAATATGTATATTTTTTTTAAATGGTCTTATTTGAAATTTATTTTGTAAAAACTAAAATAATAATAGAAATAGATCATTTTAAAACGTCTTATTAATATAATATAAGTGAGGAAAATTTTTAAACTAAAAACTGATATTATTTTCAGATTGCTTATCTCAAAAAACATGTAGAAACTTAATTTTGTCGAAATCAAAAATAATTTTTTAATCGTTATCTAGACGTCCAGACGATTTACCATGACTGTGATTAGACCTATTTGTGCGTACGGAGTTGAGCTTTAGAACTCTACTAAACCATACAATTCATCTCGTATCCAATCCTTACAATCCAAAATCCTTCGAAAAATCCTCAATGCTCCTTACTTTGTCACCAATAAACCTATCCATAAAGATCTTCATGTTCCATATGTTGCTGAGTTAGCCCAAACCAGATACCTATCCTTTCATCGTAAGCTCATATCCACTCAAATCCATTAGTTTCTCAACTTGCTTCCCACTCCATTACCATCCTCCTAGGCGTCTTTTAGTGTAGAATTTTTATTAAAGTGCTACTGATGAGCAGTCCTTTTCGAGTTTTGACATGTTATCGTAATTGTTATCAACACATTTACTTAATGTATATATTTATACAATTGTAAATTTCATTAAATTGAAATAAAAAAAAAAACCTTCCGATTAATCACAAGAGACTCATTTACATGGCAGTATTATGGCCTATAGGGACAAACGGAGTTGAACTTTGCGGCTCCACTAAACCATCCAAACCGTCTCGTATCTAATCCTTACAATCCAAAATCCTTCGATAAATCCTGAATGCCCATTAATTTGTCACAAATAAACTTTTCCATAAAGACATTAACATTAACAGGCGATGTATCCTGGAGAATAAACATATTTAATGCCTTTTGCTCAATAAATGATGTAATGTCCGTCGCATTATCCTACTCATTGTCTGGTAATATCCTTTATTGAATCTTGAATTTCATGATACACGTGTGGAGGTTAGCGTGGATATAACCATTCAAAGGCAAAAAAAAGAAGAAATGGATTCAAAAATCCTCGGCCTGCCCGTTAAAGGGTTAATGTTCCATATGTTGCTGAGTTAGCCCAAACCAGATACCTATTCTTTCATCGTAAGCCCATATCCACTCAAATCTATTAGTTTCTCAACTTGATTCCCACTCTATTACCGATAATTCTCCTAGGCGTCTGAAAATAAGATGGTTTAGAGATCTTCTAGCGTAGAATTTTTATTGAAGTGCTAGTAGTTCTTTTCAAGTTTTGACACGTTATCGTAATCGTTATTAGCTCATTTACTTAATGCATATATTTGTACAGTTGTAAATTTCATTAAATTGAAAAAAAAAAAATTAAATAAAAAAAAATAATAAAAAAATAAAAATCAAAACAACCTTCCGATTGATCACAAGAGACTCGTTTACATGACAGTAATATGACCTATTGGGACAAACGGAGTTGAACTTTGGGGCTCAACTAACCCATCCAATTCGTCTCGTGTCCAATCCTTGTAATCCAAAATTCTTCGAAAAATCCTCAATACTGCTTACTTTGTCACGAACAAACTTATCCACTCTGAGGCGTCTGAAAAGAAGAAATTATCGGGACCTTCTAACATAGAAACTTTTTAGGTGTGATCAATGGATTGTTGCTTTACAAGGAATTGACATGTCATTTTGAGCTAAAAAAAAAACAACAACAACACTAGACTAGTTTCTTTACAGGCTTTTATGAGCGTTGTTATGATAATTTTAATAATTTTAACATCTTCACCCAAAAGTATCAAATCAGCAGTGTAACCACGAATAACTATATTTTAGATCTCTTATCGTACGTATTATCTTTCTAAATTAATTCGAGTTCTAAATTAAATAAAAACGGATAAAGAGAATTTCAGAGTTATAAACAGAACGTACCTCACACTTTGCGGAATAATACCGATTCGGACATGCACATCTTTACTAGATTAACTTATTTATTCGGCTATCCCAATTCAATTAAGATATCAAACAATTTCTGGTGTTTAATCGAATCGAAAGCCTTTAGGAAATCAATATAAAGCTGATGAATTACGCCCTTGTAATTTCTTTAAAATGGGCACCTAACTTTCATCAAATCTTTTTTGAATAAATTATTGCACAAACACTTTTGTAGCAACCTACTAATTAGCGTTTAATTTAAGGAAAATTTAATAGGTAATAACCCGATTTTCTTCGTGACAATTACATTTACTGTTAATTAGGTAAGAATTAAATAATATGCATAAAGTTCGCAAGGACAGAAGTGAATGTATCTCGAGCAGGAAGATTTTTTTTAAAACCGAGGTCTTGAAATAATTCCGCTAACCAGTCAAGGAACAGAAAGTTTATCAGGCAATGATGAAGGCTGCAGTCCACGCAACCTGGAAACGTGAAATGTGCAGCGATATGGCCAACTTGGGTTCGTTGAAAAATTATTTATTGCTACTTTTTTCGTTGGACGATTCGTTATAGAACCACGAGAATGAGAACAGCTGTGTGGCACTCGGTACGATTCAACCGAACAAACATTATGTAATAAAATGTTAATAATCCTAAAAATTGTTAGAATAAATGACCATATGTTACATTATTTTAATTATATTAAAAGATAACAATATTTTTGTTCTTGTTTATTTTAAAAATATCCTATTTAAATATGCTATTTCTTAAAAGAGCACCACATAATGTAAATTTATTAATATTAAGGAAAAGTAAATAATAAGTAAGACCACATTAGTTTTTGTTACAACTGTGTTAAAAACTTTTACAATAACATTCCAAAACTTGAAAAGAACTACTCATCAGTAGCACTTTAATAAACAACCTATACAAGAAGATCTCCAGGCCATCTTCTTTTCAGACGCCTCGGAGGATTATCGGGAATTAAGTGGGGAGCAAGTTAAGAAACTAGTGGATTTGAGTGGCTATAGAGCTTACTATAAAAGGATTGGTAACTGGTTTGGGCTAAATCAGCAACATATGGGACATTAAGATCTTTATGGATAAGTTTATTGGTGGCAAAGTCAAGAGCATTGAGGATTTTTTCGAACGACTTTGGATTGTAAGGATTGTTTTTTTTTTTTTTTTTTTTTTTTTTTTTTTTTTTTTTTTTTTTTTATATAATTAGTATTTACAATTCACAAAATTATATGCTGTACCAAGAAAATAAACCAGACTCAACTTAAAATATAATACTAATAATCAACTTAAATAGATGTGATGTAATCATAATTTATAATGAAAGAAAAATATACGAAAAAAAAAGTTTCAACAACTTGTAAGGATTGGATACGGGTTTATGAATTGTATGGTTTAGTAGAGCCCCATAGCTCAACTCCGTACGTCCATATAGACCTAATCACAGTCATGTAATTTAGTCTTTTGTAATTAATTAAACTAACAATTAATAATTATTCGAAATAAACAAAGTTGAGAAAAAACAGCGGTTTAAAACGTGACTTTTTCATTCAACAAATATAGCTCGTAACGGTAGGTCCTAGCGACAAATATTATATAACCAAAATAATAATAATAACTCGCTTAAAACTAGGAAGAAAGGTTACACCATATGTCTGTTGCCATGCCAACCAACATAACAGCTGTCATTTGTTTGAGTTCACACTTCTCAGCGATCCAACGATCTTTGCGTAGTCCGCGATAAGATAGTAACGCTTCCTAAAAAAAAATAGTTAATATAAGTTTTTTCATATAATAGTAAAAATAATAGAAATAAAGAAATTATACTTTAATGTCTAAACAAAAAAAAAAAAATCTTACAATAAGTAAGATGACGACAGTTTTAATCCTGCTAACCACGTATGCCCTTATTTTCTTTCACTTACATTTATAATTTTAAATAAAATTAAGAGCTAATGATTATTCAAAATAAGCAAAGTTCGGAAAAAAATAGCGGTTTAAAACTTTTTTTTCATTCAATCAATACGGCTCCTAATCGGTAGGTCCAAGCGACAAATGTTGTATAACAAAAACTATTTTCCATTAAATTTCTAATACGGAAACTAGTCGAATTTTTGATACGAGCAACACCAGCAGAGTTAGTGCCTATCAAAATTTTACATTTTAGAAGGTAAAAAACGTTCCAACACTCTGGGTTGCCAGGACAATGCTTCCCGTTACAAAAAAGCTATGACCCCCAGCTAAAATACATAGATATGTCGAATTATTCTGATGCCGTTCCCTAGCGATTTATTCGTTACACTTTATGTATGATAAATAATTTTGTAATAGTATCGATATAATTTAAGACTGTTGAAGAATTCAGGATTGGAGAACGTTGCTTTGTTGTGAGCCGAAATGAATGCCAAGATCGGAATAGAAAAACAAGGGAAGTCAACGACCGATGACTGACCTCCAGGATCTGGAGTCGATGCTAATTCGACCTACCTCACTCCGACCGGTTCTTCTGCTTCTTTGCTCTTGCCGCTAACGGGGCGTTCGTGAATGGCCCAACCTACTTGGCAGACTAATGGCCGCATCTATATTTGCATCCAGGTAAACACTGAATATATGTTACCGTATTTCTACATTGCTTAATGGCAATGTTTTACAATTAAGTTCTTGGTCATCATGCTACTTCATTCTATACTATATTGGATACTAATTGCATTATGAACAAAATAAATAATATTCATAATGAAATATATTACATATACATATAAGAATGCTCTCCAATGTGATTTTAAACTGAATGCTGAAAACATGGATAATCAAGGCCAATCTTCAGAAGAAACCCCTTGTCACTGAGTTGGACCACTGGCGCTGATCAGGGGAAATCTCAAAGAGGGAAAAAGCAAGAAATAAGAAAAATGAGAAAAAATGGAGGTGCGAACATCTAAGAAGATATATAGACAAAAAACCTAAGCTGGTACGGACATTTACAATGTATTTACAATGTATTTCGATGGAAGGCTACCAAGGGAAGTATATTGGTGGAGAAGAGAAGGAAGACCGAAAAGAGGTCGGCCAAGGAAACCATGGAAGAAGGAAATAGAAGAGTGCATGAGAAAACCTGGCCTAAGAGAGCCCAGGCCGGTCGTCAGCTGTCAGATGTCGTCAAAATCTATCGATTGTATATAAAACATTAGTTTATAATAGTGACAGAAAATATAATAAGGTGTTAAAATAAAAAAAATATCAAAAATATATAAAGTCGGCCTATACGTGTCAAAAAGCCAAAATCAAATACAGAGATCGTATACGGTTGGACATGGTCTCAATGGTCAAGAACAATCGAATGGTACTAATAAAACACTATACGACCAAGTCAAGCAGTGCCGGAAACGTAAAAGTTCCTGATTAGCATTGTTTTATACTTATTACCGCCATTCATGCACTAAGCTTGGCCGCGCACTCAGAAGACATCTCTACCGATACAATCATCAACCGATCTGATTATTTGGCAATCAGCGAAACTTGGATGAAAAATTTCATCCCAGTGAATGTGCTTAGCTTTGATCTGAGATCATATTTTAATGCCGCTAAGAACAGACAACTTGCATCTCCATCATCGGTAGCGGTATCATCATCATTAAGTCGCAAAGCCGGCGGATTCGCCATATAGCGCAGCATCAATAGCTTTACTGATTGTAATAGAGTTAACATTGAAATTTAGGAAAGATAGGTCTGGCGGCCCCCACGGATTTTATTCAATCGACCACAAAACCTTGAAGAGGGCCAAAAAAAATATTTTTTGAGATTTTTTCCGACCCCCCTCCCTCCCCTGAAATCCCATAAGGGGATAAACGTGTTTTTTTGATACTTGAATATTTTTCGAGTGTTCAAATTAATTTTTAAGCGGTTCTAACACAAGTAAGATTTTGTTTGGAATGTGTAAATGTTCCTCGACTTTTTTTCTGATTTTATTTTTATGTAAAATTGAATGAAATATAGCTTAATATCCAAACAAAAACATAAAATTCGGGATTTTTCATTAAAAACTCTGTGGTATTTCGGTGCAGACTAAATGAAAAAAAAAAAACGGCCTATATAGCATTGAAAGATTCACCCTTCCTCTTCAATATGGCGCCGATAAACTTGAATTTGGTTGCTTGTAATCCGCGACAAATCGATTTTAGTAAAACGTAAATTTTAAATTATGCAATTTAGGCCTACAGAATAAGTCAATATTTAATTAAATATATGAAAAATAATTCATTTAGGAGTTTTCGAGGTAGCTGATCACGAATTTGATACATTTATAACTAGAAACACAATTTTGCATTTGACAGCTGTCAATTGTCAAAATATATTTTTTACTAAAATCGATTTGTCGCGGATTACAAGCAACTAAATTCAAGTTTATAGGCGCCATATTGAAGAGGAAGGGTGAATCTTTCAATGCTATATAGGCCGTTTTTTTTTTCATTGAGTCTGCACCGAAATACCACAGAGTTTTTACTGAAAAATCCCGAATTTTACGTTTTTGTTTAGATATTAAGCTATGTTCCATTCAATTTTACATAAAAATAAAATCTGCGAAAATTCGGGGAACATCTACACATCACAAACAAAATTTTACTTACGTTGAAACCACTTAAAAATTTATTTGAACTCTCGAAAAAAATCCAAATATCAAAAAACCCGTTTTTTTTTGTTATGGGGTTTCAGGAGAGGGAGGGGGATTTTTTTTTGGCTCTCTTCAAGGTTTTTGGGTCGATTGAATAAAATCCGTGGGGGCCGCCAGACCTATCTTATTCCACTACCCCCTTTATTCGGAAATGAAAGATGCAAAACCTGGTGATGTCTGTCTAGTAAATGTAAAGGCCATTGGCATCTTCAAATTCGTACTCGGGTGTGTTTATACTCACCCGGATAAAGCGTTAGCAGAAATTAAACTCTGTATGTTACGATCGTTGTTAAAATATTTCAAAAACATCGCTAAAATTATAACCGATTACGAGCCTGATCTTACTACACCAGTTATGATAGTTGGAGACTTTAATGTTGATGTCTCACAAAACCGCTCATTGCCCGACCTCACGCTCAGCGAGTTCTATTTCTCATAAATTGATACTCCTCCAACAACGTTACGTACCTAATAACTTAATTGATTTAACGTTTATCAGAAATCTAGATGTATCTTGTTTGCCATTTGTGTCATACTTTTCGTATCACAGACCCATAATTAATAAATTTATAGTGTAACACAATAATTATTAGTTTCCTTGATTTTATCCTAAATACATAAATAAAAATATTTTATTAAAAAAAATATAACCCGTTACATAAACGTATTCACGTACAACACACGGTCGTGTCCATGTCACAGCTACATGTCCTCTTTTCATTACTCTAATTGGGACATAATCAGAAAAAGCATTGGAGGGCCGGATTATATATCTGTATATGTGTTTTACGTAAATGTGATGTGTAAGTTTCTATATACATAGGAAATGTAAGTTTATACTAATAATAAATTATTTTCTTTGTCATGTTTAAGTTGTATAATAATCTAAAAAAAAATAAAATAGAACTTTTGTTTGTAGAACTTCAAAAAAGGTTAATTTTTCAAGTAAAATGTAAAAGAAATTGAGCTGTAAAGTGTACTTAATCATTCAAAAGATGAAAAACTCTAACCTTGGTGATAATGATACGAGTACACCTAACATAATTTAAATAGTTATCAGCTAACACCTGTGATAGTCGGCCATCTTTATGTTACAGCTCAGTAATCTCGAGTCGGAAGCGGTGCTGGTTTGAAACTGGCCTAGAGTTTTATTTGTTAATATAACCATGAAAGTTACTCATTTTTCCTTGCTACATTAGTTTTAGAATCTGCAGGATAGTTTGATCTTCCTACCTAAACATAGTAAGAATGAAGTTGATCAATAAACAAACGACAATCAATTGTTCCATAAGGAGTGCCAAAATTTGAGACATAAAAGGTCACAGTCGGTTGTTTTGATCAGCTGGAGATGATAACCGAAGTCAGTGACCCGTTCCAAGGACAAACACTTCGTCGTTCAGGAACGATAGCTGAAGGAGGAAGGTGAAAGGGGTTGAGTTTTCCTTATTGTACACTACCACTAACAAGCCGTAACTTCTTCAATAAGTCATTGAACAGAGTATTCCTACTACGTTTACAGCTAATGAGGAAAACCAGTATCAAAATAAGGGCTGAAAATAATGAAATCACGTTAGTGGTGATTTACTTACAATACCTTACCTTATTTTTCTTATTAAAAAAAACATTCTACCCCTTACGTATCCTCATATCTGTACCTCAAAGCATTTTTTTTTTTTTTTTTTTTTTTTTTTTTTTTTTTTTTTTTTTTTTTTTTTTTTTTTTTTTTTTTTTTTTTTTTTTTTTTTTTTTTTTTTTTTTTTGGGGGGGGGCTTAACGTCCAACTAGAGCAGGAAGGAGTGGTTATCCTTCAGGTTATCAAACATATTCTAGCTAGGGTGGGAAGGTCAAGTTTTATTCGTAGGATCGCTACGAAATAAATTTTAACCCGCCCAGGTAGGATTCGAACCCACGACCCTCTTGTTACGAGTTCGCTGAGACCCACGCCCCAACTCACTCGGCCAGTGAGTCCCCAGAATCAGGAGTCCGAATTTTAAATTTTTCAGATTATTGCACCATTGCATGTAGAATTTTATATTACATTAAGCCGTAACTACTTAAGTCCCTTGAAAAATCGCCTTTTCTATTTTCCAAGGGTTGTTAGTACGTTTTCTGTTCTCTAAGATTCAGTATTTTTTATATGATTTACGGGGTTTTACCATATACTTCAACCAGAGCGTATGAAACTTATAAGAATTATAAATAATAGAATTATAAATTAAATAGAAGCAAATCGTGTTTTGTTTTTTTATTAACTATTTATTGTTATTTACAACTATATGCAATAAGTAAATTAGAGAATATTTACAATGACATATCAATAACCTGTTGACGACTATATGTGTTTCTGGTGAGTTGGAGGGCCAGTTCAACATTATTTCTACTAGATTCCATTGCCTTTTCCTCTCGGCTATTCCAGCTTATCCATTCTCTAAGATTTCTATTTTTGTTCGCCTACTGTAAGTTGTTCTGGTGGGTTTCTTATGTTTTTTTATTATTTTGGTATTTTCGGAGAAAATTTAAAAACCTATTTTTTCTGCTTGTTTTTGTAGTTTGACGGTCTGTTCTTTAGCTTCATCCCAGGTTAGGTAGATTTTAACATAATAATATTTTTTTTTTTCCAGGTGACTATTCCACTGACTAGAGGAACAGGAGCCCCGAACCCCGACAGAGGTAATGTACTGACGGTGGGTCCTCGAGGCCCTATCCTTCTTCAAGACGTGTCCTTCATCGAGGAGATGCAGCACTTCGACAGGGAAAGGATTCCAGAGAGAGTGGTACATGCCAAGGGTGGAGGTGAGCGAATCTTAAAGTAATTGCGTCTTTGTCAATTTTTTGACTGAAAGACAATGCTTTTTTAATTTATTTTCTCTACTCGTTCTTTTCCCTTAGACCGCATAGTGACTAGAAAGCAGAGTATTTTGTAGATTATTTGGTACAAGAAAGAATGTACATACAGGGGAATTAAGATGCGAATTGGCAGGATGTTTATCCTGTGAGGTAATAGTAGAGCGACATTAAGTTAGAGAAACAGAAATAATTTTTTTAAAGTATAAATTCTTCCTTTTTACCTAATCAGCCGGTGTCCCTCAAGGTAGTAGCCTAGGCCCCATCCTCTACATGGTGTATACAGCTGACATCTCAACTCATCCTACTATTGTCCTCACCACTGACACATGTGTGTTATCAGTAAACAATGATCCCTTCATCGCCTCCCAAACACTCCAATTCCATTTCCTAAACCTTCAAGAATGGTGTCGAAAATGGAGAAACAAAATAAATCCAAACGAATCTTACTAAACAACCCTTACCCTTCGTCGTAAACCTACGACTTCCTATCCTTTGATGACATTCCACTAATTCCTGTTGAACAGATCCGCTACCTAGGACTCCACTCGGACAAACGTCTTACTTGGAATCAACATACAAGACTAAAACGACAAGAAACTGCCCGTCGGTACAGATTACTTCAAGATTTACTAAACAAACGTTCAAAGCTCCCAATTAATTACAAAAGACTCATTTACGCTTTGGGTCTCCACTAAACCATCGAATTCATCTCATATCCAAATCTTTACAATCCAAAATCCTTCGAAAAATCCTCAATGCTCCTTACTTTGTCACCAATAAACTTATCCATAAAGATCTTAATGTTCCATATGTTGCTGATTTAGCCCAAAAGAGATACCTATCCTTTCATTATAAGCTCCATAATCACTCAAATATTCTAATTTCTCAACTTGCTTAAAACACTCGTATAATCCTCAGAGTTGTCTGAAAAGAAGACGGCCCAGGGACCTTCTAGTGTAAAATTTTTATTAAAGTGCTACTGATAAGTAGTTCTTTTCAAGCTTAGACATGTAATTGTGATAGTTATCAACACATTTACTTCATGTATATATTTGTACAGTTTCAATAAGTTCATATAAAAAAAAAAAAAATAAAAAAATAATAAAAGTGCACATATTAAACAAACCAAATAGGAACTGGGAATTGCCTCCATCGTGATTATTGAAGAATATATTTTAAAGTATTGTGTGCATAGTTTACCTTTAAAGGCTCAATGAATTTTTCTGTGTAAGTAATTGTGTCGTCGAGTTGCAAAACCGGCCATCTCCCAAAAACAAATTTTTTCAGGAGAGCTGATTTTCAGTTACATCACGCCAAAACGAAATAGGAAAAAATCTTTTAGGTTTTTAGTGGCACAAGGGTAGTGTGTATGAAAGCACTTTTTGAAATGGAAGGTGCAAGTGGAGGGGGTGAGTTACTGAATTTGTTATTTTGGATTTGGCCACTTATGCAACTCATTTTGGAGTTGGGTTTTGCAATGAATTAGAACTTAAAAATCACTAAATTTTGGGTTTTTTTGGGATGCAAATAAACAATACTTTCTTCAATAAGTGAATATTATTTGAAAAAATTAAACTCTGAAATGCTTTGGTGTAACGGACAGAAAAACTGGCGAGAATTATTTTTAAAGTACTTAAGTTCCGAAAATGGACGGAGAGAAATAGAAGGCAGAAGTTGAAAAAGCCAGGGGCCGCTACATGCGCCTGATGTGCGAAGAAGAAGAAGTTCCGAAAAACTTAAGTTAGAAAAATATAAACATTTAGGAACATATACTATTGCGGTATTATCGTCTTCAACAGGCTTACCCATTTCTTCCTGATATTCTTCTTCATCTCTCTCATCTACTTCTCTGCTTCCTCCTTCTTGAGCAGCTGATGCTACTACGTAACTGGAAAAAATCAAACGATCTGTAGAAAAACTCCCCTTGAACTAGCACCTTATTATTTTATTTGGTTATGAAAAATCTGTTTGTTGGGGTGACTTTGAAGTGCCATAGTGGAGGGGGTTTGAAGAGGGCATTACTGGGACTCTTCCAATCAAGATTTGTGTAGTCTCTTCCAGGCTTGAACACCGTTCCACTTTCCGTGAGAATGCAGAATGAATAAAACTCTGAAGGCTGAACGAGAGTCTCGATTTTTCTTAACTTCTTCTCAATTTGGGCAAAAACCCGATCTGGAGGGGTTTGTTTCTTCTCCATGTTGCGTGGTCCTTTGTCTCTTTCTTGCTAAATTAGCTAGAACTTCTTCAACAAACTTCTCCATAAAGATCGAATGCAAAGTGCACCAAACGAGAATAACATAAACGTTAACTACAGGAAAAGCTGGAGCAGACTGATAGTCGCCTGATAAGAGGCCTTCTTGATCTGGAACAACAGCGCGATCTAGTGGATGTGGAGATGGCCGGTTTGGAAACTCGCTGACGGAAGGATTTGGCCTGTTTTGCAGCACACTGTGTTTTTCAAACGCAGTTTTAATAAGGATTTCACGGGTTTTTGCGAGGTATCTTGCTTCCAATAGGTGGAAAATGTATCTCAGAACTCAAAAAACAGAAAAAACGTATTTCTCAAAATTGAGGAGTTGACCGGTATTGCAAGTAGACGACACAATTAAGAAACCATAACTATTATTATTCATGTAAAAAAAATGTCTTAACGCTGAGGGATAATAGTTTTTTATAACATTTTTTTAACCTCAGAAATGTAACGCTCTAGACCTGTTGGTGTATCTCGGATCGAATATGTAAAGATAGTTTCCTGATCAGAAATTAATTGGAGAATATTTTTTTT
Organism: Euschistus heros; assembly: GCA_003667255.2. Classification (NCBI taxonomy): domain Eukaryota; kingdom Metazoa; phylum Arthropoda; class Insecta; order Hemiptera; family Pentatomidae; genus Euschistus; species Euschistus heros. The sequence goes on from RCWM02000296.1 coordinate 1,256,816, forward strand.
GTTAAATAAAATTTGTCGCTAAGACGTACCGGTCATGATTTATATCAGTTTGAATTTAAAAAGTCATGTTTAAAACTCCTATTTTCTCTCAGCTTTGTTTATTTCCAATAATCATTATTTCTTAATTTAATTATTAGTTTAAGTAATTTGATCCTTTTAATTGTAAAATGCTAAAAATCAGTAAATTATAGAATGACTTATGTTTTCCCCCAGTCAGGGAAAAGTGATATTTATTTTTTAAAAATCTATTTCATGGAACTAACCTGGACAGCAAAATCCTAAATTTTATTATCAGTCAATGTATAAAGATATATTAACAACTAGCTGAAAGTACCATGCTCCGCTACGGTTTAATATCATTAGGATGAAGGACAACTTAAATTAGTAAAAGTTAAGTTTAATGTTGATAATTATTATTATTTGAATAAACCTAAAGAATTCCATTCTTAGAATAATTTCAATAAGTAAATATGACAATTTGCAAAAGTTAATTTTATATAATTTTGATAGTCCTCCAGTGAAGCTTCGAGGCAGCACTCCCATCTTACCCAGCTCTGATACCAGCTTTTCAGCTTTACCATCAGCTTTTCTATGGCATACTTTAAGTGAATATAGTCTCAACTTCTCAACTTTTTTGATTTTTTCGAATAAAGTTTATATTTCTGTTTCTATTTTTGCGAACATATGAAGCATAAATTGGTTGAGGAGATTACGGAATTAAAATAAATAAGGTTCTTCACCTCCTCGCTCCAGTAACATTTAGGCGTAAAAATCAGCTTTTCTTAAGTGGTGTATTGGTGTTTGGGTCATGCTGAGGGATGTTAATACTGTATCCATCTTCTCCATGGTATAATATGAGAGGATACTAAAGAGAATCATACACTTGATAGAACTCACTGATTCTTATCAGTTTTTTGTCCCTACATCGAACTGGCCTTACATGTCATCACCAGAGAACATAAGTCTTTTAACCTCCTCTTTAACATAAGTCTTTTAATAGCTTCTCGTCACGAAACAACTCAAACTTGTAAGGGTCCACATCTGCAGCCACCATGAGTTCACAGAAAGTGCCATATTATAAGGTTTCGACATCGATCGTATTTTTGTTTGTTTACAACTATAAGGAACTTAATTTGTGGTCAAAGTGTGCGGCTGAAGCATCTAACCTATTTTTTATCTTAGCTTGTCTCCAAATACCATACGACAATTAATCGTCTATTACTCATCCAATAAAAATTGTAATCGCATTTTTCGCGAATTAGCCGCGATCCAGGCCGATTTTTAAAATTCCTTTCTTAGCGAGCACCTAGGGCCCTAGAGGAAGCTACATATCAAATTTCATTCCAATCCGTTCGGTGGTTTCTGAGATTTCGTGTTAAATGAGTGAATGCTATTTGACAAATATATAGTAGATTTAGAATTACCAAACTATCTACTGATTTGCATATGTATGACATAAATTTATATTAGGGAAATACCTGAAAAACATAAGATTCCAATATTGTAGTCAACTCTAAAGCTGCCTATTAAAAAACTTCAAGCGGCCTCGATAAAAATACCTTTCCATCTAGGACATCTTGTACTTCCTTTGTGTTAGAAGACATCAGTGTTCAATCCTTAAGGATGAAATATTGGAATCCTTAGCCGGAAAATATTTACCTTGACAAGAATGCTTGTTGTTTACCACGAAGCAGTTTCCTCCAAGGACACGAACTCAGACGTGCTACTTATGCAATAAGTGGTAATAAGTCATAGTTGAAAATATCATGTTTTTTGCTGGAATCTAATAACCAAAACCCTCGTTCGGATTATAATTAAGGACACTATGATATTTCGAATAATAGATATGTTGAATCGAATCATTCGATACTTTAACCACCGGTATTTATGATAAATAACCAAATGATGATGAGCAAACTCAAAGGCTAGGTGTAAACCAGCAATCACTGTTTAAATCGTCTAGTTTACGTTTTACCCCAACATTGTTTCATTCATCCAATCTGAAGGTTGACAATAAAGTTGATCGTCTTTAGTCAACCCCATGGACTTCTACGCTTCAACATTGATTATACTTTTTTAGGATTCTTTTGCTATGAAGCCCGAAGGCTACATTTGAATCTTAGCAATGCTAATGAAAAAACAAACAAAAAACCAGTTCCATTATAACAATAAACTGTCCGTCGTTTCAGGCTACTTCAACATTTACTAGACAAACGTTTAAAGCTCCCAATTAATTACAAAAGACTCATATACATGACTGTGATTAGACCTGTTTGGACGTACGGAGTTGAGCTTTGGGGCTCCACTAAACCATCCAATTCTTCTCGTATTCAATCCTTACAATCCTAAATCCTTCGTAAAATCCTCAATGCTCCTTACTTTGTCACCAATAAACTCATACATAAAGACCTTAATATTCATAAGGTATAGTTGACTGTGAATTATATATAGGAGATGTAGTTGGTTAGGGTAGGCAGTCAATGAACTCAGCAAATCAAAACAAAATGTTTATTTTATTTTAATTGTCAAAGCCGACGTTTCGACTTGCTTTGCAAGTCTTCATCAGGGCTAGAAGAACAGAAAACAAGCAACAAGGTATGACTACATTGACTACATGACTACAATGTAAAATATATGAATAAACACACATCACAAAACATAGGAATGATTGAGAAAAAATATAAATAAACATGTTTATTTATATTTATGTTTATTTATATTATGTTTATTTATATTTTTTCTCAATCATTCCTATGTTTTGTGATGTGTGTTTATTCATATATTTTACATTGTAGTCATGTAGTCAATGTAGTCATACCTTGTTGCTTGTTTTCTGTTCTTCTAGCCCTGATGAAGACTTGCAAAGCAAGTCGAAACGTCGGCTTTGACAATTAAAATAAAATAAACATTTTGTTTTGATTTGCTGAGTTCATTGACTGCCTACCCTAACCAACTACATCTCCTATAAAGATCTTAATGTTCCATATGTTGCTGATTTAGCCCAAACCAGATACCTTTCCTTTCATTATAAGCTCCATAATCACTCAAATCCGTTAGTTTCTCAACTTGCTTCCCACTCCATTCCTGATAATCCTCCGAGGCGTCTGAAACGAAGATGGCCTAGAGCCCTTCTAGTGTAGAAGTTTTAATAAAGTCGTTGTCAATACATTTACTTGATTTATATATTCTATACAGTTGTAAATTCCAATAAATGTATATAAAAAAAAAAAAAAGTTTAGTATGGAAAGAGTTAAGGAAGTAATATTTCAATAACAATGGTTTTACATAGAGGTGATCATCATCTAAGCTCTACCACCAATTATCACATCTTAATTCCAACATTATACCTATGCCCCAGGGGATCTCCTAACTCTGAAATCAATTCACTGCTGGACTCGAACTAGGACCCAAGAATCGCAATACTAATATATCAACTTTACTATAACAATCAATTTTATAAATAAATCAAAATTTTATAAAACCTAAGAATTTCCTGTCGACCCCTCCCCCATTGAGCGCTTGTGGGATAGGTTGCAGAGAAGGCTCTTGAATCAATATGCCTAAGGGACCCACTCAGTTTCCGGCTAACAGAGGTTAACTAATACAATGTATTAGTTGTTTAAATAAACTATTGCGTTCAATATTAAAAAAAATATATGGAATTAAAAACTATTATTTTGTTATTTTCCGGCATTAATTAATTACATTTTCCTGTGGTAAAAACCATACCAATCCGTAATAAAAATTAATGCAGTCTATAATAAAAATTCCAGGCAAAGTAAATTCCAAATAAATTGGCAATATATCTATTATCTTTTGAGAATGTTATGTATACACCATATCTTAATATATATAAATTACGTGTCGCTGTCTTGGGGCAGGCTGACACCTAAACTGCTGAACCGATTTTAATCACATTTTCACACCGGGCGCAGTTTGATTCAACAAAAAAGATAGGATACCTTATATCTTAATTTATAGTCACAATATTATTTGTATATTATCTGTAAGTCACAATTATCTGTTAGCTCTTACGACTCTAACATATGGCGGTATAAAGTTATACTATTATATAAAAGGACAAGCAATTTTTCGTTTGTGTTTACTAACCGCCAAAAACTACTGAACCAATCTATACTAAATTTTGACTACATCATCTTTATAGGATGGTTTAGCAACAGTAAAATCTAATGATTTTCAACTAATTCTTTATTGAAAAATGAATAATAAGTGGATAACAGTGAAGTTCAAAAATGGCGGCAATTGCCATCTACATAAAAGGTTAAAAGGTACAGTGTTACATAGAGGTGAACATTGTTACAATTAAATTGTTATAAAAACAGCTATATGGAGTGAAATATACCAAATTTTAACTACATCATGTTCATAGTTCTAGGTTTAGCAACAATAAAAAATTAAATGTACAATGTTGAGTGTTAGAAACGGGTTTTGCCACACTACCACATACTTTTATGGTTAGAAATTAAAATCCAACCAGATCAAATCAATAAAATTATTTCTGTTGAATGAAAATTATTAAAAATCAAAATGCCGATCCTCAGCTGTTTAATATTGTGTGTAAAAATATGAACTTTGAACCTTTAGTTGTAAGCACTGATAATGCAGTCTCTGTCCTGTTCTTAAATGCTACACGAGAGGTTACAAAACAGCTTGAAATTGATGATAAAATTTACTTATTAAACTATAAAGAGATTTATTAAAAAATATTTAAATATGGTGTGCGATTTGTGGATCCCAGTGAAGCTTGAAAATCGAGCGATTGTGTATAGCGCCATTCCGCAATAGAGTTAACAATGGTAAACTGAACCCATCTGTACCGACATCTAAATAAATAATTTTTATAATTCTAGGAAGGTTTTGCAATGGTAAAATTTACAATAACTAACATTTTAATTTATAATGTTGAGAGACTGGACCGAGGTTTGCCACACTGTCATATACTTTTATAGTTCGAAATCAACATCCAACCAGATGAAATCAATAAAGTTATTTCTGCCGAATAGAATTTATTACTAAATCAAAATGTCGATCCTTTGGTTTTTTATATTGTGTGTAAAAATATGATCCACGGGCCTTCTGCCGTAAGCACTGATAATGCAGTTTATTTTCCGCAAGAGTTTCTTAATAGTCTTTATCCATCTTGATTACCAATTCATACATTAAAATTAAAAATTTTATGTCTATCGGTGCTTTTACGTAATCTTCAAACCGCCTAATCAGTGCAATTATAACTAGATTAATAATTACTGCTATGCGTGAAAAAATCATTGAAGAAATAATGCTCAACCGTATGCTAAAATACAAGAATCTTATCGATAAACAAATAAAACTTTAATTTTTAGTTGAAATTATCTTTACTTATGAGAGCGGGCGAAGCCGCGACGGGGATGCTAGTAAAAATATATATAACTTAAGAAGAAGACGGAATTTTGACCTTGAAGTCCAAAAAGCAAAACTTCATTGTTTGATAACGGCCATAGAGCTACACAATGAATGAGGTCGAAAGATGTAACGCGGATATCAATTCCAGCATGCATTATCGATGTTTCTTTGAGTCGAATAGGAAAGGGAAGTGTCCCTGATGTATCGATATAGTCGTGTAACCGTTCAGCTTACACGGCTCATACCTGAAGGACACGACGACAATGTGTTGCCCAATCCAAACAAACCGATCTACCACGGAGCCTTATCTAACGCAAGTCGACGAACTCCGGTCTTATCGTATTGTTTAAAGAGTATTACTTACTTAAGGAATCTGAGTAAGTAATCATTAATCGTTCTTATATTTTATATAATTGTTGGTTAAAAGAAGTACTTTAGGTTACATAAAGCAAGCTGGATCTGGAAATACGTCTGTATCTGGAGCACCTCTCCATAACTTCATATCTATTGTAATGACTTCTTTTCTTTGTTTTTGGTAATCACTAACGTTTATGAAGCATATGGGTTAACTTTGTGAAAAATGGATGAGAATGGATCTTTTTTTTTTGTAATGAACACTGTTGGAGCCACACAAAATTGACCGTATCTTTTGATTGAGGCTCCAAAACTAAAATTCAATAAAACAAAAATAAAAGCTTTGGTTCTCAACGTTTGTATCAATTGGATAAAATTTAAACTATGGCAAATAAAATAAAAAATAATAATCTTGCTAAGTTAATTTAGACGTTTGAAAAGACACTTAAAAAATAACAGAATAAAGAACAGGTATTTGGGTGACTACAATGGGTCCCTGCTGAAACGAAATGCTATAAATGTTCTTGATGGTCTCAAACAGAAAAAAAGAAAAAATCAATTAAAATGTTTTACAACGTTGCATCGGATGTGGTCGTAGATATGGTTTCCCCACGGTCGCATTCACTAAGAATCGACAACTAAAACTAATAGTGTTGTCTCTACGATGTCAACTATTCTCCATTTTTTACTGTACTGCCCCACAAATTAGCGTCAGCTGGTTTAAAAATATGACCGTTGCTTAGTTACGTTAGGAAGCCGGTTGTTATAGTAACGATCTCTTTCCTTCTGAATCACTTTACTAATCAGATATAATCAAACAATTTAAATATATGTGTATTAAAGGTAAACGGAATAAAAACTAACTATAAAAATATGTACATCAAGTAAATGAGCTAAAATCGATTACAATGACATGTAATAACTTGAAAAGAACTACTCATCAGTAGCACTTCAATAAAATTGTACACTAGAAGATCTTTAGGCCATTTCCTTTTCAGACGCCTCGGAGGATTATCGGGAATGTAGTGGGAAACAAGTTGAGAAACTAATGGATTTGAGTGATTATGGAGCTTACGATGGAAGGATAGGTATCTGGTTTGAGCTAACTCAGCAACATATGGAACATTAAGGTCTTTATGGATAAGCTTATTGGTGACAAAGTAAGGGGCATTTAGGATTTTTCGAAGGATTTTGGATTGTAAGGATTGGATACGAGATAAATTGGATGGTTTAGTAGAGCCCCAAAGCTCAACTCCGTACGTCCAAATAGGTCTAATCACAGTCATCTATATGAGTCTTTTGTAATTAATTGGGAGCTTTGAACGTTTGTCTAGTAAATGTTGAAGTAGTCTGAAACGACGGGCAGTTTATTGTTATAATGGTGCTGTTTTTTTGTTTGTTTTTTTCATTAGCATTGCTAAGATTCAAATGTAGCCTTCGGGCTTCATAGCAAAAGAATCCTAAAAAAGTATAATCAATGTTGAAGCGTAAAAGTCCATGGGGTTGACTTAAGACGATCAACTTGATTGACAACCTTCAGATTGGATGATGGAAACAATGTTGGGGTAAAACGTAAGCTGGACGATTTAAACAGTGATTGCTGGTTTACACCGAGCCTCTGAGTACTCCAATCTTCATTTAGTTAATTATCATAAAGTATCGAATGATTCTTAGTGAATCATCATCAAGCTTATTGGTGACAAAGTAAGGGGCATTTAGAATTTTTCGAAGGATTTTGGATTGTAAGGATTGGATACGAGATAAATTGGATGGTTTAGTAGAGCCCCAAAGCTCAACTCCGTACGTCCAAATAGGTCTAATAACAGTCATGTAAATAAGTCTTTTGTAATGAATTGGGAGGTTTGATCGTTTGTCTAGTAAATGTTGAAGTAGTCTGTAACGACGGGTATCTTGTCGCTTTAGTGATTTATGTGGATTCCAAGTAAGACGTTTGTCCAAGTGGAGTCCTAGGTAGTGGATCTGTTCAACAGGAATTAGTGAAATATCATTGAAAGATACTGTAGGACAGGACGTAAAAAAAGCAAAAAAAAAAACAACCTAAATATGAAATAATAAAACCATTAAAAGTTATTTACGATACACATTGGCTAAAAAAGTATACGATGTGTACATGTTTATTCTATAACAAAGGTTCCCCTTATTTTCCTTCTTATAATTTTGTCCATTATCTTTGAAAGAGCTTTCATTAAGGCAAGCCATCTCTTAAGATATTTAATTTATTTTTTCACAATTAACAATTGAATCTTGAATTCCAACAACAATATATTAACACCATGTCTAAATAGAAATACTTCAATACATGCCAACGTTTTGACCATCTTTGTATCATCGTTCGTCTCCTCTTCAGTGTGGTTCATTATAGCCCTGAAGAAGACCTGCAAGGCAGGTGGAAATGTTGGCACACAATTAAAGTATTTATACTTAGAAGTGGTGTTTCTAATTAGCTGCATCCCTGATTACCTTCTTCTCCATTCATCTTAACAGTCAACTATACTTTTATCAATGCATTAATATTGATTTCTAATACAGATGAGTAATCTACATGCATGACTTTAGGTGCTTTCGGCTATTTCGTGGTCACCAACGACATTACTCAGTATTCCAAGGCCTCTGTCTTCTCGAAGATCGGCAAGAAGACTCCCATCGCAGTGAGATTCTCGACAGTCATCCGAGAATCAGGAAGCGCTGACACAGTTAGGTATGGAATCACAAATTATATTAATATAAAATATTAAAATATATGAAAATATTTAAAATAAATTTTGAAATATTAGCTTGTTTCACATAAAATGACTGTTTTTGTTTCGTTAGAAGTGTTGTTGTTTAAAAAGTGTTAGTTGTTTTCAAACATGTTTGTTTCTTATAAACAAAATGTTTACTATTTATTAGGGATGTGTCGATTCCAAATGTTAATTCTCAAAGAAGATATTTTGTCATCTTTAATAATAATGCAATGTTCAAAGAGTTTTTCCTCCACACCGGTCAAATAGAAGTAACTTTAGACGACTAAGACCCTTCAGGAATGGCGAAGAGAACAGGTCTTTGAATGCCGAAAGACAAAACTAGGCCTTTATTCCTTATTCCTTTTACTTTTCGATTGATATTAATAAAGTCGAAGGTTCGGGGGGGAAAAAATAGTAAATAAAAAAAATAAAATGGCATGGTACAGAATATCAAAAGCTTTTCACAACCAAACATTGTATTCTCTATTGGAAAATAAAGATATAGAATTACAAACTATCGAAGTTGAACCAAAAACGAAATAAATGGATTCACACACTAGTACAATTTTATTAAACATTTTTATTATTCTCTCCTTACTTTAATCTTGTTAATTTTCTCCAAAAAAAAAAAAAAAAAAAAAAAAGGATTATTTTTTAAAATGAAACGTGTTTTAGGAGGATCTAGTTGTTCAAAAGCGATACGTTTTGGGGAACGCTAGGGCGTTAAGCGTTGTTTGATAGTTTGCTATTAGGAAAGCAGGAACAGCTAATAGCTCAACTCTCGTCATACTAAATAACAATAGCTCACTAATGAGTGAACTCCATTTTACTCAGTTTCTTCAAATACGAAATAAAAAATTGCAACCTGCCTCTTTGGTTACTCCTCGAACTGAAAATCAGTTTCCGTATCATAAAGGCAACCACTAAAACGTGTTCCATGTTACTTCTTCTTCTTTTTTATCTTCCTCTTATGTGCCATGTCTAGCGTCGAGGAGCCTCAATAAACTGTAGCCATTCACTCCGGTCCCTACTTAGGTTCTTCATCTGCTGGAGCGTTTTTCCTCTTTTTCCTCCAATCCTCTGAATGTTCTCTCGGTAGGAAATTCTGTGCCGTCCTCGCGGTCTTTTTCCAATAGGTTGAGCTTCCAGGACTTTCTTTGGCTCTCTTTTATCCTCCATACGACACACATGGCCAAACCACTTGAGATGTCGGAATTTCCTTAGTTTTGTCACCTTGAATTGTTCTCTTATTTGTTCGTTCCTGATCCAATCCCTTCTTGTCTTACCTACTGCTCTCCTCAGAAACCTCATCTCTGCTGCAGTAATGCGGCTGGTTTGCTTATCAAGCATTACACAGCTTTCGCTTCCATATGTAAGGTTCGGGAGATAGACTGATTTATATATATGCCTTTTTGTTTCTACTCCTACTTCTCAGTGACCAATCATGTTATTGCAAACCTGGTAAGTTTGGTTATCCTATGAGATATCTCTGGGTCAATCTTACCAGAGGAGCTTATTACAGTTCCTAAGTAGGTAAACTCTGGCACAACTTCTAATGTCTCCCAATTGCAAATTAGGTGGATTTCGTCTGGCTCCTCTCGGGACAAAACTATGATCTTGCTCTTAGAGGTGTTTATGACCATTCCTTTAAGGGGTAACTCCTCCTACCATTAGGGCTTCCTGCATATTTTCTTGGGAATCCGTAACTAAGACGATGTCGCCCATGATTCTTAAATTTCATTTTTCGATGGCGGTCCATGCTGTTCGTCGTTTACATATTTTGTGGATTTCGTCCATAGAAATGATAAACAGGAGCGGGCTTAAGCTATCTCCCTGCCTCACACCTCTTTCTATATAAAATGCCTCAATTATTTTCCATTGATCCACACAACTCCCTTCGCCTCATGGTACGCTGACTTAATGGCTAAGATTAGATCGCCTGGAATATCTTTGGCTGCTAATGCTTTCCATATTTCGTTTCTGGGCACAGAGTCAAATGCTGCTTTCAAGTCTAAAAACGCCAAGAATATGTCTTTATCCCTATCCCATGCTATTTCAGTTATGCTTCTTGTTGCTCCTTCTTTAATTTTTATTTTTTTATGAATTAAAACTCGATAAGAATGATAGAAATATTAACACTGTAATCGAGGAAGGACCCATTAACTGTTCCTTTCAGAAGTTTTTTTTACAGGAAAACTTCAGCTAACAAAAAAAAAAAAACAGCATTTGAAAATCTTGTACGTGGAAGACCTGTGCCATCTATATACAAAGAAGAGTTACTACTACATCGTTTTGCAATAGCATTGACCGAATACATCGATACACCTGTAACAATAAATCGAAATGGTCCAATCCTTTTATATGACATTGGGAAGTCCCTAGTTTCAAGGCTGTGGAAAAGTTAAAGGAATTGGGCTACGGTGTTCTTCCATCTCACTCTTCAGTCTTTCATCCAACGGATATTTATACTTTTTGGAATTTGGGTAACTCTATTCTATATAGAGTTAAATGTTATAGAAACAAACATTTTAGGTGAATTGACCGAATATCATAGTTTTTCTCTAATATTATAAAAACTCACCTTGTAACAATTGCTAACCACTATTCTCCAAGCATCATTCTCATCAACAATTCAGCATTAAATCAGCGGCATTAACCAAATATATACTAATATATATTGTTAACGCCATTAGAATGAACTGTTTTTTTAGTTATAGTGGTTGCATTATTTTCAATCAGTTTTGAATTAATAGATAATATATTATTGGTGAGGTGAGCGATATAGGAGGTCGCTGCTGTGGCTGTAGACTTTCGTTGTCGTTACCTAGCAACGGCCATATGATAGTTAGCCCAACTTGCTCATTAATTGTTGAGTGCAATTCAAGATGGCGGATAGTTAGCGTCATTATTAGGACGCTGTGTTTTCATCGTTAATAGTTTGAATGTAGACGTGGGCCCACCAGTTCTTCGACCTCTTTCGAAGACGTGCAGCGTTCGCGACATCTTAGAACATCTTGCGAAGGGTCCTTACTCATCGAGACCATCAAGAACATCATCACCATCTCGTTGCGGCTGTTACCAGTCACAGTCGTTCCGCTCCCTCAGCTAAACTCTTCAACAATAATATCATATCTTTTTATTCTCTTAATTTATATTTGGATTTTCTTTAGTTATTTAATTGGGTATAATTCTCATAATTTTTATTAATAGGTTACTTTAAGTTTTAATTCAAAAGTTCAATAATCATTTGTTATTTAATTCATTGTTTGTAAATAGTTAATGTTTGTTTTCTTATAGTAAATATATTATATATGTTTGGTGTATAATTTCAGTTTTCTCAAATAGATACTAATATTCGGAACCTTAGTTTGTTTTTTTTGTTCCTTTTGTTTATTTTATTTTAGTTTTTGGAGCCTCTTTCAAAAGACTCTGTCAATTTTTCGGGGGCTTAAAACATATATAGTAAACAATAAACTACTGTTGCAGAGATCCAAGAGGATTCGCAGTAAAGTTCTACACGGACGAAGGAATCTGGGATCTCGTCGGCAACAACACTCCGGTCTTCTTCGTGAGGGACCCGCTTCTCTTCTTCTCCTTCATACACTCCCAGAAGAGGAATCCTGTCACTCATCTTATAGTAAGTTCTCTCAACGATTATTTACGTAATGATTTAAAACTATATTAGTTCAGGTGTGCATAATGGTATTGAATGATCAATAAAAGTACAGGTTGTTGTATTATTTGTCTCTTCTAGAGGCATTTTGTTTATAAGAGCAGTTTCCGTCCGACTGTCATTTTATTTCGGTCTCTGCAGAACTCTGTCAGCCAGGTCAATTTGCTGATTTAGAAAGACACTCTTTTAGAAAAGTCTTTTGGGGTTTTCTTTAAAAAGAAATCTCTCAAAACATCTTCATCGAGGTACTGAGTCCTTCCACGACTTTCCTTGTCTTCCATACGTCACTGAACGGTGAAAAACTCATTCTACCATCACCCCCAGACTTCGTTAATAGTCCAGTCATAGATTGCTGTAATGAGGGGAGTAGAGTGGATGAAATATATGATATTTTTTGACTTCACAGCTGCGTTAGAAGTAGTAAGAAGGTAAACATAAGGGGAAAAGGTCCCATTTTTGTGTTTTTCGATTATATCTCGAAAACGGCAGAGTCTAGGAAAATATACTATCGATAAAAATTAAAGCTAATTAAATTTCGTATAATATTGTACACTTACATATTTGTCGAATTTTCAATGGTTTTTGAGATACACGTTATTAAAACTCGATAATTTAAATTAAAAACAAATTATGTTTACCTCACTTTTTGTCAAACATTTGCTTCAAGTGCGAGAAACGTATATATGAAAGTAAAGAAAATGTAATGCTCGACAATTTTGGTTCTGACATTTTCATGAGAAACAATCACGAAAGGCACTAGAAGCAAATGTTTGACATAAAGTAAGTATAATTTTTTTGCGAAAATTATCGATTTTCATTAAAGTATATCTCGAAAACTGTTGGAAGTTCGACAAATATGTATATAATCAATTTTATAGGAAATTTAATTCGTTTTAATTTTTTTTTAAACATATTTTTCTAGAGTCGACAGTTTTCGAGATATGATAGAAAAAAACAAAAAAATTGACCTTCTCCCCTCCCTTCCACCGTTAGCTCACCCCCCAAGGACGGGGACTTTCAGTACGTTTATCTTCTAACAACTCCTAACGAAGCCCTGAGGTCAAAACTAATCCCATATTTCACACTAAAATATGATTATTGACTGGACTATAATGTTTTGGTCATATCGCGCTTTGACATCTTAGTACGAACTGAATTACATCCAAGCTGAGACATGCTACTGAAGTAAACAAACTTTTTTGTTTCAAAGAGGATTAATAAATGAAGAAGTTAATAAATGATATAATCCTTAATACGTAAACAATTTATTAACTAGAGAGGGGATTTAATGAAAACACGAAATCCGATATTAATTTTTTGATAACCCAATACTTTTAGCAAAAAATAGCCGAAGCAACAGTTTTAAGGCAGGTTTTTAAAAGCATCTTACCTTGTGGCATTTATTACACCGTTACGGAATAAATTAACCTCTGGATGAAGATGGCTTCCGGTTTATTATTAGCCTGCTTAATTATAACCTCTACCTCTGTGGATTTAAGAAACTCGTTGGATTTACCTTGTTAATTGCACACAAGTCTGGACACGACGTATAACGGACACCTTTGCGATGCGGAACCATTCCACAGTAATTGAATGTAAATGTTACAGTACTCTAGGGGCGGATTTCTAGATTATACAATTAACCTCTTTTGAATACAAATTAGTCAACCTACAATGTTTTCGAATGAGTTAAAAATTATTTAGATAAAAATGTCAGTTCCTAAGACTTAGTAAAAAAAAAAAAAAAACATTTAATGCCTTTATAAAACAAGTCCTTATTTTTAAATGTAACTTCAAGGAGAAAGATTAATTCAAATAATTTATGATCATTGATATTTTAGTCTTACTGGAAAATGTTTAATTGTGGAAAATATAATCCCAAAGATGTCTTTACTTATGATTCGTTACATTTTGGTGGATATGCGGTAACCGTTAAATTAAACACAATAATCTTTAAAACCGTTAAAGAAATAAGTCTAGTAATTACTGATGATAACAAACCACAAAAAAGGGCACCAATACAACCCATAAAGTGTCTTAGATTCAGTACTTGGTCAATGGTAGTGAAAATCAGCAGAAATCAAGCTTTATCGTATTTCCCTCAATTATAGGTACCAACTTTATAGAGGCTGAGTGTGCCTCAGTAGGGTCTCCCAATCGCCATGTCGATCCATGGCTATAATAATGAATAATTAACTTTTTGCCCACAGCAGGACTGTGGCCTAAAAAACTGGGAGTCATTTTCAATTGGTGGAATCAGTGTTGGGTATATTTATATTGGTAAATACGAATACGACAATATTCACAAAGATTATTCTCAAAGAATACGATACAAATACTTTTGTATTCACTTGTGAGAATATAAATAAATAGGTCCGCCAACAAACTTTCTGAGCTACATACATAAAATTTTGAGTAATCAGTTAAAACAAATCATAATATAAAGTTTTTGTTATTTTTGTAGGTTAGACTTTATATTTACATATTAATTTTTTATATTTACATTTATAATAACATAATGGAGTATATACTAAGACGTACTATTATACATTTTAAAAACTTTAAAATCGCCACTTCGGAAACTTTGTCGCTTAGAACTTTAGGTTAGTAACCTATCTAAGAAAACCTGTCCTTTCTGCACCAGCTGTAATAAACAAGGACGTTAAGCCCCAATAAACAACGGACTTGTTGCGAAATTCGAAAATAGTAAGAAATATAAAGGAAAATAGTTCTCGTATATTATTTTACTCAAATTAGTCGAAAAAAAAAAACAATTATTTTTTAAGATCATTTTTACTACTGATGTTGTGAACGGAAGTCTGTTGGTAACATTGATATCACTGATATGTAAACAAAGCATGGGTAACAGTTGTATAACCTCAGTACCACCTATTTCTGCCACTTTTCTTATGAAGCGAAATTGTCTTAAGTATCTGAAACGAATCTATAATATCGATCTTCAAAAAATAATGTAATGTATTCAATATGTTCAGCATTGATAACCTAATCTTAGATGATGTAGTTTATTGTATAATGCAATTGATACCGAAATAACGTAGTATATGGTATGTTACATATATATTATAAAATAATCATTATTAAGTCATAGGTGGAAGAAGGTGCTTACTCATTTTTTTTTTTTTTTTTTTTTTTTTTTTTTTTAAGTTTTACCTTTATTACACGTTATCGTTTAGTACACAAATACGTCAAAAAAAAAGAAAAAAAAGAATGAATTTGGTTAAATTTCACATTAAAAAAAGGTTCCACTTAAAAGAGTGAATTTCTGAAATCGCAAGGTGTTTACTCAATTACGTGCCGAATAGAAATAAAATTATAGAAGAAAGAATAAATTAATACAATTTTATAAAGAAATTACTAACGTCCAGAAAAGTTCTAAAAAGTAACGCGAAAATGCTTTGACTGAAGATTTTAATAAAAGTGAGTCAAACCTTCTTCCACCCAGTGTTGTGCATATTTATATATGCAATAAAAATCTTTTTTCTTTCAATTCTTTGTTTTAGCAATAAATTGAAAAATTATAAAAAAAAATAAAAAATAAAAAATAAATTTACCAATGATATTCCACTAATCCCTGTTGAACAGATCCACTACCTGGGACTCCACATGGACAAACGTCTCACTTGAAATCCACTAAAACGACAAGAAACTTCCCGTCGTTACAGACTACTTCAACATTTACTAGACAAACGATCAAAGCTCCCAATTAATTACAAAAGACTCATTTACATGACTGTGATTAGACCTATTTGGAAGTACGGAGTTGCGCTTTGGCTCTCCACTAAACCATCCAATTCATCTTGTATCCAATCCTTGCAATCCAAAATTCTTCGAAAAATCCTAAATGCTCCTTACTTTGTGACCAATAAACTTATCCATAAAGACCTTAATGTTCCTTATGTTGCTGATTTAGCCCAGACCAGATACCTATCCTTCCATAGTAAGCTCCATAACCACTCCAATCCACTAGTCTCCCAACTTGCTTCCCACTCCATTCCCGATAATCCTCCGAGGAGTCTGAAAATAAGATGACCTAGAGACGTTTTAGTGTAGAATTTATTGAAGTGCTACTATTGAGTAGTTCTTCACAATTTATTTACATGCCATTGTATTCACTATCAACAAATTTACTTGTTGTATATGTTTTTGTACAGTTGAAAATATCAATAAATGGAAAAAAAAAATTTACCACACTTAAAAAAAGTTCTGTTTATAGAAAACTAATTGTAAATACCAGAAGCACTATCAAGAGTTACCAGAAGGAAATAACCTCTTCTGGAAGATAACTCAGATCAGTACTGATGCTAATTGAAAAAAATATTTATTTGTGACTTTTAAACAAAGTCAGTTTACAATCATAACAATTTCGTAATAGCTACGTATAATTGGCTTACTGAAAAATCTTCTTCAGAAATAACAGATGGCAAAACTAACTTATCGAATAACACACAGCTGTTGGATTGAAGTAATAGAGCGTGTGCTGTTAGAACTGAATTGACTCAGAACTGATCGATGTCAATCTTCTGTCACAACTTACAACAAACCATGTCCAATCCAAAACCTATCCAATCGTTTAAACTCAATCGAACCAAATTCTGTCGTTACATTGTCTCTGACGGTAGAAAGTAACCGTTGGAATATGTAAGAACCATAGCTCATTTTCAGTGTGATTTGAACGTTTTTTTTTTTGCTTTAAAATCCGTTGCCAAATCTTATACAACTAAGTATATACTTTGGTTAAAGTTCAATTTAGCTTCATTATATTTGTTATGATATTTATATTTCATTATATTTCTTTCTTCTTTGAGTATAGTTTAGCTTTTAATTTATGTAAAACTTCAGTTAATTTAGCTACTTTATACCTGTCCAATTCTTTTAATTAAGGTTAAGTGGGGCAAGTGCGTCCTATGGAATGCAAAGTTCAACTTTAACTTGACATAAAAAATCAGATATTAATGCTAGGATAATATTTTTTTGTTATAATGCAAACGTCGAACTATAATATTTTCAGAAATATAGTTGATTTCTCTGATATCTTAAAAAATATTATTAGTGCGAAGGAAAATCAAGTTTAAGTCCCATTTAAGCACTTGCCCCACCTAAATGGGGTAAGTGTATAAATCTCTTGTGAACTCCTTAGCAGTGAATTGATTATTTGATGGGGAAAGTGCAAAAATAATCAACTCCTAGAAATAATTTTACTCCTTGAAATTAAAAAAATAGGGAAAAATACATACAATACAATTTTAAAATTTTAACTCATTCAACTTTACACAATACCTAAATCAACAGGTTGAACTATGAAAATTCCTAGAGAGGTTATCTTCTACAGTAGAGCACTCTAGTATGTTAGGTTTGGAGGGTATGAAGTTCTGTCTACAAACAACAGATGGCAGTTGCAAACAACAAAATGACAATAGAAATTATGGCGGACTAATGCACTTACCCCACCTTACCTTATGCTGTTTCTTCTTGAGGATCAAAATTCCTTGGCTTACACCGCACCTCTACAAAACGAAGTTTTTATCGGAAAACCTCTATAAATCGAAGTCGATTTGTTAAATAAGTATATTTTAGACTGATCAAAGATTCTACGAAGAATTAACCGTAACTCCCATCCTGACATTTGTTTCCGGTTTGTTTCAGTTTGCGTAGTAAAATAATTATACGATACGATTCGTTTTCTGTTGTTTCCCAATATTTTTTTTATTCCCGAAAATTGCAAAGCGTAAAACCCCTTTGTATGAAAAAAAATTAAAAATTATGTTATTAATAATTATATAATGCCGGGGTTGACAGAAAGTGAAGGAAAAAAAAAAAAAAAAAAAAAACCAGCGAACACCTTATCTACAATTTTGAAAAAAAAAAAAAAAAAAAAAAAAGCTGAAGTATGAAAATCAAGCTTTGTCATTATCAAAGAGGTTAAAAGGGCCCGAGTTCCAAGATATCGCCTTAGACTAAAGGTGAATACAGACTACTCTGACGTGACGTGGGACCACGTCATAATGCGTGGGATATAAAATCTAACACAGGGTTTTGGGCGGTTACGTTTATATTGACCTGACGTGACGTGGGATCACGTGGGATGAGGCAATCTGACGCCACACGCCATCTGACGCGTGGGAAGAATATCAAAAGTTTTAGATTTTCGTCAGATGTGGGAAGGCGTCAGAAGAGTCAGGTGGCTTTCCCTGTGGAATAGTGTGATGTTTCGCCCTTATAAATTTGTTTGTACGTAGGTATGTAGCTTGAATATCAGATAATCGGTAATCCCTGCACCCCCAAATTAAGAAATATATTTAGTGATCCACCCTTATAAAATTGTTTGTATGTAGGTATGTAAATTGAGGATCAAATTTTACGAAAATCGTTTGAATTTTAATCCCCCCCTCTCCCACTTCCATTTAAAAAAAAAAAAAAAAAAAAAAAAAAAAAAAAAAAAAAAAAAAAAAAAAAAAAAAAAAAAAAAAAAAAAAAAAAAAAAAAAAAAAAAAAAAGTGATGTTTCACGCTTATAAAATTATTGGTATGTAGGTATGCAACTTGAGTACCCAATTTTGAGAAAATCAGTTGAAATCTGACCCCCCTCCCATCGCCCCCTTCAAAAAATAAAATAAATCAATACAGTAGTGTTTCACATTTATAAAATTATTGGTATATAGATATGTAACTTGAATATCAAATTTTTCGAAAATCAATTGAATTCTGATCCCTCCTCCCCCCTGTCGCCACCCTCGGAGAAAAAAAAAAAAATGTTTTACCCTTATAGAATTATCGGTATGTAACTTGAATATCAAATTAAACGGGTATAGAGATGAAGTTTACACATCAAGTCGACACGCTTTCCGTACGGAATGCGCGGCCTCACATTTTGGCTTCACAAGTTTGACCTACAGGCTTTCCTGTTTGAGGCTCTTTCCGTAGGGAAAGCGTGTATGTGTAAAGGCACCTATTGATAGGAAAAAGTATCAATCAATATCAAATATAACCAGACTGATGATTATAACAGATATTTATGATCTAAATTAGGTTATAGTTTTTGTCATTCTGTAATAGCACTTAAACCGCTCTTC
Source organism: Euschistus heros (assembly GCA_003667255.2). Taxonomy (NCBI): domain Eukaryota; kingdom Metazoa; phylum Arthropoda; class Insecta; order Hemiptera; family Pentatomidae; genus Euschistus; species Euschistus heros. Next base: position 1,276,080 of record RCWM02000296.1, read on the forward strand.
ATCTTCTATTAATTGAGGCATTAAATTTTGGAACTCCCCGAATTCGTCTCGCCCCATGTTGATCCTATGATGGACCCATTCTCTAGACGAGTAAATGGATGCAATACACAAAGCAGCCATTTCTTCTTCTTCTTCCAGCATGTCAAAAACACGGAATAAAGTCATGGTTGGAGGTTCAATACAAACTGTCGGGAAACGCAATGGGCACGAAGTAGTTGCTATACGTCAGGCCAACGTGAACACCGCTTTATATCTGACGTGGTCCCACGATGCCTGATAAGACGTGGGAACACGTAACGTCAGAGTAGTCTGTGCTTAGCTTAAGTGTCGTTTTCAGGTAGACAAACTACTATTTCAGATTTTTTCTAAAGGTCTGCTTAAATTTTTCACGAATTCAATAACACAGGCCAACGATGAAAAAACTTTTTTACTTTAAATACCTTATTATTCATTTTTTTAGGGTGCTAAATCCAAATATGACACTTATTAAGCCGTATCACTTACCATTTTTTCACATTTGCACATCAATTTATTACAGAATTTAACAACTTTTATATGCTACTGTTATATACTTATATATAAAGAAATTGTAAAATAATTTGTGCTGGATGTAGAAGAGTTGGCAGCACTGCTGAAACAGATATGATGATGAAGAGTTGCAATGTGCCACAGCAAATATATAGTCTGAACTGTTTACTCAGATTGAGTTCAACGACTTAGTTAGGGATCTTGGGTTAACAAAAGAAAAAGCTGAATTGCTTGGTTCTAGACTAAAAGAAAAGAACTTGTTGGCAGTTGGAACTAGCATATATGTGAGTGTGTGTAGGAAGAGAGAGCAGCAGTTTTCGAATTTTTTTTAAAAAGGAGGTGATTTAGTGTACTGCTCAGACATTCCAGGTCTGATCAAAGAGTTTGGTGTTGAATACAAAAAATAAGACTGGAGGCTGTTTATTGATTCTTCCAAAACTAGTTTAAAAGCTGTTTTATTACACAATAGTAACACTTATGCATCTATACCTGTTGGCCACTGTATACATATAAAAGACAGCTATGAAAACCTAGAAATAGTGTTGAATAAAATCGGCTATTCAACTCATGGTTGGATGATAAATGGTGACTTGAAAGTAACATGCATGCTTCTTGGTCAGCAAGGCGGTTTTACCAAATTTCCATGTTTTTTGTGTGAATGGGACAGTAGATCATGGCGCGTCCATCCAAGAGATCATCTCTCCGCTCTCCAGCATCTCTCCCTTCAACTCTCTCACCTCTAACTCTCTATCCACTATGTTTCTTCGTTTCCAGGGCCATATTTATACAGGGTGTCCCGAATTTAAATGGAAGAACTTCAGAAACTTATAGGGGACCGAAAAACTAAGACAAAAAGTCCTTTCGAGATTTGCTCGTTTTTGCTTAGTTTTAGAGAAAACCGCAAAAAAAAGAAACAAAACCAGTTTTCATTGTTATACTTATTTATTTACATTTATATTTATGTTATGTTCTTTTTAATGCAAATATTGCTCAAAATGTTGTCCTCTTGCACCGATGCAAGCATTACATCTAGCACTCACTTGATAAATTTCAGCTAAACATTGTTCTGATGATATTTGGTGCACTGCATCTATGATTCGGTCTCATTGCTCTCTTGGTTGATTGACACCGAATAAACTTTCTGCTTCAAGGTTCACCATACGAAGAAATCCATGGGTGTCATATCAGGTGATCTGGGTGGCCAAGGTACTACTCCGCCACGTCCAATCCATCGTTGTGGATAATTTATATCCAGCTAAGCTCGAGCAACTCTGCTATAATGAGCTGGACATCCATCGAGTTGGAACCACATTTCAATCCGCTGTTGTAAGGGAATGTCATCTAAATAATTAGAAAAGTCGTTCTCCAAAAAATGTGTAAATGTGATACCATTCAATCTTCCAGGTAAAAAATATGGTCCCACCAGTAATCCGTTCCAAATTCCAAGCCAAACGTTAATAGAAAATTCATGCTGAAACCTATTCTTTCTAATAGCTCTGGGATTTTCAAGAGCCCATACATGATAATTCCTTTGATTAACAATTCCTCATCTTGTAAAGGTAGTTTCATCGGTCCATATAATTTTTAATGGAAATAAATTATCATCACGAATTTTGTCAAGAAACCAGTTACTAAAATTCAATCTCTTGACATAATCTTGAGGTAATAAATTCTGAACTTTTTGAAGAAGGTATGGGTAGCGATTATCACCTTTCAAAGTTCGCCATATTGCTTGCCGGATATTGCTAATGCAGCAGATGCTCTTCGGATGCTAGTCTCAGGATTGTTATCGAAGTTAGCGAAAAGATTCGATTAGGCACTCTTCTATTTGGAAATCGGCGCGCATACTCCCGCACCGCTTGTAAAGCATTACCGTTACAGAAACCATACACTAAAATCATATCAGCGTATTCAACATTAGAATATTTATGCGGCATTGTGGCTGATGCTATTCACACAAAAATATCTGAGTAACTGACTGAAGACTGATTTAGGAATTATAATCCCAGAAGGAAGCCAAAATGTAAACAAATAAAATAATGTAAAGGATAACATTAAGTGTTTACATATCTCACTGCCTAGCCTGACGAACTTTGTAAGGTGATAATCGCTATCTGTAACATTTTTGTTTTGTTTCTTTTTTTGCGATTTTCTCTAAAACTGAACAAAAAACGAGCAAATCTCTAAAGAACTTTTTGTCTTAGTTTTTCGGTCCCCTATAAGTTTTTTCCATAAGTAGTTTTTCCATTTAAATTCGTGACACCCTGTATACGTCCTTATTTCTTCTATTTCACTTTTGCATTACTTTGTTTGAATCTTATAATTCTTTGATCCAAAATGCGCACCAATTACTCGCTATTAGGTACCAGCAGCGGCTGCTCCGAAGGTTTGGCCTATTTCTGCCTGGCTCGGACTCCGCTTGAAGGATTAATGGCTTGACTCCGGAGTATGAGGACTTCATAGAGTGCCACTCCTTTTTTGTCTAGCCGTCTATATTAATTATTAATACAACTTTGTTATTGCGTACCCATAATACACTGCAAGCTATTATAAAAATTAATTTTATCATTTTATTTCAGGACTACGATATGTACTGGGACTTCTTAAGCTTGCGGCCAGAGTCTCTAATGCAAGTGATGATATTATTCTCAGACCGAGGGATCCCAGACGGTTTCCGCCACATGAGCGGATACGGTTCTAACACTTTTAAACTTGTGAATGAGCAAAATGAAGCTGTCTACTGCAAATTCCACTACAAGGTAAGATATTGATGTTATCAATATTTAATGCTTCGACTACAATGTTTCATTTTTCATTATTTCTTTATAGCCAGTACAAGGCGAGAGGAACCTCCCGGTGGACAAAGCCGATAGGTTGGCAAGCAGCGACCCCGACTACGCCATTAGGGATCTCTACAACCGCATTGCGGAGGGGAAGTTCCCATCGTGGACCATGTACATCCAGGTCATGACTTTCAAAGAAGCAGAAGAGTTCAGGTGGAACCCATTTGATGTCACTAAGGTAAGCTGGTTGAAATTTTGGTAACGGTTCGGATCGGCGACACCAACCCCTAAACCCGCTCAGAATACCTTTTATCGATTCTAACCTTGTTCCGATATATTTTGATGTTCTAGTCGCTGCTTTTAGAGGAGAAAGGTTATTCTTCTACATTTACTGAGAAACTCTAAATCCCTGTTCAAAGTAATATTAACTTCTGTTTACCTTCTAACATTAAAATGAGAAATAAGAAAATATTAAAGTGGAAATATCGAAATATAAGACACTAAATCAATTTTGAATTAATATTAATTTAATCAACAATTAATATACTACTGAACCACCAGTAAAGTTAATTCCTGATGAACTTTCTCTCAGAGAAGTGAAAATAACAAATTATAAATATAAAAAAGACAAAATCCTTAAGTATTTATTTGGCATAACTCCTATTTATTTAACATTTGTAGCTACATGTTTCGGTGATAATGTTTCATCATCAGGCTTCTAATTTTTTTTTTTTAAACACATTAATCTGTAACATTATACCAATAGTTCTACAATTATATAGTAATGTGTCATTTACCTCTTAATCTGTGATTATTTTCACATTGTCAATTCTCCATGTTATAAGCAATTATATAATATAAGACAGAATCCTAGTTGAAAGTGAAGATGTTAATTTCTGCTATATTTTCTCATGGGAAGTGGAAATAAGAAAACATAAAAAACCTGTGATATACTTTCTCACATTTATTTATAAACTGATATGTTTTATTGAATTAATTATACAATCTGTCTCACTTTAGCACAAAAAGTAATATGGATGACAAAGAATCCATTCACAAAATATGTATACTGAAATTGAAACAACAAATACAAATATATAAAACACCAAATCCATGTACAAATAAATCTTGTTAAGTTTTATAACACTTTTACAAGTTGCAAATTTTATCACTTAAATTGATAGAACAAATATAAATATGTAAAACACCAAATCCATGTACAAATTAATCTTCTTAAGTTTTATAACTCTTTTACACATAAGATTAGATGAAATAAGAAAACATGAATTTATAAAACACTTAATCCTTTATGAAACTTATTTTGTGAACTTCTGTTTCACTTATTTAGATTTAAGAAGTCTAAATATCAATATAACACACTAAACAACACAATCCAAGTGAAACTGTAGAAGTGATTGTTTACATGTGAGGTTATAGGAATGAACTATCGAAAAATGTAAACTCGAAGTGAAGCGTAAGGATCGAACTGGTCGGTGTAGCGCGGGTCAACCTAGTTTGGTGGTGTCGCCGATCCGAACCGTTACCGAAATTTTTATTTCATTTTACATACCAGACTTAAAAGATATGAAAGGACTACTCAAACATTTACTAGACAAGTGTTCAAAGTTCCCAATGAATTAAAAAAACATATTTACATGACAGTTCTTAGACCCATTTGGAAATACGGAGTTGAGCTTTGGGACTCGACTAAACCTTCCCATTCTTCTTGCATCCAATCCTTACAATCCAAAATCCTTCGTAAGATCCCCAATTATCCTTATTTTCAAAGGAAACTTTGTACCCAATCGAATCCATTAGCTTCCCAATTTTCCTCACATTCACGAAATTCCTCCGAGGCGTCCGAAAAGTAGATGGCCAAGAGACCTTCTAATGTAGAACTATTGAAGTACTAATAGTGAGTAGTTCTTTACATGTTATACCTAGGTTAGGAAAAAATAAACTTTATTGGTGTGCTTATGTTTCGGCTTCCTTCAGGGTGTTGCAGGTCTTCTTCATGGCTAAATATAACAAACCTAGGTGTATTTGGCCACATACTAGGTTCTTAAAAAATTCCTTGTGCACGAACACAAACCATAATTACAAATCGTAAATTAACTCTACAAGAATGTTTCTGTTTCTATTTATGTCTTGTGTTTGCTTTATGGAGTCAGAAGGCAAATAGAATAGAAGGCATATTTCAGTGAACATTTTGCTTCATCTTGCATTCTTTCTTATCAGAGCTAAGCTGATGATTTCTTTGCTATTACTCTAGCATTTGTTTTTACCTCTACTGTTCTCTTAAAGTTATTTATCTTTTTTTTTTTTTTTTTTTGTGTGTATATTTGTATATAATATTGTATATACATCAATACTAGTTTGTAATAGTGTTTATAGTAATCATTATAAGTTCCAAATCTCTGTTTTACCATTCTGATATTTAAAACCTGAACATGGTCAGATTAGCACTATATCAAGGGGCTAATTATAATTTTTGAAATTTGTTGTAAAATTTTAAAACCTGAACCCATATATATTTATTTTTCCAAAAATATGATTTTCCTACCCTAATCCTGAATAATCAACCTATCACCTTCTGTTCCTTCGCTAAAAACCTAGGAATCATTATTGACCAAAACCTTTCCTGGAAGCCTCAAATCGCCCAAATAGCCCGTAAATCAATAGGAATCCTCAAATTATTTCATTGTTCCCGCCATTCTCTTCCTCAATCCACACGAAAACTCCTAGTTTCCTCATTCATTTTTCCTCAGTTTGACTATGGGTGTGTGGTGTATGGGGGCCTCACGATGGGGCTCCGGGACAGATTACAACGTATCATGAACAGTTTTATCAGATTTGTATTCAGAGCCCAGAGATGTTCCCATGTATCTCACCTCTACACTGCCCTGGAGTGGCTCAATCCATCCTCCCGTAGACAATATTTCCTGGGTACCTTTCTGTACCATGCCATTAATAACCATTGCCCACCCTACATCTGTAACCTATTGATATTCAAGTCTTCTGCCCACTCCCAACTCACAACAAGAGCACGTTCCTCTGACCTATATACTCCTTTCCACCGAACAGCATTATACCAACACTCCTTCCAAGCTCGATCCACTACCCTCTGGAACTCGATCCCTCCTGAAATTAGACATGCTTCTTCCTTAAACTCATTCAAAACTCTTCTATTCCGATATCTCCTTAAATCCCAGTTACAGCCCGCCAATATGAGTGATAATTGAAAGTCAGTTAATGAAATTAAGCATATCCGATGCCGATGAGTTTGCTTCAATGAGTATATCATTATATAAATTTAAATTCGTTTCTCCAACAATTGTTTTGTTTTTTTTCTCTTATAAATTATTGTTATTATTTCTTTCCTTTTTCTTCTAACTGATAAAGTGTTATTATCAATTGTATATATATTACCTTTTAGATATTTGTAAATATTTTGTCATATTATCATTCAAATAGGTCTTATTATTTTTCTTCTCTATATATCTTTTCCTTTCATTTCACTATATTTATTTTATTTTTTATTTATTTTTTTTTATATTTCTTTTTATTTCTGAACGCATTGTAATTATTCTATTAGCATATTGTTATTATTATTTTTTTTTTTGTTGTCCTACTTTTTTTTTTCTCTCTCTTCTTTTCTCATGTATATATATTTTTATCACAAAGTTCTATTTTCAATTGTATATTCATATATTACCTTTTATACTTATTATTGTCCATTTGAAATTAAGATAGCCAGACTATTGTGCAACTTATTATACATGTCTGTTATTCTTAGGGGACAATATGTCCCAGAATAAAGATTTTTTTTTTTTTCATTTCATTTCATTTCATATTTACTTATTAATATTAGAAGTAATCTTTAAATACAAATGTCCCTCATAGTATAGGTAAATTAACCGTTTTAGAAAGCAGGTGTATGATATAATGCTAACATATAAAATCAACTTGACATTTAACTTTGTATTAACTGATATTGTTGCTTAGATTTGGCCTGAAGATGAGTACCCTCTGATTGAAGTTGGCAGGTTTACACTGGACAAAAACCCTCGAAACTATTTCACAGATATAGAGCAAGCAGCTTTCAACCCAGGAAATATGGTGCCAGGAATCGAACCCAGTCCAGATAAAATGCTTCAGGTAAAAAATAAATTTCCATAAAAGATTTAAACAAAATTGTAAATCTAATCACTCCTCAGGCACAAAATTATTAATTTTTATCAGAATATTTTGTTTAATATAATGGTATTAACTTGTTTTTAACATTGGGATGAGGTAATTAGAAAAATTGTGAGATTCATATCAGTATTATACAATGGTTTTGTATGATCTTATTATAATTTGATTGTATTTCTCAACTGTTCTGGCATAAAAATTTAATCAGCTAGAGATTACAGATGTAGATATTATTTTGAATTGCTGTGTATCTCTATCACTGCCTACCCCAACCATCTACATCTCTAAATACTTCACAGTCAACTTATATCTTATGGACTAGAGATTACAGTTTTGCTATAAATAAAGTGATGCTGTGTTGTATAGTGTAATTATACACTCATAAGTGTATAATTCTGATAAAAGATTATATAAAGAGTATGAATCAACTTTATATAGTAAAAAAAAACTATCAATTTTTCAAAAAATCAAAAGAATTGACTCTAAGATTAATTAAGAGTATAAAAGTAAATTAAATTATAATTATAGAATATGCTGTGTAATAAACTAGGAGTAATAAAATTGGGGAGAATGAATTTTTATAATTTTAGTCTTTGTTTATAGTTCTTACATCTACTTATTTAAAAAAATAAATAAACATGTTTGATCTGTTATATCTTCTTTTTATATCATTTGAATCAAAAGACTGGATTAAGGTTACTTCTAACCTTATCCATTAGGTCCTTTCCACCTCATTTTCAAATTTCATATTATTAAAAAAAAAAAATAATTGAATTTAATCACTTTATTTTATTTCAGGGGCGACTGTTTTCCTACTATGACACTCACTTGCACCGTCTTGGTACGAATCACCTTCAACTACCAGTGAATTCACCTTTCAGAACCCATATATTCAACACCCATAGGGACGGAGAGATGTGCTACAGGGACAACCAGAATGGGGCGCCAAATTACTATCCAAGCAGCTTTGTCCAAATGCTCAACAGTCAAAGGGCTAGACCTCCACCGTTTTCAACAACTGGAGATGTAGATAGGTTAGTTCATAATTTTTTTTTCTTTTCTTTTTTTATAGCATAGCTCCATTATTTATTGATATTTACAACTGCATACAATATATACATCAAATAAATGTGTGGAAAATTATTAAAATGGCATATCAATAACTTGAAAAACTTATTTCATTTCCTAGCACTTCAATAAAAGTTTTACATTAGAAGGCATCTTCTTTTTACATGCCGTGGAGGGTCATCAGTAATTTAGTGGGAAGCAAGTTGAGAGATTAGTGAATATGAGTGGCTATGGAGTTTACTATGAAAGGATAGGGATCTGGTTTAGCAACATAGGGTAAATCAGCAACATATGGAACATCTTTATGGATAAGTTTATTAGTGAAAAAGTAAGGAGCATTGAGGATTTTTGAACTGTAACGATTGGATATAAGAAGAATTGGATGAGTGGAGCCCCAAAGCATAGCTCCATATGTTCAAATGGGTTTAATTACTGTCATGTAAATTAGTCTTTTGTAATTAATGGGAAGATTTCTTGTCATTTAAGTCTTGTATGTGGATTCTGAGGCATTTGTCCAGTTGGAGTCCTAGGCAGCAGATCTGTTTAACAGAGATTAACGAAGGATCATCGAAAGATACTGTAGGACAACAAGTTGTAGGTTTACAAAGAAAGGTGAAGGTTATTTGATAAGATTTGTCTTGATTTATTTTCATTTTCCTATGACAAAGCCATTCTTGAAGGTTTGTGTAAGGAGATTGGAGTGTTTGGGAAGCAATGAAGGGATAGTCTATTCTTAAATCAACTAGTATCTGTAATGGTATATTATAAATATCAACTTTATTCATCTTAATCATATCATCTTCTTCCACCAAACAGTGCAAGGTCCTTTCTTAATAAGCTTCTTCATCTTCATCTTCCTCTTATGTGCCATTTCAAGGGGCTTCTTCCATTCTATTAGAGCTTCCTGCATTTTTTCTTGGGAATCCGCAACTAGGATGATGTCATCCGCGTACAAAAGACTCTGTACAAGGATGGTTCTTAAATTCTATTTTCCGATTCTTACTAAGCTTGATCCACAAATCGCAATCCTCTACCAACTGCTACCTTGGTTTAACCAACTACTCTCCATTCTTCTTCTGTCAAAGGTCTCTTCAAGACCTTCCTCTGAAATCCTTCAGAGCATTTCCCAACTTCTTTCTCCACTTTCTTCAGGGATATTGGTTTATTATGCAGTACCTCCAAGTTTTACTTTCCACCCAGTGCAGGAATCTCTACTCTATCTATGGTTTCTATGTTTATTGGAGAAGATCCATGACAATTATGGAGAGAAATGCGTTTTGTAGATGGTTATTTCAATATCTTTACTCTCCTCCCTCTTATTCAGAAAACCATTCTCGATTGAATAGAAGCACCTGTCTGCCATGTTACTCTCTCTTTTATTTCTCCTTTAATTCAGTCATTTACGTTAATATAGACAAGATATTTGGAAAACCTCACTCCTTTGATGAAATATTAATTTAATTTCTAGAGATGCAAGAAAACATAAATTTTGTTTTGATTTAAGCAATTATTTTATTTGTATTAGTTACGATTAGTAAGTTAATTATTTATAGGACAGTGATTTGTCTGATTGTTTATAAGCCTGTGAAACATTTATTCTAACCAATAAAAGAAAATGAGTTCTTAAGGTATGGGAGAGAAAGGTTCTAAGATAAATTTTTGATCCTGTGTCGGAAAGGAATTTGGAAGTTCTACTCGACAGTGAGTCAAAAATAATATGTTTAATTACACCTGGAAGACTAAGTAAGAGAGTGACATAGTCCAATAAATTTAAAATTAGAGTGGCTTCTTCACATAGAAATAACACCAGAGAATAGATTCCTCCAAGAATGTTTTATATCAGGCCTGTTGGACAGATACTGAGATAGAGAAAGACCAAGCAAAATGCCTTAAAGAATCTTGAAAAATTTTATAACCCATCTGAAGAGTAAGTGAATAATGTATTTAGGTATAATACATACTGAATATTGAGCAAAGCCTTGTTTATATGTTTATAAATGTATAACTTATCTGATTGTAGACAAATATTAAAACTAAAACATCTCTCTAAGGTAAATCTGTACTATTTCTAGGTATGACTCTTCAGATGATGATAACTACAGCCAGCCTGGAATGATGTGGAGGACTATGCTTCCAGAAGATGAGAGACAGCGATTGGTTAGAAACATGGGAGATCATCTCTGCAATGCATCACCATTCATAAGGGCAAGTAACACATTAATTATGTAATGTTGAATAAATGAAATCTATTAATTAAGTTTTCCAGCAGTAAACATAATAATGTATAATAAATTTTAATGCCGTTTATAATAAAAATAATAAATTATGAAAATAGTATAGGTTACTATATAATATAGTGGTTGAAGAATATGGTCAAGAATGCACGTCTCTCCCACTTGGGAAATACACCTCAGTATTTCAAGCTGAGGTACTGGCAATCTGTTACTGTGTGCAACAGTTATTAGAAGACAACACACAGGACAGAACCATTAAAATTGCCTTGGATAGCTAAGCTGCTATTGGTGCTCTGAGGAATGAAATAACCAGATCAAGGCTGGTTGAGGATTGCAAGCAATATCTCAATAAACTAGCCACCAACAACAGAATCTGGGTTGAATGGGTGGAAGGTCACTCAAATATACCAGGCAATGAGAAAGCGGATGAGCTGGCCAGACAGGGCTTGGATAGCAATCCCATTGCTCCCGAACCTATCAGTGGTATAGCATGGAGCCTTGCGAAAAGCGAGATTGACAGGCTCTGTAACAATATTGCCTCTCAGAACTGGCAACAAGAACTGAGACAGTCAAAACTTTTTCTGGAAGAGCACTGCAAGAAAAGGAGTACTTGTAAAAAGGAGTAGCCAAGCTCAAACACCTGACAGAAATGTACACAGGGCATTGCAGACTAAACAAGCATCTCTGCTTAATGAAAATTAAAACTTCACCAACTTGCAGATTCTGCAATAAGGAAGATGAAATGTCTTACCACATCATATGCAAATATGATATGCTGGCGAGGAGGAGGTTTCCTCACTTTGGGGAAGAATCCATCTTAAACCCTAGTGAAGACATGGATCTGATTATGATTATCGGCTCCATGAAAACACGAGGACTGTATTAACACAATACAGGAAACACGGCACAGGCACAATGAGCCATAAGGCTGAAGTGCTACAAAGCCGGTTTAAAAAAAAAAAAAAAATGGTCAAGGAATATATAAACATACAATGCAGGACGAAACGTAAAGTTAATGTAAGGCACTCCTTACATAAAGTTTTTCTAAACTTGGATGTCAAGTTTATAAAACTGACTACATACTTGTACCATATTCTTCAACCTCTAAAAATAATAAAAAATGCTAGGTAAAATAAGCATCACAAAATTGGCAATATCCAATATTTACTTTTGAGCAGTTTTTTAAAATATATTTCGAAATTGAAAAATTTATCTTAATTACTTTTTTTTATTTTTTTTTAGGAGCGACAACTTGGTCACATTTACAAAGTTGACACAAGGTTTGGATCTTTGCTAGAGGCTAAACTGCAAACTTGTGCAGCTATGTGATCAAATCAAAAACCTTTATAATTTATTAAATGAAGTTTAATTTTTAAATAATGATGTGGAATTAATGTATCCACTTATGAATGGTTTACTTTTTCTACTGTACATTGTTCTCAGAAATACTGATTTGTGATTAAGATTAATTGTAATTTAAGTGTTCATGAATCATCAATATTGACTGTTTTATTGCTTTATAAATTATAAACTGTTTGTAAATAAATATTAAAATTATATATACATAGTTTTATTTCTACCTGCCTTTATAAAGAATCCATTCCATACAAGTTATTAGAATGGTACTTATAATTCAAAAGGTTTGAAACATGTTCTGGTTTAAAACAGGGAGATTCTCTTTCTCTGAATTAATTGCCCCTTCTATTGAAATTCATTTTATTTGAAAACTAGTTTCAAATGTTAATTCATTTATTATCAATTCTCAAAACATACGAAAAGATCAAAACATCAGCACTCCTTTACATAGATTATTCTCCTAAGAAGGCAAAATGAAAAGAACTTGTTAAAGATTTCAGGACCGAGAGTGGACTAAATGTGCGGAGGGGAAAGGATCTGGTAGGTAGGTAGGTTAAACCTTTCCATTTTCTCTGTGACTCATACGAAAGTAGAAAATATCCTAAAATTAAATATTTACGAAACATTAGAAATAATAAAATAATCCAGATTTATGTCTAAATGATCTGATAATTATTTTCAAGGTTTTAAAGCTTCCCATCCTACTGATTACCGTTCTAACAGTGGTTTGACGAGCAACTGGACTGAAGGTTTCTCCAAAATCTTGACCTTTCTTTTGTGCAAATCCTTTTACCACTAGCCTAGCTTTGTATCTTTCTAAATTTCCATCAAGTTTATATTTCTTGCTGAAAACCCACTTGGAAGGGATAGCTCTTTTATTATGAGGCAAATCACAGATAGTCCATGTTTTGTTCTCTGTTAGGGAAGTCATTTCTTCTTCCATGGCTTTTTCGCCATTCCTCAGCTTCCTCACTGTTCATCGCATTTTGCAAGTCCAATGGCACAACTTCACTCCCTTCAACGATGTGTTGACATAATCATTCATGGATTTAGGTTTATTAATTTTATCCTGACCCCTCAGATTTATGCCTCTTTTCCACACTACATCTTCTATTTCTAAGTCTTCATCTTCTTCTTCTTGAGATTCTTCTTGATCTTCCTCATATTCTTCTGGATTCTCTTCTCCTTCCAAAGGTATTCCAGATAACCCTCCGAGATGATTGAAAAGAAGATGGCATCGTTCCCTCTAATATAGAACTTTTATTGAAAAGGGTAGTTGCTTACAAGGTATTGATAGGACATCATGAGCATTATTTTCAAATTAACTAGATGTATTTTTATTTTATTGTTTAAACTTGTAAATTTCAATATATATACATAAACAGTATCCTCAAGGACAACAATGGATAATTCAAAAACCGTTAAATATTTTAAAACAGCATCCTTAAGGACGAAAAACTAATAAAACTCCGCCATCTTAAAACAGCATCCTTAAGGACGAAAACTCATTCTAATTGTAGAAGGAGAGAGTGGCCAAGGTTATCCTTTGGCTTCAAAAAATCGTCAGATCCTGGAAGATCTGCAAAGCAGTGTCAATACTGAAAATGTTACACATTTGAGTGTGAGAAAAAAAAAAATAGTGGCTTTGTCATGGACCCGTGTGTTGTACGTGAATAAGTTTATGTTTACGGGTTACATTATTAAAATAAAATATTTTTATTTATGCATTTAGGGTAGGAGCAAGGAAACGAATAGTTATTTTGTCACAATATAGGTTTATTAATTATCAGTCTGTGATACGAAAAGTACGGCTCAAATGATATACAAGATACATCGAGATTTCTGGTATACGTTAAATCAATACAGGTATTATCTAACGTTGTTGGAGAAGTTTCAAACAAGACAAATTACACTCGCTGAGCATGAAATCGGGCAATGAGCGGTTTTGTGAGACATCAACATTAAAGTCTCCGACTATCATAACTGGTGTAGTAAGATCAGACTCGTAGTCGGGTATAGTATTAGCGATGTTTTTGGAATATTTTAACAACGATGGAATAAACACACCCGAGTTCGAATTTGAAGATGCCATTGGCCTTTACGTTTACTAGACAGACATCGCCAGGTTTTGCATCTTTGATTTTTAAAATTTCAATGTTAACTCTATTACAATCAGTGAAGCTATTGATGTTGCTATAAATGGCAACTCTGCCGGCTTTGCGACTTGATGATGTTGATACATACAGAGATATCCACTAGTATGGAATTATCCATCCAAGTTACGCTGATTGCCAAATAATCATATCAGTTGATGACTGTATCGGTAGAGATGTCTTCCGAGTGCGCGACCAAGCTTTGTGCATTAATGGCGGTAACAAGTATAAAACAATGCTGATCAGGAACTTTTACGTTTCCGGCACTGCTTGACTTGGTCTTATGGTGTTTTATTATTACCATTCAATTGTTCTTGAGAAGCCCTTTCCAACCGTATACGATCTCTGTATTTGGTTTTGGCTTTTCGACGGGTATAGGCCGACATTATATATTTTTGATAATATTTTCTTATTCTAACACCTTAGTATATTCACATTCAATATTTTAAACTAATGTTTTCTATACAACCATTAGATTTTGACGACAGCTGACGATTAAAACTAAAACGAACGTTGTAGCTTCTCCGAGTCAAAAGTTAGATTAATTGCAAATCTGGATACGCCGCAAAATACCTTCAAAATTGCGGCACTTTCCCTTCCACCGCGCTCGATGCGTCACTATTCTTGCTTATCATAATGAATTATTCGATCCTTTAGCTATCCAGTGGTATTAAAATAAATTGGCAATTAATAATTTTTCGAAGTAAAGTGGCGAGAACATAAGTGTTTCAAAAAAATATTTTTTAGAAAAAAACAAATCGACTTCAAGATTAAACCTACATTTACAAACTTGAACTAAAAAAGAAAAAAATATATTTTAATTGCTTCAAAACAAACACCATTAAAGGACAATCGAGAATACTTATCGATTAGTCGATCTTGAAAAACATTTCAACCAACAGTTCGACTAATTGAACGACTTATCGCGGTTATCATTCGACTTACCTTCATGTAAATAGGAAAATTGAACACAAAATTGGAGTTCAAATCATTATGTATATTTTTCACTATATGTGTATATGTATGTTGTTCTTACATGCATATGAAGTCATTGATACTGATGACTAAATACCCGGAACCACTTAATCATATATCTTTCAACATCACTGAACTGCGATTTTTTCTTACGGTAACTAAAAGAAGACTTACCGCCTTCCACCAGTGGCGATCTATTCTTTATTCTTTAGGACGGTTGAAAAAGAACTACGCGGAATTCGGTATTCATTAGGAGCAATTCTTTCTCCTTTCTCCACTTTCGCAAATCAGTTTTAACTTTTCCTTAATTGAAAGAATTTTCAATAGCCATTGTAAAACCACTCGAGTGAACAGCCAATAAGTGACTGGTGTACCTATGGACTGAAAAGGTAAACAATGACAGGAAACAGGAAACAGGAAATCGAATTGCCCATGAAATTCTTTTAATTTGAGATCGAGTTATAGAGGCGATAACTTCCAATCTTGCGATTTATAGAGGTGGTCCTAGAAGTCCCCTCTTTTGACCCCTATTTTCAGTTCGACTTATTTACAAAATTTTTCAATCGACTCATTGAGGTGATATTAAAAGGTAATGTATATCCAACCGTAGACTTTGTTCGATTTATTTCAGAATTCAGCTTATTGTATATGTAAATTATTTTAAATAATTTAGATTTAATTACCAAGGAGAAAT
This sequence comes from Euschistus heros, assembly GCA_003667255.2. NCBI lineage: Eukaryota > Metazoa > Arthropoda > Insecta > Hemiptera > Pentatomidae > Euschistus > Euschistus heros. The sequence continues at coordinate 1,292,065 of RCWM02000296.1, forward strand.
ATGTTTATAGCGGAAGGTTATATATGTGTTTTTTTATTAACTGTTTTTTTTTTCTTCTTAAAAGTACTGAGTTGATTTTAAAAAAATAAATAAAAAATAATGGGACCACCTCTGAAGTATGCCTTACCGATCTAAAAGATCTCAAATAGAATCTTCAAAATCGATTCAGAATTGACGGAGTAATCGCGTAATAAAACAAAAAAAAATTAATAAATAAATAAAAATAAAAAATGAAATAAATACAGACGAGTTGTGAACCTCCTCTATTTTGAAGACGGTTGACAAAAACTATTCTCTATTAAATCTCCAGGAAACTTTCGTGAAATTTTCAATCAGAACAACACCAACAGAGCTGGTTAAAATGTTACATTTTTGAATGTGAAAAAAAAAACAAAACAAAAAAAAAACAGCAAAAAGTACTGACCTCCAGCCAAAAGACATGAGGAGGTGACTTTCAAAACATGTTTTGTCACAGTAATCCCACTTTTCAGCAATAACAAAAACGTATATTATGAGATGTAATTACCCTTCAGAAAGAAAAATTTTTTTTTGCTCCTAAAATTAGCATTTTTAATTTTAAATATGGACAAAACACGTTTTGAAGGAACACACAGATGAAATAACAAAGGGACATAACACTGTTTGAAGTGGCTATGTTTTATTTTACAGAAGACACTGTTTGCTCAAAAGTACACAAAATAAAAATTATAATTACATTATGGATGATGAATGTTAATGACACTCATTTTTGGGTAATATTTTCATTCTTTTAACAGTCACAAGTTTCATCCTCTTCCACAACATTTTCAACACTTGGAAAGTCAAAAAGTACAACCTTGTACCAATGTAAGCGATTATTGTCAATAATGCAGCGTTCCCATTGGCTTAGTGGACAAAACACTCTTTGCTTAGAACCCTGATTTTGTTTACTAATTTTGAATGGATCAAAGCTTGTTTTAATGGCTAATACTCATCACATATAGTATGGTTCTGAAAAACAAATCTGGTTATAACAAAAACGCAAAAAAAACATTTTTTGTGACAAAACACGATCTGAAAGTTACCTCCTCACATATCCATGTGAAAAATAATTAACCAAATCCTAACATTAATCATGGCTGCCGAAAAAAATGGTCAATCTTTGTTAAAATTATTATTATTAAAAACGCTCATTGAAATATATGTAAAATCTGCTTCGATGAAGGGCAATAGGTAACAGTGATAAAGATGTGAGTGTTGAAATAAAAAAATAAAATAAGGAGATTATGTAACAATGAGAAAAAGAATTGGCAAACAGTTTTTCTCTAATTACAGGTATGGTTGCTACAATGAAATCTGTCTCTATGAGACCTTGAATCGATTGTTGGCTAGTTGGTTTAAGTGCGTCATGGGTTACTCAAAGTATTCTATAGTATTATAGGGAAATTTGTGGGAGAATAAAATTCGCGTGTTTTTTTAAAAATGTTTTTATTTGCCATTGTCTTCTATAAATAACCGTTTATTTTTCCTATGCCCATTTAACAGAGATAAGATAAATAGGAAAAAGATAAGAAGGTTTCACTCAGTGTGCAGTGGCAGCAGGCAAGAATAATAGAAGAATAAGTAGCGCCCAACGATAGCACAAGGTAGGTTACAAAACTGTTATCATTTATCTTCGAAATTATTCACTTTACTATCATACAGTGTTGCCAATAGTCCAGTATCTCCCAGAACAGTATTTTAAGGTGCTGTCACTTGTCCCTCCGAACCCCATTAGAATCGATACATCTATTTTTTTGATTTTTTTTTCTTTTTCTTTTTTTATCTTTAAACTCTCTACATTTTGAGGTAGTATGCAAAATCCATGGAGCTTGATGTTTTATTTATCAAATACACGTCTATTCCATAGAGTTACTATGGAAGGGAAAGAAATTAAACAAAACAAAATCAATTGAAAGTGTTACAGACAGTAAAATATGAGAACTAATCAGCATGGTGTTTTTTGATATTTGTATTCAACTTCTAATGCATTTCCTAAACACCAGTTAATAATATTTCCTATATAATGTTCATATTCCCTCTATCAGTTTGATAAAAAAACTCAATTTCACACTTCTATCTTTCATCTAATGCTTCTGATAAGTGAAATCTCGACAAAGCTTCGATCCGTACGACACTAACAGAGCTAGAATTTATCAATATATTACATTTTTGAGCGTGAAAAAAATGTACACATTTTAATTTTTTAATTTCAAATATTATCAATTCTACCCAGAACAACAAATCTAATAAGAAAAAGGAATTAAAGAAGTAGTCTTGAAGACTTAACACTAGTTTAGTGGAGAAGTTGATAATCAGGGATGCAGCCAAAGAGAAACACCTCGTCTAAGTAGAAATACTTTAATGCGTGCTAACGTTTCGACCGGCCTTGCAGGTTTTCTTCAGGGCCACCGAACCACACTGGAGAGGAGACGAACGATGACTGAGGATCTCATGTTTTCATTAACTTGATTTTAATTTCATTAACTGCTTCCCTGATTATCATCTTCTCCATTCATCTTAACAGTCAACTATACTTTCATCATTAACACTTGTTTAGTTTATATGGAATAATGGTTTCTCTTTTATTATTATTTTTTTGACTTAAATACGTCTTTAAATTTGCTATTATATGGGGGCAATCCAGAAAACCAAATGATAACAAAATCGGAGGATACAGTTTAGCGTTGTAGTTTCGAATCTATCCTCTACATCTAAAATTAAATTATACCACTGGATAGCTAAAGGATCGAAGAATTACTTACGATAAGTGATAACAGTGACGCATCGCGCGCTGTAGAGGGGGAAGCGCCGCGCGATATAATCATCAATCGATCTGATTATTTGGCAATCAGTGAAACTTGGATGGAAAATTCCATGCCAGTGAATATTCCTAGCTTTGATTTGAGATAATATCGTAATACCGCTAAGAACAGACAACTTGCATCTACATCATCGGTAGCGGTATCATCATCATCATCAAGTCACAGAGCCGATGGAGTCACCATATATCGGAACTTATATGATTGTAATAGCGTTAACATTGACTTTTCGGAAATTTATTTAGAAATGAAAGACGCAACACCTGGTGATGTCTGTCCAGTAAACATCTAGCATCTAGCATCTTATCTTCTAGCATCTTCAAATTCGTACTCGGATGGGTGTATATCCACCGAGGCACAGCGTTATCAGAAATTAAACTCATTTTGTTACGATCATTATTTAAATATTCCAAAAATATTGCTAAAATTATAACCGATTACAAGACTGATCTTACTACACCAGCTATGATAGTTGAAAACTTCAATGTTGATATCTGACAAAACCGCTCATTGCTCATTCATGCTCAGCGAGTCCAATTTATCTTATATTGAAACTTCTCTAACACCGTTAGGTAATACCTGTATTGATTTAACGTTTACCAGAAATCTCGATGTATCTAGTTTGCCATTTATGTCGTACTTTTCGTATCACAGACCTATAACTAATGAAGTTATATTCCAGCCGTAGGTAGACTTATTTGCTGGGACAGCCTCTGTAATGTGATTACTCTCAATAGGGGAAAATACCTAGCTGTTGAGCGTGATTTCAGCCAAATTTCCTCCTTTTATTACCGTTGGCATAGTAACAGTACATACCAAAGAACTGAACCCAAGAACCTTCATTGTTTGTTTGTTTATTTCGTTTAACGTCACTTTTATGCTGCTATGGCTAATCGGACGATGCTACGGTGGGAGTCCTAAATTTTGCCTATCCAGGTATAATTAGGATAGGGATCTTTAACGAGTACCTGACATCGCACAGGCTCGGGACCCCCATTTTACGTCCCTTCCGAAGGACGGCATAGCTAAGGATTTTTTACTCCCTTTAAAAAATCCTAAGGTCATCTGCCGGGCTGCGAACCCGCGATCTTGGGTTTAGTAGGTTGCTATGCTAACCACTACACCACAGGTGACCCCTAACCTTCATTGTAAAAGGGTACATGTTATATTTTTCATTGGATACGTTCCCTGTCATGCGATTGTAACTAAATCCTAAATTATTTTAGAGTTTCAAAAACATTCTTAATTTGTAATAACGAAAACCACTGTGAAATGGAATCCTCAGAATATCAGACTACTTTGATTGTGGATGAAATATATGAACAGCTCGTGATGTCTTAAAACGTAATTCTTCACAGAAACTTCTATAAAAAATTAGAATGCCCTCAAAAAAAAAGTACTTACCATAGCATCTTCACTGCAGATTTCATTTATATTACATAGAGAATCCAATATATGTTTAGTGTTTTGCCTTATATTACAATCTTCTACGTGTCTTCTCTGGTTCATCTAGAATATTCGACTTCAATGAGCTCAACCACTACGGCCTTGACGTTACTTTCGTAATCGAGCAACATGAAACTTAATCGTGATAATGATAAAATTCAAAAACAAAGAAACCTATAAGCGATCTACTTAAAGATTTTTGAAAAATAAATTCTTCTGACGCAAATATACACCTGGACGCAGTTAATTATGATTCTACTTTAATTTACTTAATAATTCCTCTAAGAATCCTTGATAACAACTCTTAGAATAGCTTGCCTTACGTGATCGTACATTGAAGTGTTTACTTTAAGATAAGTCTATTTACAAAGGAGATGCCTTTTTATATCTACATAAATGTGTTTACAATTTTACTTCCAGTAGTGATCATGCTGAGATTTGTGCTGTGTACATTGGTACTGTACCAAACCTCGGTATTGGCCAGCCAGCCTGAGGTACTCCTGCAGCAAGGTACTGCCAAAGGTCTATGGGCCAATAGTTTCGGTGGGCGTCCTTATGCAGCGTTCTTCGGGATACCTTACGCCAAGCCTCCAGTCGGCAAGCACAGGTTTAAGGTAAATATTTATAGTTCATTATTACAATTACAACAATGTTCTAGTACTTATTTGGTTTTACCCCGTATGCCTGAAAAGGCAAGGAAGGAAAAAAAAAAAAAAAAGTACTTATTTGGTTTTTCCGAAAACTTTTTTTTTAATTATTTATTAAAATTTGCAGCTGTATATAAATAAAAAAAAAATAAAATACATCAAGAAAATGTGATGAAATAGATAAAAATGACACATCACTTGTTTTTAAAGCAACTACCCATTGGTAGCACTTATTAAGGTTCTACATGATGAAGCACTATATTAGAAGGTCCCGAGGCCATCTTCTTTTCAGGCACCTCGGAGGGTTATCTGGAATGGAATGAGAAGCAAGTTGTGATACTAATGGATTTGAATGGTTGTGGAGTTTGCTGTGAAAGGATTGATATCTGGTTTGAGCAAAGTCAGAAACGTAAGGTATATTAAGATCTTTGTGGATAAGTTTGTTTGTGACGAAGTAAGGAGCATTTAGGATTTTTCTAAGGATTTTGGATTGTAAGGAATTTTGAATACGAGATGAATTGGATGGTTTAGTAGAGCCCCAAAGCTCAACTCCGTATGTCCAAATTGGTCTAATTATTGTCATGTAAATGAGTCTTTTTTAATTAATTGGAAGGTTGGAGCGTTTGTCAAGTAAATTTTGAAGTAGTCGATAGCGACGGGCAGTTTCTTGTCGTTTTAGTCTTGTATGTGGATTTTCCGAAAACTAATGCAGGATTTCTTATTATCAATTAATTAAACCCCTGTGTAATAAACTGTTTATATTTTTTAGTAGATTATTTTTTTGTATGTACGTAGTAAGGTCCAAAAGTTTCCGACATGATGTAGTAAAATATTATCTAATGTTCTGGGAAGATTTAACTGCAAATGCATTCAAATATTACCCCAAAATAAAAAAATGTACTTTAAGAAATAAACTTTAAATCTCATTTCCCAAAACATGGGATATAGCTAAACATAATTCTGGGATGACGATATATTTATTATTTTACAGGAACCAGTTGCAGCTGATCCATGGTTGGGAATTTACAACGCTACGAAAGAGCCACCGAAATGTCTAAAGCTTGACTATTTTTCTATAAAGACGCCAATTAAGTTAGAAGGTTCAGAGGATTGCCTCTATGTCAACGTCTTCACTCCGAGGGTTTGTATTTTTGTAAATAAAAAAAAATATAAGTCTGAAACCATATAACTTTTGTTTTACATTGAGTTGAGAAACGTTATTTCGTCCTTTTCTAGTTTTTCAAAGCTAATTTATTTTATATAAATTTCAAACACTAATCAATGATATAGATAATAATTTTATTCATGAAAGAAAATTCTTGTACAAATGTGAGTCTAGTACAATCTCAGACAATTCTAAATCTATTTACACAATGGGAAGGAATATATGAAATAAAAATAAAAATACGCTTATTACATACAAATACATAAATTAACATAAAAATAGGAGGTTTCGGTTAACTACTTAAGTCCACTAATCCACTGGTAAGTTTTTTTACACACTTGTATAGATACATGTAAAAACTTTAAATACCGGCTTTCATTTGTTTAGATATTGTACTGATATAATTATAAATAATGTTTATTTTATCAATATCAGTAATATTTAAAATATTTTCAACATTGGCAATGTCACAGGTGTCCGTAATAAAGGCCTGCAAGAAGGTTTGTCTGGGCTCATTGAATTTAGAGCAGTGCAGTAGCAGGTGACCCATGCAGTCCTCCACAAATGCTCACAGAAAGTGCGATTGTTTTTTCCTTCAAGTAAAATGGTCGCGTTCTTCAGATACAGCTTCATGACTGCCGGACTGGAAATTCTTAATTGACAGACAATTCTCACTTGATATATTTTTCTGGTTTTCCAATGTTGAAATTGCTAATATACCTGTAGGTTGGGTTCGCGACTGAATATAAAGCCTTGTTGATATTTATGGACAAAAGGTGAGTCGTTATTTTTTGCAAAATATCATCTTTTGGTTGTATCAAATGATTTTCCTCAATACGTAAAAATTCCTCTTTGCAACCTAGTGATTCGAAGATTGATCTCACTTGTGTAACCCAATTGAATTCATTTCCGAGCTTATTTCTTATTTTATCAAGCTCAATAAGCCTGTTAAAGCAAACCCGCGGAAGTCTGTCTTCGGACATTTTTGAGAGTTTTGTCCACAAGTTCATTTGTTTCTTTCTAAGAAGCACTTAATCGGGTAGCAACCCTTTTCTAGACGTACTATGAAGTTGGGAGTGTTTCTTTTTCAGAAGAAGAGTGACTTTATAAATCGGGATTGAATAACCTCTATCGGTTCCATATATCTTAATGCCCAAACTTCAGCAGCATCCAATAGCTAGCCATACACGGACGGATTTCGTTGAGGGATCTGATCCTACGGATCTGATCTGGCACACTGGATCTGCTGCTCCTTAACAAACCGTTCTGGTTTGTTAGGTTTGAAACCGTCAAGCCACATCCGTCGATTATCTGCCCGTGTGTGGGGTAAATCCGTCGGATCTAGGACCGAAACAGACCAGATCCCACGGATCCAGATTTACGAGCATGTACGTCGGATTTCTGAAATCCGCCACGGATCTAGTGTGCTAGTTCCACTGGTGATGTGTGGCAAGTGATGTGTTTGCGGGTGAATTTGGGTACCTCTCGTCAAATTGCTGCCCTTGCCGGTGGTATGTGTGGAGTGTATCATATCTTAGTGAAAAGGAGAAATCTGCAAAGTAAAAAAGAACTTTAGAGGGCGGCATAAGCAAAAGTTCCACATTGATGGATTTAATTCAAATAAAAATTAAATTTCTAACTGAAATTGATTTTAATGTTAATTAACTATTATTTATACTTGTTATCAATGATTAACCATAAAAACTTAAGGGCTTAATCAAATAAGATTATTATGAATGAATGATTTATTTTATTTCGACATTATTGTTTGTTCTCTGGAATGTCAGAATATGATGTTTTGATGATTATTATAAATATTTTTCCATTTCCCATAAAAATTTAAGGGCCTAGTTCCATTAAGAAAAGGTTTAAATAAAACTGGAAAATGGTTCAACCTACATGAAAAAAGACTAAAAATATATAGAAAAGGGATATACAGGGTGTCCTGAATTTAGATTGCAAAACTTCGCGAACTTATAGGGGACCGAAAAACTAAGAGAAAAAGTCCTTTAGAGATTTGCTCGTTTTGCTTAGTTTTAGAGAAAATCGCAAAAAAAGAAACAAAACAAAAATGTTACAGATAGCGATTATCACCTTTCAAAGTTCGTCAGGCTAGGCAGTGAGATATGTAAACACTTAATGTTATCCTTTACATTCTTTTATTTGTTTACATTTTGGCTTCCTTCTAGGATTATAATTCCTAAATCAGTCTTCAGTCAGTTACTCAGATATTTTTGTGTGAATAGCATCAGCCACAATGCCGCATACATATTCTAATGTTGAATACGCTGATATGATTTTTGTGTATGGTTTCTGTAACGGTAATGCTTTAGAAGCGGTGCGGGAGTATGCGCGCCGATTTCCAAATAGAAGAGTGCCTAATTGAAGAGTCTTTTCGTTAACTTTTAATAGACTACGAGAGCCTGGGTCATTCTTCAATACGTAATGAAGGCGACCAATTTTGAAGCTTATAATTTTTAACAGATTATCGGAGAAGAAATTTGTGTCCAAAGGTTCTCTTCGATAACAATGCTGAACTCGAATCCGAGAGCCACTACCTGTTACCTATTTGGTCAAAAAAAATATTGAAGCTTTGCACTTCACTGAAATTTGAAACTCAGGCAAATTTTGAAGCTTTTATTCGTATTTAAGGGTTCTTTGGAAAAAAAAAAATATATTGAATGCACTTCACTTTTAGCTTTTACACTGTAAAATGTGATAGAAAATGTTTTTAGCCCTAGAATTCCATTTCAGCACCCCCAGAAATTAGGAAACGTATATATATATATATATATATATATATAAGCTATTTAGGAGAAATAACTCATTACTTTAATAATAAATATTAAAGTAATTATAATTATTCATTATTTATAGTAATAATAATTATAATAATTTATTACAAATTAATATTTACACGACAGACAGAACCATATATTAGATTAGATTTGATGGTTAGGTATTTACAATTTTTGTTTTATTTTGCAGTTTAACATGTTAAAATATGATTGTAATATTTTACATAAAAACATTATAGCAGTAACTGCGTCACTTCCGTTGCTGACAGGATTTTGTTGAATATAATGATAATGAAATTGTAAGGTAATAAGCTTCAGTTATTAGAACAACCCAGTCAACAAGGATTACACAACAGATTAGAGATGTGTTCTGGGTTTGAAGAATATAAAAAAAATTGTAAATACTTAACAATCAAATCTAATATGTGGTTATGTCTGTATATCATGTAAATATTAATTTGTAATAAATTATTATTAAAATAAATAATAAAAAATTATAATTACTTTAATATTTATATATATTTGTTTTATTGATATCTATATATACATACGTTTCCTAAGTTTTGGGGGTGCTGAAATGGAATTCTAGGACTAAAAACATTTTCTATCACATTTTACAGTGTAAAAGCTAAAATGTTTCAAGTGAAGTGCATTCAATATATTTTTTTTCCAAAGAACCCTTAAATACGAAATTTCATCCAAATAGAAAAATAAAAATTCGTAAGCTTCAAAATTTGCCTGACCTTGAAATGGTAGGCAAACTTTTTTTTTTAAATTTAAAATAAAAATTCGTAAGCTTCAAAATTTGCGTATTTGTTGACCTCAGTTGGTCCTCCAAATTTTTTTTTTTTTTTTTTTTTCTTTTTTTAGGAAATGATGATCTTTTCTTGCCTTTCGGCATTTTAAGACGTAATTCTGCTCTGCCATCTCTGGAACTTTGGTCCACTGAAGGTACTCCCTCTACGTGTCGAGTGTGGAGGAAACACTCTGCCGGCTATGGTGGTCATCGGGTCAGTCCGTATTTAACATGATCTTATAAAAACATGAATTACATTTAGACAGTTAAACGTATCAACTTTATTTTTTTACACGAGTATAGGGTGGTAATACGCTTGAAATTTCTTTGGGTTTCATCATCCTATCTGGTTTCAAACTTCAGCTAAAAATCAAAATGTTTTTCGGATTTTCCAATTTTTTTAAATATGTATATGTTCATCGAATTTTACATTTATGTACATTAAAAAAAAATTGCTGAGGCTCTCCTCTTTCCCGCGATACCAACCAGTGAATTGTGTGACAAAGTAATGGCAATTTAAATGTATGTGACCAATAATAGGTTTATAAATTTCATTTTCCTCGATGAGCGTGAAAAAAAATGATATTTTTTTATTTTGTTGAATAAGCGTTTTTCAATGGTTTTTTAGGATGCTGAATGAGAATCTGACGTCAATTTTTGTGTGAAAAAATCTATAGAGGTAGTTTGCTTGAAAATCTTATCATTCTTTTAGAAATTGTATCCTCCCCTTGTAAGTATGTCTTTCACTTTCGCACATGCTACAGATGATTTCTGATTCGAATTCAGCATTCCAAAGAACCCTTAAATACGAAATTTCATCCAAATAGAAAAATAAAAATTCATAAGCTTCAAAATTTGCCTGACCAAATAGGTAGACAGGTAGTGCTCTTCGGATGCTAGTCTCAGGATTGTTATCGAAGTGGCGTTGGACACAATTTCTTCTCCGATAATCTGCTCTTATTGCTGCCTGGAATTGGTCGCCTTCATTACGTATTAAGAATGACCCAGGCTCTCGTAGTCTATTAAAATCTATCGTCGGCCTAAATTGAATTTTTTATATTTCGAGCTATCTACATCACCAGAATCGTAATTTGTTTTCTCTTTTCTTTTGTCTAACGGGCTAAGTGTTTGATCCGTTGCAATGAAAGATATTCCTTTGTGAATCCTGGGCTGATACACCAATCTTGAACTTTTACTTGTGAAAAGCGAGTCAAGTTTACTAAGCCCCACAATTTTTCACAATAAAATTTTTCGTCCCCTTTAAAAACCGCCTTAGTTCATTGAAAAAAAGATAATGAAAAAGGCACTATGCATTGGTGGAAGGTAAGACGGCTTAGCTATAACAAACATAGCTGCGGTGTTCTCTACTACAAGTCGACTCTCGATATAAATGTTAATTTTAAAACAGTAAGTTTTTTGAAAAAGGGCAGGCTACAAAAATTAGAGACACCAATCAGATATGTTGAATCACTTCCGATAGCGGCAGAAAAGAAGAAAGTTTAAGCCTCCTAAATTTGAATTTTTATAACTGGACGATTTTGGAAAAAATCTCAAACATTAAATTCAGTTTTCCTAAAATCGCCATTTTCGCACTTAGCCCACTATACACAGGTGCCACATATATATACTTCGGCGCACTGTTCCAAAAACTGAAATAAGTAATTTGCTTAAGCTTCTTTTGATGCAAGCTTTACACCTTTATAGGAGCCCTATAGAGACCGAAACAAATGATTGCCGGATAGGGAAAGTTCTGGGCCATATGGTGGATGCATTAAAAGGTCTCAGCTAAAGAAGAAATCACTATTGTGTTTTTTTAAAGTTATTTCCACCGCACTTTTGTTGTTTTATACTTAGTTTGCCACTTTATGTCCTTCATAAGTATACAATAGGCAAGGACCCTTTGTACCTCCTCCTGACCTTATTTCTGCTTATTTTTAAGTTAAGATCCTTCATCAAACCTCTTGATAATCTTTGGTATCATGTAAGAACGTCATTATTGAAAATTAATCCTTATTTACAGTTGACAGGAGCAGCCGGAGAGAAACCATTGGATGTTATTGCTTACGTCCATGGAGGAGCGTTCATGGCCGGAAGCTCCATCGACTTGGGCGTCGAATACCTCCTCGACAGGGACATTGTTGTGGTCACCTTCAACTACCGCCTGGGACCCTTAGGTCAGTTCTTTGTTTCTTTACTACATTGCCAGATTTGTCTTCCATATCGCGAGACAAATTGATCGAATTATATTGGCTTTATCCCTCTTTTCAAAGAAAGTATTTCCTAAGAACATTCCTTTGCCAAATTATCCACACCTTTCACCCTTCCCATATTCACGATATTCTTTAGGTCAAATTTGCAGTCAATTCAATGCATAGAAGATTCCGTCTTCCTGGTCTATATACCCATGTTACAGAACTACTGCATTCTAAAGTTCCTTTCTGTTCCTCTCAACCATTCTCTGGAACTCTATTCCTCCTCATATCAGACAAGCGAAATCGCTGAAAGCATTTTAAATACCTGTATTTTCAATATCTCAATCTTATCCAAGGTTACGCTTGCTAACGATCTACCTACAAGGGGTCACCTGTGGTGTAGTGGTTAGCATAGCAACCTACTAAACCCAAGATCGCGGGTTCGCAGCCCGGCAGATGACCTTAGGATTTTTTAACGGGAGTAAAAAAAAAAATCCTTAGCTATGCCGTCCTTCGGAAGGGACGTAAAATAAGGGGGTCCCGAGCCTGTGCGATGTCAGGTACTCGTTAAAGATCCCTATCCTAATTATACCTGGATAAGCAAAATTTAGGACTCCCACCGTAGCATCGTCCGATTAGCCATAGCAGCATAAAAGTGACGTTAAACGAAATAAACAAACAATCTACCTACTCAATTAAATGAAATCAAGCTCTTGTATTTCAGGAGTATTTTCAATAGCTATTTGCAGAATTTAGATTCCATTCAATATAATGGTTTCTCACCCTGAATATATCGTTTAGGTACTTCTATTGTATATAATACACTAAGCATTGTACCAAAATAATTTTTTACTCATTTCATTTCGAGAATCTTCCCTTATTTTTTTGTCTATATATTTATTATTATCTATATATATATTATCGGGAAGCGAGGTAGCTCAGTGGGTAAGGCACTTGACAACCAAGCTCTCGGGCCCGAGTTCGAGTCTGACTTGAATGAAATTTTCTGAAGGCAGAAAATTTATTTTCTGTTATTTCGGTTGTAGCTCGAGTCCGAGATCGGGAGACCTTCCTGGGGCACACCCAGCCTGTACAAAGTAGGTACCATTAAATGGGGAAAAACCTGGCGGTTGAGCGAGATCACAACCTCCTTTCACAACCGTTGGCCCAGTAACAGTATATCCTGACCTAAGTACTGACCCCAAGACCCTTCATGAGTTGTAGTGGTACAGGTTTTTTTTATTTTTATTATATATATTATCATTGTCTTATTATTTCTTCATTATTATTTTTCATTTGATTATGTCTCTTGTCAGATGTAACTAGTAATGTTTATTTTTTGGGTCTTTTGCACTTGTTCCCCGCATTTCATTTTGAGTTTATGATCATATGTTTTGGTTACGAGTAACCCAAATGTAATAAATGTAATGAGAGGTCGTTTGATTGTTCCTATTATTAAATAAAAAACAAAAAAATTACAAAAAGAAAAAAAAATGTATTTAATTATTTATTTAAATATTTTGTTAAGTGTTATTCAATGTAAAATACCTTTTTCCTGAAGAAATTCTACCGCTTTTTCTTTTATATTTATTCGACAAATTAAATCGAACATAAATGTCGCGTATAATAATAATTTATTTTTTTATTTTTTAAAATTTAATTATTAAATAATAGGAACAATTCAAACGATCTTTCATTGACATGTTATTACTTTTGGTAAGGTTGCTCGTGACCTAAACATAAGATAACAAACTCAAAATGAAGTGCGGGGAAAAAGTGCAAAAGACCCTATTTTTGTACCTCTTTGTTATTCTTAATGGACTTGGTACCAGAATAAGATTAATTTTCTATTCTATCTTGGTTATCATATATCAGATCACAAAGAATGTTGGAGTATTCGAATATGGGATGGTAAGAGTCGGAGGACCATAGATATAGTATAATATTAACCAATAAACATATCGAATAAAAATTACTTAGGTTTCTTCAGCACTGAAGATCTTGCTGTACCTGGCAACAACGGCTTGAAGGATCAGGTACTCGCTTTGAAGTGGATCCAACAGAACATTGCAGCTTTTGGAGGGGACCCCAACAGCGTCACCTTAACCGGTTTCTCAGCAGGATCTGCAAGTGTCCATTACCATATTTTGTCTCCTCTTAGTAAAGGTGAGTCTATATCCACCGAATATCCTACTATTTTTTAGTTTTTTAAATTCAAATTACGACCAAGACAAGCGATAACCATTGCAACGAAATATATTTAAACAAAGAAGAGTCGCTTGACGCCTCACTGTGTTTGAGCCCAGGGCAACATAATGAAGAAGCTTTTTGAGGTATAGTTACAAAAACTTTTAATTATATTTAGATTTATGGCATCTAAATATAATTTTGGTGTTAGTGTTAAATATAATAGGGTGTATAAAAAAAATTACCGTTTCTTAAACAAATATTTGTATTATTATTTCTTTGACATAAAATACAATTAACACTCAAAGTATATGGTATTCCATTGTTATCTACCGCCATTACCCATCTGTTAGCCAATTGCTCGATGCCACGCTGATACCATTCCTTGGGATGGCTGTCAAAGAACTCTAGGAAAGAACTTCCACAAAATTATCAAATTTTTTCCCTTGAAGAAAATGGTCCATGGATCGAAACAAGGAGTAACCCGAAGGTGCGAGGTCTGGACTATATGGTGGATGAGGCAGGAGTTCAAACCCATGAAGTTCTGTAAACTTTTCTGCTGATTGTTGAGGAGTAAGTTCGGGAGGGACCAGTCTATGTGTTTTTCACCTTCCCATGGAGAGAAGATGGCGACTAACAGTATCTTTCGACACACCACACTCTCTGGCAAGTTCGAAAGTACTTGTGGACGGATTTGACTTTGCAGCTTCCTTCAGAACCTCATCAATATCCATTAATGGCCGTCCAGAGCCCTACTTCCTTTCCAACGTCGTACTTCCACTTCTAAATTTTTCAAACCAACGCCGCGCAGTGCGCTCTTCAAGGACACCTCCCCCTTCATATTTAATAATTTCACGAGTTGCTTCAGTGGCTGTGTAATTTTTTTTCCAGTAATGTCTTAAAATTACGAGAATTTCGTAGGACACTGTCATGTTTCTTCTTTGAAATAAATAAGTGAACTGAAGCTTTTTTTTAAGAAGTCCAGTGTTAGTAAACAAGCTTAGAGAATGCTCAAAGGGATAATCAAGTATAGGTAAATAATAAATAGCATTAAGATATTTACAAACTTTTGAACTCTGGAATTTGATAAAACGGTCATTTTTTTTTTTTATACACCCTATTAGTTTTAGTTTAATCGTTTCAATGTATTCAGTTTTTGCAGATGCAATATTCTTTTGATGTTTTATTTTTTTTAATATAATAAGTAATTTTGATATATTTTTTATACACTGCTTTTATATTATCAATAGATGTAATTGATAGCATCCCCCAGATGTTTCATATACAACCATAGTAATATTTATTTCTTATTTAATTTAAATTTATTTTAATTCCTACAATTACTTAATGGCGCCCGAACAGCGACTTTCAAACCAATTATTTTGGTTGGTTATAATGTGTTGGGGCGATAAAACGGTTTATAGGAAGTGGGGAGGTTATCAAAGAATTAAATCTCTATAGCTGAGCGCTCTAATCAATGGACCTTTAGCAACATAGATTTTATGTACTAGGCAAATATTTTCTAGATTCTATAAATATATGGATTTCATAATTTGATTTAATATTTACTATTTGTTTGAAGTATAAAATATATAGTAGATATCCATTTTTTACTTATAGTATTTTAGGTCTGTTTAAGGCGGCCATTTGTGCCAGTGGTTCATCTCTGAACCCGTGGGCATTTGCCGAAAACTTAAGAGACAAAGCCATCTATGTTGCAAGAGAGCTTGGATGCCCTGCTGATGATTCCTTATCGATGATAAAGTGTCTCAGATATCGGCCTGCGGAACACATAGTCGAAACTACAAAGCATTTCTTGGTAATTAAGTCATCCAAATTTAATTATCTGATAAATTTGCATTAATTATTTAAATTTTACTATACAGGCTTGGAATTACAATCCTTGGGCTCCTTATGCTCCGGTTGTCGAGCCTCCAGGACCAAACGCTTTCCTTCCAGACACACCGATGAACCTCCTCAAACAAGGAAAGGGCTCTGATGTACCGGTGTTGTTTTCCTTCACCAAGGACGAAGGATTGTTTCCAGCGTTCGGTAATATCAATACTTTTCATTCTTATTATATTTTATAACAAGCATTGCCCGTCGCGGTTTCACTCACTCTCATAAGTACTGGATAATTTTAAATAATAATTAAAGTGTTATTTTTTTATCAATAAAAATCTTGTATTGAAGTATCTCACTATTAATTCAATGGTATTTTCATTCATAGGTAGAGTAGAGTAATTTTCAACCAGGTTAAAATTGCACTGATTAGGTATTTGAAGATTAAGTAAAACCATAATTGGACATCAAATTTTTAAGTTTAATGTATGTGTTAGTAACCTAGATCGACAAAAAACAAATTAAGAATCTTGCGGATAACGAATGAATCGTATTTTTACACACAATTCTAAAAATCACAGGATCGACATTTTGATATAGCAATAATTTGTGTTCGGCAGAAATTTTTAATAATTTTATTGATTTCATCAGATTGTATTTTAATTTCTAATTTTAAAAAGGCAAACCTTGTTTACGCCTCTCATAATTGAACATTTATATTTTTAATATTGCAAATTTTTTTACTGCTTAATCTTCCTAGAACTATGAAGATGGTGTAGTTAAAATTTGTTACAGATAGGTTGAGTAGTTTTACCATTATAAACTCTATTGCGGAATGGTGCTACCCACGTAACAGTCAATTTCCAAAATACATAAATTAAATGTCTTTTAATAATTTAATTGAATATTAGTAAATTTTATTATGATTTCAAGCTCTATATAACACCGTAACATTGTAACCTATAATGTAGAATGGCACTCGCCACCCATTGTTCAATTTTCTAACTTCAGCGTCATCCAAATATAATTGATTTTTTAATAATAAATGAATTGAAAATAAGTTGGTTTTATTATTGCTAAACCATCCTGGAGCTATAAAAATTGGTTTAAATTTGGTACAGAATGGTACAGTAGTTTTGTGGTTAGCGATCACAAACGAAAAATGGCTTTTCCTTTTACATAATCGTATATATCAAATAATATTTGATTTAATTCGAATAATCGTTTCAGATATAGTAACAACTGACCTTGTAAATGAACTTAATGCTGAATGGAACCAACTGTTGCCTCATCTGTTCGATTACAATTACACAGTTCCTTGTGAGAAGAGGAGGGAGGAAGTATCCCAGGAGATAAGAAATCATTACAACATCGATTTAGATTCCAAAGAAGGTCAAATGAGTCTTATTAAGGTAATAAATTATTCTTAAGAGATGTCCTAAAAGGGGATGTATAGAGGCTTGTGAATTTTGTACAAGGGTTACTATCTCAAAGTAATAGAATTTCATTCCCGAACGATTAACTCGGAAACGGTTTGTATGGTACACAGCGAGTTTTTTTTTGTAAAGAAAAAATTCCCAAAACGTATGTTTTTCTGGAAAGTTGTATTAATAATTTCTGAATACCTAAATAAATGTGTTGTGGAGTTGGGACCTAATTTCTCGATTATTTCACTATTTTTTTCCCCCTTTGGCAGCAGCGAGTTCAACATATGGGATTTATGTATGCCACTACTGTCAATAAAACTATTTCAAATTAAACTCTTTGTTATATACAGAGCTTTTATAAGGCCAAAAATATTTGGGGGTACAATACTGTGGTGCGGCCCGGCAATGCTTGCACGCCTTAGCGACCGGACCTTCTTTTATTTCCTGTGGTGCAGCCCGGCCATGCATAAGCACGCCTTAGCGACCGTACCTTCCGGACGGTAAGTCCGGTCCAGCCCTCCTGGGCCGCTGCATCAGCCCGGTCCACTTAATATTATTTCACTACTAGCACTTATACAAATCTTTATGTTGCACTTTTCAGGTTCAAAGAAATAACACATTTTTAAAGATCTGTTAAAATAATTTTTTTCCCAATAATTGGCAAAACCATAGAAGTTTAAGGGGTATTTTCATTTCATTAAAGCAGGCATAACTGTTATATATATATATATATACAGAGAGAGAAAGAGAGAGAGAGAGAGAGAGAGAGAGAGAGAGAGAGAGAGAGAGAGAGAGAGAGAGAGAGAGAGAGAGAGAGAGAGAGAGAGAGAGAGAGCGAGAGAGAGAGAGAGAGAGAGAGAGAGAGAGAGAGAGAGAGAGAGAGAGAGAGAGAGAGAGAGAGAGAGAGAGAGAGAGAGAGAGAGAGAGAGAGAGAGAGAGAGAGAGAGAGAGAGAGAGAGAGAGAGAGAGAGAGAGAGAGAGAGAGAGAGAGAGAGAGAGAGAGAGAGAGAGAGAGAGAGAGAGAGAGAGAGAGAGAGAGAGGGGGAGGAGGGAGGACAAAAAAATATAACAATAACAATCAATCAACATATCCTATTTTTTAATATTAGTTCATATAGAATGAAATAAAGGAAATTCTTCATCTAAAGAAATATGGTGGGGTCTCAGATTGAACCTAATAACACGGTTTTTCAGTTACCTTCTTTATGTATATTGTATTCAATTTACAACCCCACAGAGAACCTCGGTGGAGCTTTGTTTAAAACATCAAATGAAATTAATATAAAACCATACCAAGTATGGACGTTTTTATTTCTAATTTTTAAATTAAAACTTGTGATCAAGCTGGCTATGATTTCATACGATTTAGCACTTTAAAATCATATACAAGGTAACCCAAGGTGATGCCTTCTTATGCCTATTATGCCAGTAGTTTTATATTTATATTTTAGCGCACCTGCTAATTTTTATTTTTGTATTTAGCCCTTACGGTTTAAGACTAAAAGTAAAAAAAAAAAATGATCTTTCAAAGGAACAGACATATAAAAGGTACATGAATGTGTACATGATTTTTCCAGTCCTCAGTCATTGATTATCATTACTCAAGTTTCTTATAAATCATTACAAGATTCCTTACTGATAAATCAGATATAACATTTGCTGTTCTGTAATAAATTAAAACTTATCTTGCATCACAAAATAAATTAATAATATCAAAAAACTTTTAAATAAAGTTTTATTAGATAATGAGATTGTTTCAGGCTTTGAGTGACAGATTGTTTATCACTGGGATAGGAAAGGCTGCCAAACTCCATTCTGTCACCAACACTTCACCAGTTTACTTGTTAAGATTCTCATACACAGGAAAGCATTCCATAGCATCCCTCATGGGATGGCCACAGGATCTGGGTAAGTATAAATACCAAAAGAATGTTTGTTATAAGTAAAACACTATAGTAAACAGTTACAGTCATGTTTTTCACCTCACCTTCAAAATATATTTTTTCGATTAAAAAAAAAATATTCCACTAATCTCTGTTAATACCAATAATTATCAATTTCTTATTATTTATTGCTGGGTTCAGTTCATGTAATAAATGACTGCAAGTAATTTTCTATTTAATGATTTCTCAGTAACTACTCATAGCTATAAAATAGGGCTCCACCAAATCATCTAATTCATCTCGTATCCAATCCTTGCAATCTAAAATCCTTCATAAAGTCCTCAACGCTCCTTATTATGTCACAAGCATACTTATCCATAAAGATCTTAATGCTCCATATGTTGCAGATTTGACCCAAACCTATTCTTTAATAGTAAACTCCATACCCACTCGAATCAACTAGTCTCCTAACTTGCTTCACACTCAATTCCTGATAATCCTCTGCGGCTGAAAAAAAGATGGCCAAGAGACTTTCTAATGTAGAATGTTTATCATCTCGTATCCAATCCTTACAATCCAAAATCCTTCGAAAAATCCTAAATTCCCCTTACTTTGTCACCAATAAGCATATCCATAAAGACCTTAATGTTCCATATGTTGCTGAGTTAGCACAAACCAGATACCTATCCTTTCATAGTAAGCTCCATAACCACTCAAATCCATTAGTTTCTCAACTTCCATTCCCGATAATCCTCTGAGGCGTCTGAAAAGTATATGGCCTAGAGATCTTCTAGTGTAGAATTTTATTGTAGTGCTACTTGTGAGTAGTTCTTAACATGTTATTGTAATAATTATTCTCAAATTTATTTATTGTATATAAAATATACAGTTGTAAATATCAATACCAAATATCAATGTTTTAAAAAAAAATTAACCCGTGAATTTGCTTTGGCATTGATTCCACTAGTTTTTTGGTTGTATGTGGAGTTAGAAAACAGTTTGAAGCTTTCTTATGGTACTGGGGTTATTTTACTAATACCGTTCAATAAATTAATAATTCCCTCACTCAACATTTAGCAATCCCAATTAGATCTTTTAGTACATATATAATATTAAATATATATTTTTAAATAAGAAAAAGCAAAAAGTACAATGAATAGAGGTGTGGTACATGGAAATGATTATAACTAAATATAATTATCACTATTACATTATTATTTATGTTGCAGGAGTCAGCCATGGTGGCGATGCCATTTATATTATGCCATATAAAGGAGTAAGTACACAAGAGACCGCAGCAGACCAACAGGTCTCCAGAGAACTGATCAACTTGTGGGTCTCATTTGCAGCTAACAGGTTGTAATATTTATATTAAAAATATTTTCAGTTTTGATTTAGCTTGTTACATCTGTAATAAAAACAAATACATTATTTCTCTTTTGATAAAACAAATTAAATTTAATAACTCATAAATCAATTTTTTAACAACTGTTCATTTTAAAATGTTATTTACAGTTCACTGGAACTTCAGAGTGTCAATCAAAACCTGCCAAAGATCACTTTCACAGACATCCAGGGTCCGAGCCAACTTGTCCCAATTATGGTTGATGAGCTTGGAGAAGAAAAGTTTTGGGACTCTTTAAACTTTAAAGAAAATATTGAATCAGTGGTACCAACTCACCAGGAATTGTAAAATAGGTTAATAAAATATTTTTGGTTTAATTTCACCATATAAAATATACTGTATAAAATATAGAAACTCCGGACCTGATTAAATAACCCAAGCAATCACATATAACTTAAAGTTTGGAAATTGTAATGAACAAATAAATTATTTTATATTTTGTTATAAATTTACTTTTGTTATTTATTTCATAGACCTCTCCTCTTTGTAGGACTTTTATTAATTAATTATTAGTTTGATTCAATTCACAACTGCAGGGTCTCCCCTCTGCATTAAGTGAATAAGATATTTTTTTAGTAATTTGTCTTTTGTTTTTTTGATATTGAACTACTATTGATAAAATCAACATAAGACAAGTTAATCGACGAAGACACTTCATTATCAAGAGCACAGAAAGTGATTAATAACACAAAAAACAACAATTATTTTAAGCTAACTGTAAAAACTATAACTCAAATATAATAAATCTTATTGCTCTTTTTATAATATCAGTTTAATAATAGAAGGCACTAATACGTATTCACCAATCTATCAAAACACAGCTTAGTACTCAATCATTTTGGATCTAGTTTATCAAGTACTGGTAATCATATAACTAAAAATAAAAAAAGTTGAACAAAATATTAATGATTGAAGTAAGCATAATTCAAATAATAAAACAGGCATGCAATTAATGAATACTAGCTGAGGTATTTTGTTTATTAGTTTTCAACATTAATGTTTTAAATACCTACACAGATTCAGGTAAAATTTATTATGTATTCAAACTAATTATGGCAACACTGATTGTAACAGTGCTTTTGTAAATGATGCCTTGTTAGCATGTTATTAAGAAGTGATGCTCTCCCATAAAAGCTTGTGCTTAGGTTATCCCGCTCTTTTGTTAGTTAAATAAAGATAATCAGAACTGAACAAGTTCTTTATTCTTTCCACATTAACGAACAGGTTATGGGCCCAGTGCATATAGTTAAAAACAAAAGTGTCGGAAGTGTTTAATTTAAATTTAAAAAGTCGGGAGTGTTAGCGTTGGTTTGATCAGGTAGTGACGCTATTGTAATAGCAATTTTTTAAGTTTGTGGTCATCATCGTATTCTACAATTTCTTTAGCCATGGAACAACAATTCACAAAACTGAAAGGCAGCAGCAATTGGAATATATGGAAATTCCAAATTAAAATAATGGCCGAAGAAAAATCTTTGCAGGATGTTTTGTAAGAAGGAAAGTCAAAACCAGCTGAAGGTAAGGATTTGGATGAATGGGTCAGATGGGATTGCAAAGCAAAAGAATTACTAGTTAGCCGAATGGAAGATGAACCCATGATCCATTTTTTGACATGTGAGTCGTCTTTTGAAATGTGGTCAAAGCTTTTAACCATTTATAAACAAAAATCAGAGACCTCAGTTCACCTACTGCATGAACGGTTCTTTAATTACCATTATGAAAATAAAGGGATTGCTACTCACATATCCTCAATTATGGACATTGCCTCTAAATTGAAGCAGTAAGGGGAAAGTATTTCTGACAGACAGGTAATGACAAAGATTCTTATGTCCCTTCCCTCAGAAATGAAATACTTCATATCGTCTTGGGAATCTGTCGATCCTTGTAGACAATCTATCAATGAACTTACATCTAGATTGTTAATAGAGGAAGGGAGAGCAAATCTCAGATATACCGATTCAGAGAATAAGTCTCTTGTTTCTAATACCAATATGTGGTGTAGTATTTGTTCTAAAAACAATCATAGTAATGAAAATTGTTTTAAAAACAAAGGTTAGGCCTAAAGTTATTTGTCACTTCTGCTCAAAACCAGGACACATTAAGAAGAATTGCAGATCATTCTTAAATAAAAATAAGAATACTGAAGGCGAATGGAAAAATGCTTTTGTGAGTATGGCATGTATGAGTAATGGTGATAATCGTTACAAATTTTATCTTGACAGTGGTGCAACAGAACACATGTGTCCATGGACAGAATATTTTGAAGATTTACGACCTTGTAAAAAATATGTCAAAATAGGTGATGGCAGTTTATTGGAAGCAACGGGTGTCGGAAATATTAATGTAACAGCTATTGTCAGTGGCAAGAAAATTCCTACTGTGCTTAGAAATGTGTTACTTGTTCCCGATTTAAAATTGAATTTATTTTATTTGACTCAAGCTTTGTCTAAGGGCTTCACGGTGATTGGCAAAGGAGAAGTTTGTCAACTGGTTAAAAATGGCCAAATATTTGCAGAGGCAATTTTAAATAATAAGATGTTCGAATTAAATTTGGAACTTGATTATAAACAAGCTGCAGTATCATCGAAATGGGATCCTGAAGGAAAAACTGAAATATTTGTTGGACATGAAGAGAACTCAAAGGCTTATGGGGTGTGTTATCCAGAGGGCCTAATGTTTAGGATAATGTATATAAAAATAATTATTTTGAAAACTCAGAAATATTTTGGGAATCGGATGAAGAGGATATAAGTCCAGAAGTCCAAGATGAAGGAGAGGTCTAACTACTGGGAGAGGGTGCTAATGAGTCATTAGTAGATTTACCAACACAATATGAAAACCAAGTAGATGGTTATATACATTCCAGGAAGTGTACGAGAAGGAGGGGCAGATCTGGCAGGTATAGGTATAGGTCCTTACAACAAGAAAGGGAAAGAGAACGGTTTAGGGAATCTAAGAAAATGAGAGAAGCCACTGCTAGGAGGTCACTATCAAGGAAAAGGGATTCTAGAAGATCTGCAAGCAGACTTATGTCCAAGTCTCGATCTAGATCGAGACCCCACTTGAGAGCTGAAGCCAAGAAACTGGAAGAGACATCAAAAAGCGATTAAAGAAAAAGAAATCAAGAAGTCGAGAAAAAGTGCGTGAAAAAGGACATGAATCAAACTCAAGTAGTGCTTCGCCTAAAAGAGCCTCGACTCAACCTGATAATTGAGATCCTTCAAGGTCTCTTTCTCTGACACCATCATCATTCCAAAATTCAACATTAATGTTCTAAATATCTACACAGATTTAGGTATATATATTATGTTTAAAACTAAGCCCCTACTGAACAAAATACCAATTGTGATAAATAATTGCAAAATAGTAATTGTATTATATTATAAGATAATTCAATTAAATACACAGTAAATTATAGTTAAAACTGAATTATTACTATCTGACTTGTTATACATCTCAGATGGAGCTAGAACCTAATAAATTTGTCACTGTAGGGTATCAAAATGAAAACTGCAAAATATTTATGTAAAAAAATAATTTTAAACTTAAAAGTGATTGGAATAAAAATGGTAAAAGTGGCAGTGGCAAATTTCATATTGTCTCTCTGGACTCATAATCAGTGTTGCCCCAGTCATCACATACAACAACCAATGTTGCTCCACTACAATTTCTCCTACACTATCACTGTACCTAAACAAAAAACTTCAGGTTTTTAAGTTACCATGTATTTATTCTATTGGATAAGGGATATATCAAAATATTGTGTGTGGAGAGGGCCGTTTCTGTAGTCAATTATTTAGGGAGAGGGCGACATTTAAAATATCGTAAGAATTTATTGTTAGAATACACATTCGTTTGTATTTTATTTTTGTTATATTTAATTGCCATGAGGCAACACTGATTAAGTCACCTCACTTGTCTGTCATACTTTGTAACCGATGCAGTGATCTAATTAGATTATTAAATCGTAAATTTTTGAAGTATTTTTAAGGGATAGGTGACTAAGGTTAACAACATATAAAACAAGGAATACGGGAAAAAATACGAACGGGGGGGGGGAGGGGGTAGAGAGATAAATTCAGTATTAAATAGCCTTGTAGAAACTATTTCTTTTCAATTTTTGTTTTTGTTTTTTATGTGGGCGAATTGAAAATTTCCACATTTATCAAAACAACTGAAGATTGTTTGACAATAGTTTTCTTTTTTGACTCATTAGCTTGACAAAACCTCTTTTAGTAATTATTCGGTTCATGTGCTTCTTTACTGAGCAAGCTAATAGGAATGAGAAAGCTAGAAATAATGCCTGCACCTTGAATCAGAAATTTGCGCACGGTTGTGGGCATCAGGTACAAAGGGTATAACTGTACGAAAAGCTCTACTGTTTTCTTCGTGAATTTTGAACGTATGCACACGTAATAATAGTGATTATACCAACAAAGATTTATTGGTCGCAGGCTGTTGATACAAGTTTGTTGAATCAAAATAATTATAAGAAAATAAGAAAAAAAAAAAAAAATCATAGAAAACGATTAATAAAATATGCTTATTTTAAAAAAGGTAACTGGGGGCAAATTTTTTTTTTCACATTGTTTACTAGATAGTATCTCTAAAGTACCACACTGAACATGCGGTTGAACTGCGTTAAACATAAAAGATATGAAGTAATTCATTTACAACATTGCATTAAAAAAAAAAAAAAAAACTTGAAATATAAGGGTTCCATAAATATCAAGGGTGGTAGATCAATGTTAATAAAGACTTATTTATCTTTTTTTTCACCTCTTCTATTGTTTGCATTACTTTTGTTTATGTTTTAGAAAATAGAATTATCTTAATTCCAATTATCATAGTTTGATTTTGGAGGTTTTGACCTTAAGTATTGTTCATCGACTGATGCTGATGTTCGACTGTGATACGGTTTACCCAGCCAGTACTTGGATCAACTTCAGGGTTGAAGTTAATTTCTTGGTGACCCCCCCCTCCCCCCAAAATCATCTACATATTCCCATTCTTAATACAATAACTTGGCAACCTATATTTTAACCCGCCCTTTCTGCATTAGTTAGATTACATAAGGACAACAGACAACGAAAAATTAATCGAGTGATGTACTTCGTTATTTAATTTTATTAATTTTGTTACAAGGACCAGTTTAATTTTATACAAAATAATTTATTTAGTACAACTTTGCAGACTGTTTATGGAATAATAACGACTCATCGAAGAGCTGAGTATTCTTATGTTACGTAATTATAACTTGGAGTGTTTATTTTGAGATTAGCCCATTTATCATGGCGATTCCCATTCTGTATGTCTCAAGGTTACAATTTACTGTCAGTAGTGACAATGCACAGACTTGTGCTGTGTACCTTGGTATTGTACCGGACCTCGGTACTGGCAAGCCAGCCTGAGGTACTCCTGCAGCAAGGTACCGCCAAAGGCCTTTGGGCCAATAGCTTCGGCGGGCGTCCTTATGCAGCGTTCTTTGGGATACCCTACGCCAAGCCCCCAGTCGGCAAGCTCAGGTTTAAGGTAAATAATTTATAATTAGGTAACCATGGTTTTTATTTAAGAAAATACAAGGGATGTGGTGGAAGTGAAATAAAGATTGTATACCAATAATCCGGGCTACTCATTAAGACTTCATAGTAACTAATGTTGTTTAGGTAACACAATTTTTCTATTCTCGGTATCGGAAACAATACCAAAAAATAGACTCTCGATTCTCTATATAGATACCTCTATCCAAAAATAATTTCCGATTATTAAAAATTGTTAATATGAGAGCCATAAAAGTAAGCCATATATACGGGTGCAACTTGTTCCAATAACCAAGCAGAAAAATATGCAGTCTTAAAAGCAACAGAATTCCTTCTTGATCTTCCTACTAACGTACCCCAGTACATTGTAATATTGACAGATAACATGACTCTAATACAATCCATACTTAATCCTAATATTCATGACCAACTAACTGAAATCATTTGACAAAATATATACACACTTATTTTATCAAATATCAATATTGACATAAAATGGGTTAAGGCATTGACGGAAATGAAATGGTTGACACCTTGGCAAAAGAGGCAGCCAAAAGTCAACTATTTCCGTCATATAGGAAAACACCACTTTCATTTCTTAAATATGACATTAAACAAAACATAATATCAATCAGAAATGATCGCTGGATTAAATCTGAAAAATCCCCAAGCCTGCATAAATTCATAACAAAAATAATTTTAACATACTCAAATCCATACATTACAAACTGACACAGGCCTAACGGAACATGGACAAACAAAAGCATATCTAAAAAGGTTTAATTTAATAAATAGTAACTTATGAAGGACGAGAACATACTTTTAAACATATAATTTACGACTGCTTACTATATGACAGACAAAGATCCAAACTAATTATGACTCAGTTTTTCAAAGGTGAAAATTGGCCTCTGACAGAATATGACTTGTACAACAAATATAGAGCTGATCTTACAAAATTTATCTATATTTTGGACTTTGACCAACTGACTAAGGACTGAGAAGGTGGAAGGATATTTTATGAAAAGTCCTTTAAATATTTAAAATTGTGTGCTCAAATCAGCCATGGACCATATTTTTTATTTTCATAATCAATTTGCAATGTTTTATTTGTTTCTTTTATATTTAAAAAAAAATGTTATATGTTCAATTCTCTGAATTATTTTATTAATATTATTGTAAAAGTTTCAATGTAAATGTAATTATGGTAATTAACCTTAATAAACTGTCCTTTCAAAAATATATATATATATATATATATATATATATATATATATATATATATATATATATATATATATATATATGTTTGATCAATGATCGTAATATTTTCTGATGCGACTCCTCAGAAATCGCTATCGTAGCTATTGTAAAACTAAAGGGCTGATTGAATCAAGGAATTCGGTAGAGGGCGTGACTATGTAAAATCTATATATTCCTTTTTACAAGAGCGCCGATTGGCGCGAGCAATATATATATTGTTCAGGCATGATAGATTTTAGCAATAAAAATCTGAATCCGTCCTGTGAAGATGCGCAAGTTTGTTTATAGTTCATAAGCTAAATTAATTATATGACAAAATAAAAAAATAAATGATTGTTAAAAAAAAAAAAATTATTCGAGAGAGATACCCTGGTTGAATCTAGATGTTAGAAGAAAGTGAGAAGAAAAAAAAATACGACGGCGAAAATGTTCGCCGACTGCAGTTATGTACTCCATCAATAGTTGAAACATCACTGGTCTTATGTTTAAGAAAGTCGTTGACAGTAAACATTGTCCGACCCTTGATTATTCTAGTATATAAACAATTTACGTTCCGTTCCTAATGCATTACACATTACCACTAACAATAACAATCCCGGTCTTCGTCTTCTTATTTATTTGAAATAAAAATTTAAATCCCATAATTAAATACAATTAAAAAAAAAAAAATTAAACCTGTGCTGAAATCAGAATATAAAATAAAAATTAGCATGTCACGCATGAGGAGAGATAGTTCCCAGTGGCACCCCTTCGTTATCTTTGGTTTACTTTCATGCTAGTAGGTCTCTCAACCAGTTTCTTTTCAGTCTCCTCCTGATATTTTCCGGTATTAGAGATGTGAACATACTATAGATGAGTTTGTTTGGGTGTCTGTGGTAACCATGACTATTTATAACCAGAGAGGAGGTAACAGTGAGAACTAGAAAGTGTGAGATATCTTAAGTATATCACTTAAATCCTTAAATGAATAAAAGCCATTCATTACGAGGTTTCCTTACTGTTTATAATAATTTTATTCACTTAAGATAACGGAAGTGACGGAGCGAATAAGTTTGAAACCGATCCCGGTTTGCCGTCGGCATCTAAGGAGTGGACACATTAAAGCGCAGGTTCGGCAATTTTGTTGAGATAGCTGAGGAACATTTAACGAGTGTTGATAAACTCAAGGTAATGATAAACTTTTTCTATCACTATGTTTTCGAGCTCATCAATGACTGTGGAACGTACTAGCAGGCCATAACAATCCTTGATTCTGCTTTCATAATACGTAAGAGTGAAATATTCGCGCGTCACATGCTTGCAACCAGAAACAACAACCAGGAGAAACTATTTCGCAGTTCATCCAAAACATCAAGCAGTTAAGTTAGGATTGCAACTTCAAGGCAGTTTCTGCTATCGAACATCGAAACGAGTGATTCGTTCATAAACGGTTTGTCGTCGTCTCAAATCAGGCAGCGTTTATTAGAATATAATACTCTGAGCCAGACCGATGCCGATGTTCAGGCTCAAGCCCTAGAAGAAGCACAAAAACAATCTCTGCAATATAATGTACCAAACAACGTGTCAATCAATGCTGCCTCCGGATGTCCATCAGAGAAGAGCACTAGACCTTATGAGGTTACTCTTGTCACAGACACTGACTCTGTTATTGGCAGCGTCGGTGAAATGAAGTAAAGTGTTACGTTTGTGGAAATGATCGACATCTTAGCTCCAGCTGTCCTGCTAGAAATGCTGTTTGTTTGTTTATTTCGTTCAATGTCACTTTTATTCTGCTATGGTTTATCAGACGATGCTAGGTGGGAATCCTAAATTTTGCCTATCCAGGTATACTTAGGATAGGGATCTTTAACGAGTACCTGACATCGCGCAGGCTCGGGACCCCCATTTTGCGTCGCTTCCGAAGGACGGCATAGCTATGGATTTTTTACTCCTTTTAAAAAATCCTAAGGTCATCTGCCGGGCTGCGAGCCCGCGATCTTGGGTTTAGTAGGTTTCTATGCTAACCACTACACCACAGGTGACCCCAACTAGAAATGCTGTTTGCAATAACTAAAAAATCAAAGGACACTTCGCAAGGGCCTGCAGGAAGAGAGTAGCATCTAAAGGTAACTCTAACTTTTCATCAATGCTTTTAGCCTCGATAAATAGCGGCTTTTTGCAAACTTTGCATAAGGCTGTTGTTTCCGGTAGAATAAATGGCTCACAGGTTAACTGTCTAATCGATACTGGCAGTTCCCATAGCTCAGCAGTTTGGTTTCGTGGTTTACCCTGATAGTGGGAGTGTGGTGATGGCGTCGACTTCCTTATCATCGCAGGTTTATGGCTATACTCAAGTCTCTCTTGAACTCCTGGGACAGTTACCATAATATTCGACTTAACATACTTTGCTCCGTCATGATATGCTAAGGAAACACTCAAGTATTCAGACGGCTTTTGGAGGAGAAAAACCATCCTTATCAATTTGTTCGGTAAAGGTTCGGGTATAACTAGGGAAGACGGCACTGGCCTCAGTACGTGGGCCCGCAACACATTACCTGTTTTCCCGCCCTTCAGCCCGAGATACTCGCATCCCTAACCTTTCTCAACCTTCCAGGAATACCAATTTCTTGTCGCCCCCACCAGAACCACATCCCTTTAAATTTATTAGGAAATTAATAACCGTTTTTTTTCACTTCTGAGAACTGGAGCTGAGTTGGATAAATCGTTTGTTTATTCATTCGCTCAAGTAACAGTTTTCATCATCGCAATATTCCTTATACATTATATTTCATTTTAATAATCACAACATTATATTTAATTTTAATATAATTGGCTAGTTTATCGGATCTAGTTCAATTATAACCAATTTCAACTTTTATATTTTTCAGTCTTTCATTTTTAAATTTTTATAATATAAACACAATTAACTCTAATAATACTCTGTCCTATCCATAATATTCATTCTTCAATTTTTAAATTTAACTCATTAATTCTATTAATCTTCTGTCTTATCCACGTAGATTAAATGTCAAGACAAAGGAATAAAAGAAAATTACAGATTTTTACCAGAATAAGGAACAAATTATAGATGAAGTATTGAATATTAGTAAAAAAAAACAATAAAAATAATGCCAAAATTACCTAATATAAATATAAAGAAAACTTACAATAGGGTAAAATATATTCCAACACTAACAAGAAGAATAATAAGAAAATTAAATAATGAAAATTTTAAAATTAATGGTGCCCTATATAATAATAATAAAATCAAATACACAAAGAAACACAAAGACAACACATATAAATGGAGCAAAAAAGACTTAGTTTATAAAATAAATTTCAAAAACTGTAATATGCACTTTATTGGGGAAACTAAACAAAACTTAATAAAAAGAGTAAACCAGCACAAATATGAGTAAAAACAACAATACTGCACTAAGTGAACATGCATATAAATTAAAAAATGAGTTTGATTTTGAAAACACAAGGATCTTAAATCATGAAAATAAAGTAATTAACAGAAAATTAATGGAAGCAATCTACATAAATAAAAGAATAAACCAAGCAGTAAATTATAAAACAGACATACACAAAGTTGGTACTTGTTATGCGAACATAATAAATAAATTGGAAATATAATTAAATCAAAAATTCATTAATATTAATATTAATTAACAAAATAATGTAAAAATGGGTAACAACACAGAAATAGATAATATTGAAGTTTATATAAGGACCAAGTCAAATAGTCATTCAGAATAATATTAAAATAAACAATAATAAGATGAACATTGACCAGCTGTATGTCAGTAAGACAGAATAAGTGACCATGTGAAAAGTCGTAAGTAGAATTTTGGCATAATAAAATAAGATAAAATTGTATAATTGATAAGATTTTGTAAAAATATATATTTAAAGGTTTTTAGATCCTGAAGATGAAGCCTGACTCTGAAACATGTTGATCACATTTTAATAAATAAATAGGAGTTTTGCTTAAAAATGAAGATTAATTACATCTCCTTCAACTAAAAGACTTTTAATAATTTCTACCTCTGTAACAATACTTTTTGTTCAGACTGTATGTTATACAACAACAGTCGGTCAAAAAACTACATCAATGAAATTACTAAACCCAAGATCCTTCCTTCATTGATTTTATTGATACATTTTTTATAATACTTCGATAGAAAAGCTTTTTGCCATAACTTAAGATTTGAAATTAAGAAGAATTAAAATTACAGTTCATTTATTTTGAAAACTAGCACATAATGGTTATTCCAGTTGCAGTCTTACATAGGTTTATTATTGAATGCATTAGATTGACATTATTTATTTGTTTATTTTATTATCAGAATATTCTTGATACACTACCAATTTCAACTAAGGTTAGGAAATACTGTAAATGTTTGATATTTACCTTTGCTAATATGTTAATTTAGGTCAAATAAAGTTAAAACAGAAAAAAATAAGTTAAAATTGGAAGAAATTGTAATGAATTTAGCTTGTCTTTTGATATTAACAGAAATACTTTTTACATGGTATTGAAAAGTTAAACAGTTTACAGCAGCTTACTTTAAAAATAGTGTACTCATTTTTGATGCTCTTGTAGATGTTAAGGGAAATCTCATTTCATGCTTTTGGAAATTGTACTTCTATTCATTCATAATTTTATTTTTATGTGTCCAATAGCGAGAAAAGAAATGAATAAAAGTGTTAAAATATAGTATTTTTATGAAAAGTCTCTACATGAAACAACGAGAAATTTATAATAAAATGAAAACTAAAAAGTCTGAGAAGGAATTAATAAATAAGTTGCAAGGTGTGAGAATAATATAATTGTAAACTAATAATATGACGTTATTAATATTAGAATAATATTATGTTGTTAATAGTAGCAGAAACTACAAGTGTAGTTAATGACGGTAGCTGGATAAACAATATATATCATATTGATTTTATGTTTAGAAGTGATTAAGAATAATAAATCAACATTCTGAGACGAGTTCGTGAAGAGTGGTGGTGGATTTTAAACTACTGAGAAATTTAAAGTACAGAGTTCTTCACCTTAGGTAGGTAGGTATGGTGGAAGAAAGAGGGAAAGAGAAACTTCCCCTCCTAAAGATGTAATAACTGACGTCAAAAGATCGGAGCAAGGTCAGAACTAAGTTAGAAGTGTATTCTGCGCGGGAGCAGGGGCAAGTATTCTGTTCCCTAGGAATGCCAAGGTTCAGAGGGCTGACACCACCAAATTGGCTTGACCCGCGCTACACCCACCAGTTCGATCCTTACGCTTCACTTCGAGTTTACATTTATCGATAGTTTGTTCCTATATCCTCACATGTAAACAATCACTTCAACAGTTTTAACTTGGATTGTGTTGTCTAGTGTGTTATATTGTTATTCAGTCTTCTTAAATGTAAATAAGTGAAACAGAAGTTAACAACATGAGGATTAAGTGTTTTATAAATTCATGTTTTCTTATTTATCTTATCTAATGTGTAAAAGTGTTACAAAACTTAAGAAGATTAATTTGTACATGGATTTGGTGTTTTATATATTTTTATTTGTTGTTTAAATTTAAGTGATAAAATTTCAGTATATATATTTTGTTAATGGATTCTTTGTTATCCATATTACTTATTGCCTTAAAGTGAGACAGATTGTATAATTAATTAAATAAAGCATATTGATCTAAAAATAAATGTGAGAAAGCATATCACAGGTTTCATGTTTTCTTATTTCCACTTCCATTGAGAAAATATAGCAGAAATTAACATCATCACTTTCAACTAGGATTCTGTCTTATATTATGTAACATGGAGAATAGACGATGTGAAAATAATCACAGTTTAAGAGGTAAATGACACATTATTATATAATTGTAAAACTACTGGTATAATGTTATAGATTAATGTGTTTTAAATAAATTTTAGAAGCCTGATGATGGAGCATTGTCTCTGAAACCAGTAGCTACAAATGTTAAATAAATAGGAGTTATGCCAAATAAATACTCTAGGATTCTGTCTTTTATATATTTATAATTTGTTATTTTCACTTCCCTGACAGAAAGTTTATCAGGAATTAACATTACTGGTGGTTTAGCATTATATTAATTCTTGATTTAATTAATATTAATTCAAAATTGATTTAGTGTCTTATATTTTGATATTTTCTTATTTCCACTTCATTATTTTCTTATTTCTGATTTTAATATTAGAAGGTAAACAGAAGTTAATATTACTTTGATCAGGGATTTAGAGTATCTCCATGTATGAAAGAGAATAACCTTTCCCCTCTAAAAGCAGCGACTAGAACATCGAAATAAATCGGAACAAGGTTCGAATAGGGGTTGGTGTCAGCCATCTGAACCTTTACTATTTGTTCTACCCTTCATGCCAGAGTCGAGTCACCTCGCTTATTCAGTAATTTGTCATCTGATTGCCGACCAATTGCTACAAAGTCTAGGCGATATACTGATGTAGACACTTGCTTCATAATAGAAGAGGTGTCTAGGCTACTCAAAGGTGAAATCATTGAAGAGAGCAACTCCCCCTGGAGAGCATAGGTACTAGTCATTCATGGGGAAAATGGGAACCATAAAAAAAGACTTGTTATCGATTAATCCCAGACCATCAATAAATTCACACTTCTGGATGCATATCCCATCCCCAAAATTGAAGCTTTGTTGCGTCAGGTGGTAGAATATAGTATTTTCACCACCATAGACCACTAAAATGCTTATCATCAGGTGCTTATTGTGGAGGAGAAGCCGTACTCAGCATTTGAAGCCTAAGGAAAATTTTGCCAGTTCACGAGGATTCCATTTGGTGTCACTACTGTTTGCCTGTTTCCAACAAGTGATTGACAGAATTATCTCAAATGAAGGTATGAAGGTATTGTTTTTAAATATTTGGATGATATCACCATATGTGGCAAAGATGAAGCTGAGCATAATCTGAATCTAAAACGCTTTCTTTCAGTCCTTGATAAGTATGGCTTTGTGATTGGCAAAAATGAGAAAGGTTAGCGTGCAATGCCTGCTATCACTCTTCTGGGCTATCTAGTTTCCCATAAAGTCATTCAGCCTGACCCGGACCGCCTGAGACCTCTACTGGATCTACTTCTACCTCAGAATCCTGGCTCTATGAAAATCCCAGTTGCACCCCTTTGTTAACAACAACAACAATGGCGCTACGGTCCATGCAGAACCTTGGCCTCTTCCACGATTCCCCTCCATTTGTTTCTGTCACCAGCTGCTCTCCTCCAATATCTCACACCAAGTGTCTTTAGGTGTGCTTCAACATCTTCCCTCCAGCGCAATCTAGGCCTTCCTCTTTCTCTCTTGCCTCCTTCGGGACGCCCATTCAGCATGATTTTTGGCATTCTGTTGGGGCTCATTCTCTGAACATGGCCCAGCCATCTTAATCTCCTTTGCTTTATTGTAGCAACCAAATCTGGAGCTTTGTGCAGTTCCCTTAGTTCCTGGTTGCTTTTTACTCTCCATATATTTCCATCTTTAGTAGGGCCGTATATCCTCCTCAAAATTTTTCTCTCCTATCTATTTATAATGCTTTCATTCTTTGCAGTGAGCGTCCAGGTTTCACTCCCATACAATACGACTGGTTTAAGGATGGTTTGGTAAACCCTTATTTTCAAATTTTTAGGGAGTATTTTTTCGCCTATTATTTTGCTGAGGGCCCAATAACATCTATTACAAGCCTTTAATCTTTTTTTTATTTCATCATCTACTTCATTTCTTGAAGTAATGACGCTACCTAGGTACTTAAATTTTTTAACACATTTTGTTCCTTCGACGTCACTAGGTATTTTGTCTTTTCTTCGTTTATCTAAAGGCCAACTTCTCTTGCTTTTCTGCTACACTCTTCAAATGCTCCTAGTAAGGAGTTTTCTACCCCTTTTATTTATCCTTTTGTTATCTTTGGTTTATTTTATGTTAGTAGGTCTCTCGGATGATAGAATGATGATAGAAGAAACTGGATAGTTTCTTTTCAGTCTCCTGATATTTTCAGGCATTAGAGATCTGACCATACTATAGATGAGTTTGTTTGGGTGTATGTGATAACCATGACTGTTTATAACCAGAGAGGAGGTAACAGTGAAAACTAGAAAGTGTGAGATATGTATGTGATGTGTTAAGATGGATGTACAAAATCTTAATTGAATAATTAAGGCCCTTCAAGGTTTTCTTACTGTTTATAACAGTGTCCTTTTAATTTTTCATAAAACATTTGGTAGTGTGTCCATATGTGTTCAATGACTGTTGGTATTTGTAGGTCAGTATGTATAGTTTTATTGTTAACGTACCAAGGTGCTGGTGTTATTAGTCTTAATATCTTGGATTGAAAAGTTTGTAATCTTTTTATGTGTCTGTTTAGCAGTTCCATACATTTTTGATGTGTAGGTCCATAAAGGTTTTAGTAAATATGAGTAGGTCATTAATTTTTGTCTTTTATGTAATTTTGATATTTTCCGAAAATTAAGCATATGAGTTTAGTCTCATATATAATGAAGTACGTCTGTTCTTAATATGTTGGCCCCATGTCATTCCCCTATTAAATGTAAGTCCTAAGCATTGTATTTTGTCCGTCTGTGGAATTGGGATATTTTCGATGTAAATGGGAGGGATATTTTGTGTTTTAGAGTAAACCTAATGTATTGGGACTTTTAATGATTTAGTTGTGTCTTCCAAAATTTACACCAGTCTTGTACCTGTTGTAAATTCAATGATGCCTGTGTTGAATTTTGGTGTCTAGTAATTATAGCTGTGTCATCTGCATATGTGGCTGTAAGAAAATATATTTAAAAATACAATAATTACTGAATATTCAGATATATTAGTAAACAGTAAATTGCATTTATTATCTGCATCATATATTATAAAGTTGAGACCTAAAAAACACTACTATAAGACACTATCTTTAGAATACGACCAGTTGCAGTCTCTTTCCTAGAAGGGTTATGGATTCCTTTTTCAAAGAGCTGTGAGGAGTTGGACCGCAATTAATTACTATTATTTATTTAAAATGCATGAGTTTAAAATGTAGCTTGTTGGATTTTTTAAATTTCATTGATTTGCTTAGATTAGTATCTTTACAAATTTTATTCTGTGTTTGAAATTTCCTAGGTATCATATATTTTTTAACCTCATATGAGGATTATTCAGAATCCATTGAAAATACATCTAGCTAGTCAGTATATAGATTTTAATCAAATCAAATATATCTTATTGAATCCAAGTCCCTGATTGAGATATTTAGATCTAGTATAAATATAAAACTTAATTCAATATATCAGTCAGATAAAACTATTACAACATTATAATATATTTTATATTTTATAGGAACCAGAAGCAGCAGATCCTTGGTTGGGGATTTACAACGCTACAAATTCACCACCGGAATGTATTAATATCAACTATTTCGCTCTGTACAAGCCACATGAGGTAGTAGGTTCAGAGGACTGCCTTTACCTCAATGTCTTCACTTCCAGAGTTCGTAATTGAGTATATTAAACCATCTACATCTAAAACCACAATCTTTGTTTTATTTTTCATTCAACTTTATTTTCTGTGGGAGATTACAGCTAATGAGTCTCGAATTTAGTTCAAACTTCATACAAAAATATTAAACATAGTGTTCAAGGGTTTGCCAAATAATTCAATTCCTAACCACTTTTTTATGCAATGGAAACAGTGCACCAGGTCCTACTAGTAGTGACTTGGCTTGCTCAAGCATTGATCGCTAGTCTTCATGATTGAGTGCTGCTGCCTTCCATTTTTTGACACCAAGTAGAGTTAATGAGTCAGTATCAATACCATCTTCCCATCACAGTTTAGGTCTTCCAAGACACCTCATACCTAAGGTGACCAGATTATGAGATTCTCAAAACGGGACCCTCAATATCGGGGAAGTTAGAGACACCCTTAAAAAAATACTATTTACCAATATATATGAGATACTATTTTATTCAATAAGACTACATTTAGAAATAAACTTGAATCACTTAAATAAAAATATTGCCGAAAATACTGACTTCAATGTTTATTTTTCATATTTTTGAGATGAGTGAATTTTTTTTTTCTCAAAATATCAGGCTTTTGTTTGATGAAATCGAAAAACTGTTCACAAACCATTGCAAAGTTGCATTTTACTAGCATCATTGCTTTGAGGGTCGACATTTTCATTTCAGATTTTTCTAGTGACCAAATGTCATTAATAATTGATAAAACTCGTTCCACTGGAGCGTTTGTTCCTGGTCAGGACAAGAAAAATGAAACCATCAGTGCAATATTCTTGATAGGGACATTTTGATTTGCAAAATAAAGAAATATATCAACCCATCTCTGATCCAGAGAAGGTTTCTCTTCGGTCCACTTGAAAATCTTTTTCTGTGTCAGGTAGTTATTTAGGTAAGCCACTTCGTGAAAAAGCTCACTATCGGAAATCTTAAGCATGATAAATTTACTAGCAATCAGGTCAATCCCCTCCTCGATCCTTTCCCACTGAGGAACTTCCTTTAGAGTTGTCCATTGGTATTTCTTCATGTTTTAAAGATTTAATTTAGTTAATTCATTCATCATTAATGAATGGATTTTAGGACGCAAACTCGATGCTGTCAAAAGTACATATGGGACCAAATATTTGTAAAACGGGACAAATAAGCGTCCCGAGCATATATTTCGGGACAACGGGACAGGTCCCTGTAAAACGGGACTGTCCTGTTCAAAACGGGACGTCTGGTCACCTTACTCATACCATACGTTAGTTCAGAAGGAGCCTCGGCGGGTATTTCCTCTGGACTCATTTTGGCAACAAAGCCTGCCATCTTAGCTGGGAGAGCTTAATAAATTGGCAGATATCCACATCATTTTACAGATTTTTCTTTTCTACTTATCTAGTTTTCTTCAGAGTATACACTGCCAAAGATTCTCTGGAGAATCTTCTTTTCAAACCTTCCGAGAGATAACTTATTGTTTTTAGAAAACGTCCAGCATTCATAACAGATCAATAGCATTTTAAGGCAAGATGCTGCTCCTGAAGTGCTGCTGTAGAGCAAAATACCATCGATTGATTGCCATGATATGCTGTCCTATGTCTTCATTGATGTCAATGAAGGGATTTTTTGAAAAAAAAAAATATTAAGTGATCCTTAAAATTATATAGTTCCTTGCCATAACCTCCCAGGCAGGTTTTTTATATACATTTTATTTGACTTTTTTGTTTAGTGAATAACCGGATGTGTTCACCGGTGTGTCACTAGTGGTGACAAAACCCATTGCAGAGTAAATTACAGCTCAGTCCTATAATTCATCAGTCGAGAAGCTGGCCATTGCCAGAACTCCAATATAAATTCTTATTAACCGTTTTAATCTGCGAGGTGGGTTATCGGGATGTTTAGAACTGAAGTATGATTGATCTAGAGGGTTGGGAAGATTCGAAAGGTTGAGATGGAATTTCAAAAACTTTAGGTTAAAAGGACAAGGATCGAACGTTGAGATCATTATGTAAGGTTTTGTTCGAGACAATATGGGACATTCACTTATTTTGGGAGGACTATTTGTTGGAAGGATTGAAATTATTTGAACTAAAACACTACAGCTATAATATAAAGATCTAGATTTATTATTGACAGTTAATACTTGTTACAGCTGGCTAGAGGAGGAACCACTCAGAAGCTACTTGATGTCATTGCATATGTTGACGGGGTAGCCTTCATGAGCACCATCGCCCTTGGTATCGACTATCTACTCGACAGGGAAATTGTTCTCGTTACCATCAGCTACCGCCTCGGACCCTTAGGTCTTTTTTTTTCTTTTGATTTCCCTTTAAAAAGTCTTGTTTATCGTTGTTAAGACTAAATTGAAATCTACTTAAGGTATACTATAATATTCCTGGAAAATAACGTAAAAGACTACGTTATGCCAGTGGAAACAACTTATCCATCTACAGAATTTCCAAAGCAACTGCTCTGTAGCGGCTCAACTAGTAAACTTGGAGCCTTTAAAAAACGTCGTTTGAGGTACTAGCTCGGCACAAGTGACTGATAATATTTTCACAGTTATAGGAAAAATATTGCTCTCTTCAGTTCTACAATTTTCTGATATCTTTAGGGAGTCTTACTTGTAACACCTAGCTATTTATGATTACTATTCACCGTTTAACTGGCCCACAGGTCTTTATGACTGGCAGCGACGAAACAAAGTAGTGGAGCAGGAGTGAGGAGAGGTGTGAACATTAGTTGAGCTTTGAAGTTCAGTCAATGAATGACATAGAGAACTTGTCAGGGATTAAGTAGTACTCACTGTTTACTTAAAAATTG
Organism: Euschistus heros; assembly: GCA_003667255.2. Classification (NCBI taxonomy): domain Eukaryota; kingdom Metazoa; phylum Arthropoda; class Insecta; order Hemiptera; family Pentatomidae; genus Euschistus; species Euschistus heros. Next base: position 1,331,814 of record RCWM02000296.1, read on the forward strand.
TGATTTTGTAAAAGTGTGACAGTCAAAATGACAAGTAGGCCATTTAGTATACACCTAATAACATTTGCGGTTGTAATGACTGGTAGGCCTACCGAGGCAAAATGACTGGTAGGCCTGATATCTCTCTTCGGTACAAACTGAAACATTATTTGTAACTGGCTAAGGAGTTGTTAAAACATAACCTAATCTCAGCATGTATTCAGGTAATGAAAAAATGTTAAGATACTATTTTAGGAGAGCTGTCACCAAGTTCCTGATTTGTAACCATCTTGAAAATAGCAACCTACTAAACCGAAGATCGCGGGTTCGCAGCCCGGCAGATGACCTTAGGATTTTTTAAAGGGAGTAAAAAATCCTTATCTTTGCCGTCCTTCGGAAGGGACGTAAAATGGGGGTCCCGAGCCTGTGCGATGTCAGGTACTCGTTAAAGATCCCTATCCTAATTATACCTGGATAGGCAAAATTTAGGACTCCCACCGTAGCATCGTCCGATTAGCCGTAGCAGCATAAAGTGACGTTAAACGAAATAAACAAACCATCTTGAAAATAGATTACAAATTCCTAATTCAAGACCATGGTTTTGGGCGCAAAGAGAGAGGCAGAAGCAGTCAGGGAAACCCCCTTTTGCTGATGTAATTACCAATTTTAGTTTTCTATTTGTATTCGCTTGCTACTTTATTTTCGATTTTGGTTTAAATGCCTTTTCTAATTACAGCTTTTAACTATTGAAGGCCTTTGAAACTATCCTCATCCACTCGTTCCTGTCAGCAGCATACATTCTCCATCTCCTCACACCCGTCTTGTGCAGGTCACCCTCGATATCATCATCGAGCCATCTCAAACGTGATCTTCCCTTTGTTAGGCTTCCATCCAACATTTGAAACTGTAACCTCCTTGGTAGACGATCTGCTGGCATTCTTTCCAGATGGCCAAGCCATCATATTATAGTCGCCTTGATACGACTAGAATACGTTCTTTATTTTTTCTGGAATGCCATTGTCCTGATTCATTCACTGGTCCAAACATCATTCGTAGGACTTTTAAAATACAATTATAATAAACCTGTGAACAATATAAAGTTCCAGTTCCATCGTAATCATGCAAAAATAACAGTTTTACACCGGGGGGGGGGGGGGGGGGGGGGTTGAAATTGACTGATAGTCCTGATTGTGGCACAAAATTAATGGCCCGGTTAAAGGGTTAAAATTCATGGCTCTATTGATATCTATAGGATCCATGATAGTTATTTATTTTATTTTTTTTTTGTTTAGTTATTGTTTCTACTAAAAACTTTAATAATTCTTAAATAATAATAATAATAATGTCTTGCAGATTGTTGGTATCAGTTATTACCAATTACAAAATCATTACCACATTGTGAATACTCAGTATCATTTTCATCAAAAAATCGAATGATAGGGGGATAACTTATGTGCCATGTAATTTCCTGCAAATCCGTGTACTTTTGATCCTAAGATACCTGTAAATTACAAGATACATCTTTATAACTGTAATTTGATCTATTTGGACTTACGAAGTTGATCTTTCCTCTTCTTTGTCCTGGTCTGGAGATGTGGTCCGTCCATGTTGTTCTACAATAAAAGTTACTAAATTAAAATTATACTATCCATAATAATTTGTATCTAATCACTGTTAATTAGGTTTCTTCAGCACTGGTGATCTTTCTGTACCTGGCAACAACGGCTTGAAGGACCAGGTACTTGCTTTGAAGTGGATTCAACAGAACATCGTTGCGTTCGGAGGGGACCCTGACAGAGTCACCTTTGCAGGTTTCTCAGCAGGATCTGCAAGTGTCCATTACCATGTCTTGTCTCCAGTCAGCAAAGGTAAGCCTATCTCTATGGATGATGATTCAATATTTTTATTACTTTTGTCTCAACTGTTGATTAAACAGCACGTTTTGAATCAATTCTGAAATTTGTGTGTTTGTAAAATATTTTTCTAATTTAATTTCAGTTTTTGATATCCTAAATAATGTTTGTCCATTGTTTTTAAATATTTTTATAATTATCCATTTTAACATGGAACATGTTTTATCTGTGGCCTAGTTGGTCAAGAGTGATTCGCTATTGGGAAACACAAAGCCGTTACGCATATTTTGACACGCTCTTGTTGACGTTAGTTCAGAAGGAGCCTCGGCGGGTATTTCCTCTGGACTCATTTTGGCAACAAAGCCTGCCATCTTAGCTGGGAGAGCTTAATAAATTGGCAGATATCCACATCATTTTACAGATTTTTCTTTTCTACTTATCTAGTTTTCTTCAGAGTATACACTGCCAAAGATTCTCTGGAGAATCTTCTTTTCAAACCTTCCGAGAGATAACTCATTGTTTTTAGAAATCGTCCAGCATTCATAACAGATCAATAGCATTTTAAGGCAAGATGCTGCTCCTGAAGTGCTGCTGTAGAGCAAAATAGCATCGATTGATTGCCATGATATGCTGTCGTATGTCTTCATTGATGTCAATGAAGGGATTTTTTGAAAAAAAAAAAAATATTAAGTGATCCTTAAAATTATATAGTTCCTTGCCATAACCTCTCAGGCAGGTTTTTTTATATACATTTTATTTGACTTTTTTGTTTAGTGAATAACCGGATGTGTTCACCGGTGTGTCACTAGTGGTGACAAAACCCATTGCAGAGTAAATTACAGCTCAGTCCTATAATTCATCAGTCGAGAAGCTGGCCATTGCCAGAACTCCAATATAAATTCTTATTAACCGTTTTAATCTGCGAGGTGGGTTATCGGGATGTTTAGAACTGAAGTATGATTGATCTAGAGGGTTGGGAAGATTGGAAAGGTTGAGATGGAATTTCAAAAACTTTAGGTTAAAAGGACAAGGATCGAACGTTGAGATCATTATGTAAGGTTTTGTTCGAGACAATATGGGACATTCACTTATTTTGGGAGGACTATTTGTTGGAAGGATTGAAATTATTTGAACTAAAACACTACAGCTATAATATAAAGATCTAGATTTATTATTGACAGTTAATACTTGTTACAGCTGGCTAGAGGAGGAACCACTCAGAAGCTACTTGATGTCATTGCATATGTTGACGGGGTAGCCTTCATGAGCACCATCGCCCTTGGTATCGACTATCTACTCGACAGGGAAATTGTTCTCGTTACCATCAGCTACCGCCTCGGACCCTTAGGTCAGTTTTTTCTTTTGATTTCCCTTTAAAAAGTCTTGTTTATCGTTGTTAAGACTAAATTGAAATCTACTTAAGGTATACTATAATATTCCTGGAAAATAACGTAAAAGACTACGTTATGCCAGTGGAAACAACTTATCCATCTACAGAATTTCCAAAGCAACTGCTCTGTAGCGGCTCAACTAGTAAACTTGGAGCCTTTAAAAAACGTCGTTTGAGGTACTAGCTCGGCACAAGTGACTGATAATATTTTCACAGTTATAGGAAAAATATTGCTCTCTTCAGTTCTACAATTTTCTGATATCTTTAGGGAGTCTTACTTGTAACACCTAGCTATTTATGATTACTATTCACCGTTTAACTGGCCCACAGGTCTTTATGACCGGCAGCGACGAAACAAAGTAGTGGAGCAGGAGTGAGGAGAGGTGTGAACATTAGTTGAGCTTTGAAGTTCAGTCAATGAATGACATAGAGAACTTGTCAGGGATTAAGTAGTACTCACTGTTTACTTAAAAATTGTGATTTTGTAAAAGTGTGACAGTCAAAATGACAAGTAGGCCATTTAGTATACACCTAATAACATTTGCGGTCGTAATGACTGGTAGGCCTACTGAGGCAAAATGACTGGTAGGCCTGATATCTCTCTTCGGTACAAACTGAAACATTATTTGTAACTGGCTAAGGAGTTGTTAAAACATAACCTAATCTCAGCATGTATTCAGGTAATGAAAAAATGTTAAGATACTATTTTAGGAGAGCTGTCACCAAGTTCCTGATTTGTAACCATCTTGAAAATAGCAACCTACTAAACCGAAGATCGCGGGTTCGCAGCCCGGCAGATGACCTTAGGATTTTTTAAAGGGAGTAAAAAATCCTTATCTTTGCCGTCCTTCGGAAGGGACGTAAAATGGGGGTCCCGAGCCTGTGCGATGTCAGGTACTCGTTAAAGATCCCTATCCTAATTATACCTGGATAGGCAAAATTTAGGACTCCCACCGTAGCATCGTCGATTAGCCATAGCAGCATAAAGTGACGTTAAACGAAATAAACAAACCATCTTGAAAATAGATTACAAATTCCTAATTCAAGACCATGGTTTTGGGCGCAAAGAGAGAGGCAGAAGCAGTCAGGGAAACCCCCTTTTGCTGATGTAATTACCAATTTTAGTTTTCTATTTGTATTCGCTTGCTACTTTATTTTCGATTTTGGTTTAAATGCCTTTTCTAATTACAGCTTTTAACTATTGAAGGCCTTTGAAACTATCCTCATCCACTCGTTCCTGTCAGCAGCATACATTCTCCATCTCCTCACACCCGTCTTGTGCAGGTCACCCTCGATATCATCATCGAGCCATCTCAAACGTGATCTTCCCTTTGTTAGGCTTCCATCCAACATTTGAAACTGTAACCTCCTTGGTAGACGATCTGCTGGCATTCTTTCCAGATGGCCAAGCCATCATATTATAGTCGCCTTGATACGACTAGAATACGTTCTTTATTTTTTCTGGAATGCCATTGTCCTGATTCATTCACTGGTCCAAACATCATTCGTAGGACTTTTAAAATACAATTATAATAAACCTGTGAACAATATAAAGTTCCAGTTCCATCGTAATCATGCAAAAATAACAGTTTTACACCGGGGGGGGGGGGGGGGGGTTGAAATTGACTGATAGTCCTGATTGTGGCACAAAATTAATGGCCCGGTTAAAGGGTTAAAATTCATGGCTCTATTGATATCTATAGGATCCATGATAGTTATTTTTTTTTTTTTTTTTGTTTAGTTATTGTTTCTACTAAAAACTTTAATAATTCTTAAATAATAATAATAATAATGTCTTGCAGATTGTTGGTAGCAGTTATTACCAATTACAAAATCATTACCACATTGTGAATACTCAGTATCATTTTCATCAAAAAATCGAATGATAGGGGGATAACTTATGTGCCATGTAATTTCCTGCAAATCCGTGTACTTTTGATCCTAAGATACCTGTAAATTACAAGATACATCTTTATAACTGTAATTTGATCTATTTGGACTTACGAAGTTGATCTTTCCTCTTCTTTGTCCTGGTCTGGAGATGTGGTCCGTCCATGTTGTTCTACAATAAAAGTTACTAAATTAAAATTATACTATCCATAATAATTTGTATCTAATCACTGTTAATTAGGTTTCTTCAGCACTGGTGATCTTTCTGTACCTGGCAACAACGGCTTGAAGGACCAGGTACTTGCTTTGAAGTGGATTCAACAGAACATCGTTGCGTTCGGAGGGGACCCTGACAGAGTCACCTTTGCAGGTTTCTCAGCAGGATCTGCAAGTGTCCATTACCATGTCTTGTCTCCAGTCAGCAAAGGTAAGCCTATCTCTATGGATGATGATTCAATATTTTTATACTTTTGTCTCAACTGTTGATTAAACAGCACGTTTTGAATCAATTCTGAAATTTGTGTGTTTGTAAAATATTTTTCTAATTTAATTTCAGTTTTTGATATCCTAAATAATGTTTGTCCATTGTTTTTAAATATTTTTATAATTATCCATTTTAACATGGAACATGTTTTATCTGTGGCCTAGTTGGTCAAGAGTGATTCGCTATTGGGAAACACAAAGCCGTTACGCATATTTTGACACGCTCTTGTTGGTGTTGCTCCGATGGAAGATTTGCTGACAGTTTTCATACCATAAATTAAATGGAAAATATTTTTTTTTTATAAAACATTTGTCGCTAGTACCTACCGTTTAGGAGCTGTATTGGTTTAATGAAAAAAAGCCATGTTTTCAACCCCTATTTTTTCTCAATTTTATTTATTTTGAATATTCATTATTTGTTAATTTAATTTAAACAATTTAAAATTATATAGGTAAGAAAAAAAAAAAAAAAAAAAAAGAACATAAAGGCATAGTCATTCAGCAGGATTGAGCTATGTAATTTGAAATTTTATCTTCTACTGACAAATAAATCATAGGTAAGCAAAAATAAAATAAAATAAAGAAATAGAAAACAAATGGACATCGATGGTCAAGAAGGGGACTACCCCTAAAACATGTTCCATGTTATTCTTTCTTTAGCCGATATGCTCAAGGGTCCTTTTATTTTTTTTACCTTGTAGAATTCTTCAGGTCTGTTCAAGGCAGCCATTTGTGCCAGTGGTTCTTCCCTGAACCCTTGGACATTTGCTGAAAACGTCAAGGAAAAAGCCATCTTTGTTGCAGAGAAGTTAGGATGTCCTACTGAAGATTCCCGGTCGATGATTGATTGTCTGAGACATCTTCCTGCCGAATACATTGTCAAAAGTACGAAGCACTTATTAGTAAGTAGATGACCCAAATTTAATTATCTGCTAAATTAAACAATAATTATAAAAACTATATATTGTAATGATATTTGGGAGTCAATATAAATTTAAGTACAAGGTTTAATTTTGAATTTGGTGCTGGCAAGAGTTTGCTGCCTATCCAATTTTTCGAGACTTTGTCTAGCAAACTTATTGATATATGTTGAAAAATGTGTATTTTAAAACTTTGTTAAAATATTACAATTTAAATTATATTTCATTTTTAATGCTAATTCCTTAAAAAAGAAAAGAAAAAACGAAGGCTTTGAAGTTCTAGAACTTTCCACACATGGTGAAGCATGAGCTTCCTGTTTGGAGCGGCACTGTCTGGTGGTTTGTTCGTGGGTCAACATGTTAAGGTTGACACGCTTCTGTCTTTTGGCCAGTGAGTCACATATGTGAAGACTTTATTTATATTAATTTTCAAGTGCTAGTGTTCTACCAATAATTAAAATAGCAATGAGTGGCTGAGGAAAAGTAAAAGAATTGAATGAGAAATATCATATATGCTGATGGAAGTTTCAAGGAACAAATTGTATGGACTTTAAAATGTGATAACATTTGAAGATAATTACAAAATTACTAAATGTGGATAGTTATATTAAAATGTTTTTTTATTTTTGTAATAAATTTATTCTTTGAGTCAAAATCATGATCTTTGAAAAGCTCAAACCTTATAAATCCATCGAAATTGAAACATGATCAAACTTTTAAATAATTAACTTAAAACTCAAATAATTAAATTCATACTAATTAAAAATTAAAGTCTAACTAATTAATAATTAACATAACATTTGGCGCCTAAACAGGGACAATTAATTAAAAACTAATTAGAAAATTAATTAACTTTTGTTGCTGTCAATTTTAAATTGATCTAGTTTAATATTTCGGTTATAGGTAGAACAGTTAGGACATTTTTTACTCTGTTGGTTACAATCCTTAATGGAGTGATTACCTGAGCATTGAAGACATGTTTGACCCTGGCACTGCTCCTTGGAGTGATGGAACTTCCAGCACTTGGTGCAATGTCTGATCCTTAGGTAGTCCTTGGCCCAATGTTTGTTGTAACCTAAACTTATCCTGTTGTTGAGCAATTTGGTTCTAGTAATTCTGTCTGTTTTGATTACAGCATGTGTCCTTGGATCTTGCATTTTTCAAGAAGATAACCGGCCGTAAGGAATTACTCTCAATTTGCAGTCCGTAATTTTGCTCCACAATATGTTCTACTATGTTTTCCATTGTTAAGTCTTCATCGACGTCTTTAAAAATAAGCCTTGGCTCTCTCCTTTTTGATGATTTTATGAAGAAATTGTTATTTTCTTCAAGTTTTCTTGAGATTATACCTCTTTCTTCTTTAGAATTAGTTTCAACAATTACTAAATCTTTTTTTGAGGTTATTTTGTTAATACCAATTTTTAAATCCTTAGGTTTTTTATTTCTTTGAACTGTTTCTTGACGTCATCTGCGTTTTGATTACTTTTGCTTTTTAGTATAAGTTTATATGAAGCTGTGGATTTTCGTTTGGAACGAGGTACTACAGTTTCAGATTAAGAACGATTTAGGTTACCTTGGCTTTGAGCGTTCTGACTTCTTTGAAAATCCGAAGTGTTGTGCACAGTTTGTCTGATTTCATCTATTAAAATAATTAACTTATCTTTTAGATCTTTCCTGAGTATTTTAAATGCTGCTATTTCATTTAGAACTTCTAGAGCGTTTTCTAACTGACATAGACTTGCCGCCATGTTGATAGCATATAGAAGGAGACATCATTCCAAAACTCCTTTATGCCATACCAATCTGGGAATCAGGAGCTGCTAAACCAATCAATCTGAAAAAACTTCAGCGGGTCCAGAGATTGATGGGAATAAGGATAGCTAAGCATATCGCACTATCTCTTACGACGCTGCCTGTGTCCTTGCAGGGATAAAACCAATACACTTGAAAATTAATGAACTATTGACATTATACAAAACAAAAAAAACGACTAAATTACGAGGACATGGAGCCAAGGGACATTGAAGACGAACTAACCACCAAACACTGGATACATCCTACTATACACGCTAAACTAACACAGTACATAACAGACACAGGAGCTGCAGATAAAGACACAGCAAGTATTGATACTTACACGGATGGAAGCAAAGACGAACAGTACACAGTATGTGCACTAACTCTATATTACAATAACTGCTACTACGACGAACTATACAGACTTGGCCAAAACTGCTCAAATAATCAGGCTGAGAAATTAGCTGTAGTTAAGGCCACAGAATATATTCTTAGACAGCCGTACCTTCATCAAAACAAATACAACATTTATACAGACAATAAGACAGTAATAGATTCAGTTAATAACATCAAATCCAACGACCCAATGACACATCGACTGAAGAAAAATTTAATTGAAATAATGGACTGCGGAATACCAACTAAACTAACCTGGATCAAAGGTCATAGTGGCATCGAAGGTAATGAGCGAGCAGATCTACTTGCAAAAACGGCTGCTCATGATTTAGAACTTACTTTAGAATACACCCGCGTTCCCATTTCATTTTTTAAAAAATGTATCAAAACAGACTCACTTACTGAATGGGACAAACTTTGGAACAACTCAACAAAAGGACGATCCTTGCACAAATACATCCCAAACATCACACTGCAAAATCACGGTATACCCAAAAGTACTCATTACAAACTTACACAACTGTTAACAGAACATGGACAGACTAACCACTACTTTAAACGGTTTCATTTGACAAATACACATACATGCGAATGTGACGAACGGACTCCACAAACATTTCATCACTTACTGTATGACTGTATTCTTTATGACCACAAAAGATCAAAACTAATAAAAACAGTACTGATGAATGGGGATACTTGGCATCCACCGAAGCCAAACTATGCAAAACAGTTGGCAGAATTTGCATTAGCAATTGGAAAATAGACGATAAGAAGACCACCCCCCCATCAAAAACAAGATGAACAATAGAAGACATCTGTTGAAAAATCAACTTGTCTGCATGTTATATTTCTATTTCTTTTTATTTATTTTATCAATCTATTTTATTTTTCTATTGTATTTTTATTTTATTTTATTCTAATTTCTTTTTGTTTACTATGGAATTACTGCCTTTTGGTATTTAAATTATTGTTATCTTTTTTCTTTTTCTTTTCCATAAGTGGTTATTTTAACTTCAATCAAGAATTTTGTTATTTTTGTAATTTATCTAATTAAAACAAAAAAATATTACACCTGTTAATAACAGGTAGCATGCTAATTTGCATGGAACTTGTAAAATTATCAGAAATAAACTCCCCTCCCATAGGGTTACTATGGAAGGGAAATAAATAAAAAAAAACAAATATTTATATATATATATATATATATATATATATATATATATATATATATATATATATATATATATATATATATACACATACAAATATACATTATAAATTTATTATATACATATAAATATATACAGACATATATATTATTCAGGGTTGGAATTACAATCCTTGGGCTCCTTATGCTCCAGTAGTCGAGCCTCCAGGTACAAACGCTTTCCTTCCAGACACACCGATGAACCTCCTCAAACAGAGAAAGGGCTCTGATGTCCCGATGTTGTTCTCCTTCACCAAGGACGAAGGATTGTTTCCAGCTTTTGGTAATATCAATAATTTGTATCCTTTATAATAGTATATTAAAACATTTTGTATTCAATTAATTTGAAATATTCCTTACAGACATAAGAATATCCTCAGTTGCCAATGAGCTTAAAGCTGGCTGGAACCAACTGTTGCCTCATCTGTTTGATTACAATAACACAGTAACATGTGAGAAGAGGAAGAAGCAAGTATCCCGGGCGATTAGAAATCATTACAAACTTGATTTAGATTCCAAAGAAGGTCATATGAATTTAATTAAGGTGGTATTTTATTCTTATAGCATGTTATATTAGGGAAAGTTTTACGAGTTGTTAGTGTTAAGTTATAAAATGCTGATTTCACTCCATTATAACCGCTGTAGGTCCCTTCCTCTGCTTTGACAACCTTATCTCAGGGTTTCAATCAGCTGTAAATATTGTTATACCTTATAATCCTTTTAAAATTTGAAATTCGCTGGCTAGAACCCATATACACTGAAAGGACCCTTTGGGAGTTATTTTTCTCTTAAGCAAGCGGAAGTGATGACACAGCAGTATAAGTAATATTGATTCCATACTAAGTAATATTAATTGTAGAAACATTAGAACACGGTTGTTTGGACCTCACTAGGGGCCAATTCTGGGCTGTTTTAGTGGATGAGAGATTTTATGGAATCCCCATTTCTTTATAGCAGTCTAAAAATCAATGCTGTGAGGACACAGGCATTGTCCTGAGGAAGCCAAAAACCTCAACTCAAATGTCTCAGTATTTTCTGTTGGCGTTTAGCAAGTATTAAAAATAGGGCTGCACAATACTCGCCATTTACTGTGCTGTTGCTTTCATTAAAACCAATTGGTATTTATCTTTATTCCAAAAATTACTATTAGTAAGGCCATATTATTACTAAGACCATTACCTTCTTTTTGTTATCATTTCCTTTCTGTCATCATTCAGACTTTCTCTCCCCAACTTTAAAATTATTTTGTCCATTCTTTTACTGTGTAATATGAAAAGGGAGGGCTCTCTACTTTGTGCCGCAGTTAGGCCCTCTTTACAAAAGAATATAATAACTGCTTGGCATTCAATCTCCAACTTGAGGATCTGCAAATCACGTGTAGAGAGGAAACCTTAGAGACAGTAGGAGATTTTACGTACCTAGGGACAGTTATAAGGAGAAATGGTAATATTGTTAATGAAATCTCTAATAGAATAAAAAAAAGCAAACAATTTATATTACCAAATCTAGGGGTAGGGTTCCAAAAGCCTCCTACACATCACAACTATATTCAGAGTTAAAATGGCTTTATCCTTCATCCCGCAAAAATTACTTCCTAGCCTCCTTCCTCTACCAAACCTTTAATTCTCGGAATCCCTCCTACATCTATAACATCTTCCAGATCCTCGGTCTCCTCCCGCACTACCAAATCTCGCTCCTCAGACCTGTATACTTCTTCCCATAAGAATACATCATTTGACCACTCCTTCATTTCCCGTGCTACTTCCTTATGGAATTCACTACCCTGTAATATCCGTAATGCTCCATCTCTGTCCACATTTAAATCCCTTCTCTTTCAATACCTCCTTTCCCTCCAGAATGATACTGACTAGCAAAACCTCACTAAAAAAAAAAAAAAAAAAAAAAAAAAAACATTCAGTAGATGTAAATAGGTTTTTATTTTTTCTCCTACCATTATTGGATTTTTGTAATTTTTATTTCATCTGTGTCTGTTTTTGTTCTTTATTTGTAAAATTGTAAATAGTTAACCAGATTGTTAATTTATTTTATTTCATCTTATGAAAGCTAGACTCATTGTATTTATTTATGTACATTATATTATTCTTAGGGGACATCGTCCCATTTTCTATTCTATTCTAAATCTAAAACAATGTCATCAGAAAACATAAATTGGATAAAAAGGTAAAACTGCACATTTACAATACAATGTACCTTCCCACCCTATTATATGGAAACGAAAGTTGGGTCCTTCTCGACAAACATTTAAGCAGAAATAAAGTACCTTAGAAGAGTGGCGGACAGAACCCGGAGGGATCTCTTCAAATGAAAAAACAAAAAATAATCTAGGAGTTAGGCCAATATGTGAGATCTTAGAGAAGAAGCAGTTAAAGTGGTTTGGCCACGTTTACAGAATAGTGAACATCGAGAACCACACAATTTTCTTGAAGTTAGGCCTACAGACAAAAGACCAAGGAAGACATGGATGGAACGAATGGATCAGGTGGGAGAGAAGAGGAGAAGGTGGCCTGAATCCATGAAGGTGTTGGCGAGGGATCATGATGCTGAGAGGCACAAGAAGAAGATATTCAATCTGCAACATTGTAAAAATGTGTAATTTCCTTCAAGGTTAGGTATAGGCTGATAGAATTGAGAATCTGCAGGCAATAGTTATGGAGAGAGGATAGTTATAGACGTGCATGGTTTGGGAGGTCTCAGCACACTTGAAAGTGGGGGTTAGGTCTGACTGGAAACATGTCTGTACTATGTGTTACAGGTTCACCATATTACAGGAGTTAGAAAAGTAAAGGAATACTAAAACTTCTTTTGCATTAGAAAATTTTAAAAAATATGAAACAGATTAGCAATATAGTAGAGCGAATGTCTTCAAAATCATTTTAAAAATAATAAACTTTCAATTTTGCAATAATTTGATAATAAAGTTGTTTTCAGGCTTTGAGTGACAGATTATTCATCACAGGAATAGGAAAGGCTGCCAAACTCCATTCGGTCATCAACTCTTCACCCGTCTACCTTTTCAGGTTCTCATACTTAGGAAAGCATTCTTTTACATCTGCAAGGGGATTGTGGCGTAATTTGGGTGAGTATTCAAGTATTCTATGCAATAATGATGCTGTTACATTAGTTTATTTATTTTTTCGTAAATGTTAATTGAAGCCAAAATGAAATATATTTATACTGGCGAGGAAGTGAATCCTCTTAGCCAAATCTTACCCACGGAGCCCAATCAAACGTTCCTTATATCTGGGAACTCAGGTGACTATAAAAAACAAAAAAAGGAGTATAGCAGCTGCCAATTGATGTTAGTTTGGCCTTCTTAAACATATTAGAAGCTCATTGATTAGTAAACAAACCAAACTGCAACTCTATAAAACTCTTATCCGTCCTTTCACTAGTCAAACGTGGACATAAACCAGAAGTGGCAAAATCTTTATGTATTATGTAAATGTATTTCACAATAATTGTATCATTTATGTTGAAGGAGTCAGCCATGGTGGTGATATAATCTTTATACTACCAATGAAAAGGCTCAATACACAAGAGACAGAATCCGACAAGCAGATGTCTAAAGAAATGACCAACTTGTGGATCTCATTTGTAACTAGCAGGTTCTAATATATATGTTACTATAAAAATTTTATTTATAAATATAATTATAAAATTATTTGTAATAAATATAGTTTAGTGGAATTCAAAACATCTTGTTTATTTTATAAATATATTTACAGAACACTGGAAGCTCCAAGTGTCAACCAGAACATGCCAAACATCACTTTCACAGACATCTTGGGTCCGAGCCAACTTCTCCCAATAATGGTTGATGAGCTTGGAGAAGAAAAGTTTTGGGACTCTTTGAACTTGGAAGAAAATATTGAATCTATTTTGCTAACTCATGAGGAATTATAAAAAGCGATTATAAATTGTTTTAATTTAATTTAACTTTAACAATGTGGTGTGATATTTATTAATTCAAGATTTAAGAATTACATACCAAATGGAATTACATACAGGTCAAAGTTTGAGATATGTAATTCTTCTTTTTCTTCTTTCTTCTTAGTGCCTTTCAGCGTGGAGGTGCCTTGGTCCAAGTCTGCCATGCTTCTCGGTCTCTTCTCTTCATGGCATTTACTAGACTATTTCCTCTATTTTCTCCCAACCTGGAGATGTAGTCTGTCCATGATTATCTAGGTCTGCCCCTGGGACGTCTTCCGGTAGGCCTAGCTTCGAAGAGCTTTCTTGGGTCGCGGTCCTCCTCTATTCAGCAAACGTTGCCAAACCATCTCAGCTGCCTTTTTTCTACTGTGTCTCTTATGGGTAGGACTCTGATGTCCTCCCCTATTCTCTCGTTTCTAATTCTGTCCCTCCTTGTTTGGCCAGCCACTTTCCTCAAGTACCTCATTTCCATTGCAGTTATTTGCCTCCAGTGTTTATTTAGAGGAACCCAGGTCTCGCTCCCATAGGTAAGGGGGGTAAATATACAGCCTTAAAGATGTGTATTGTTACTTTATTGCACATCTCCTTTTTTCCTGCTACCGTGTTGAATATTTGGTAATAAATGCTGTTTGCCTTTTTGATCCGGTTGGAAATCTCCCCATCAGTCTTTCCAGTCATGTTGAATACCGTACCCAGGTAGGTATATTCCTCAGTCATCTCTAATGTTTCTCCTCCGCTTCGGATCCCTATATTTTCTTCATCTCTTCCAACATGCATAACTTTACTCTTAACCTGCATTGAGTGTCATTCCTTTTCTTTCCAGTTCAGCCTCCCATTCTAGACTGCTTGCTGTGTAGGCTTTCTTCCGAATCTGCTATGAGAACAATGTCATCTGCGTACACCATACTTTGAGCAAGGATTGTCCTCATATTTCATTTCCCAACTACTGTTCTTGCTGTCCTTCGCTTGCAAATTTTTATTACCTTGTCCATGACTACAATAAATAGTAGAGGGCTAAGACAATCTCCCTGCTTTATTCCCTTGCGCATTTCAAAGGCCTCGGATTCTTTTCCGTTTATTCTTATAATGCCTTTTGTGTTGTTGTAAGTGGATTTTACAGCATCTATAAGTGCAGTTGGGACATTTTTAGCGGCTAGAGCTGTCCATATTTCATGTCTCGGCACAGAGTCAAATGCTGAAAAGTATATTTCAAGGAAAGCCAGAAATATACTTTTCTCCCTTTCCCATGACTTTTCAATTATGGTCCTCAGAGAGAATATGTGGTCTTGTGCTTGGCAGTGTGGTCGGAAGGCTGCTTGTTCCTCTTCAAGATTTTCCTCTACAAACCCTCTTAGCTTTTGTTCAAGGATGGATGTGTAAAGCTTGTAGGTCACCTGGGATAGACATATAGGCTGGTAATTCCTACAGTCACTTGAGCTTCTTTTTTTGTGTATAGGAATGAGGATGTTATATTAGTTTTATATTACATTAGTTTTTGAGAAAAAGCTGTTTCTTCGATTCTGGCCCTCTGAACTTAATTAACTCTGGATCAATACCATCGCTACCTGCTGCTTTGCCTATCTTTAGCCTTTCTACAGCCCTTTCCACATCCTCTTCCCAGATTACTTCATCGTTATCCTCCTCTGGTGGTAGACCTTCTGCGAGTGTTTCCTCCTCCGTATTAAAAAACATTTCTGTATAATGTTCCATCTATCTATGATTTCATCATCTTTTGTTATTATAAATCCTCTTTCATCCTTTATATTTCCTATAGGCTTAATTGTCTTTCTTTTGATTGCTTTGATAGTCTTCCAGAAGATTTTTGTATTTAGAGATATGTAATTAAAAAATAAATTATTTCATGTTTTGTTATTAATTTATTTACATCTTTTATTTTATAGTTCCCTTTTCTTGGTTTTGTTATGCTAAACCTTAAAGAAATCATTATTTCAGTCTTATAACTTATTATTATCACTGAGTCAGCAAGTATATCACACTTGTACTTATTAAGTGACACAACCCAAAAACCTGTATTTTTGATTTATCATTATGTTTAAGTTCAATACTCTTCTATAAAATTTAAAAATGTATCGAATTAATATCAAATCCCACCTAATACATCTCATTTTTGTTTGGGACTAAATGATAATTCATGAACACTTTCAATATTTTATATAAAACTAAGAATTTTACATTTTTGAGTTGTGTCACTTTAGAAATACATGAGCAATATGTCGTATGCTTCTGAGTGAAGCCAGGAAATGATTACCTCTTGAGAAATTGCCACATGATTGGATTTGAATGGTATGACCTATAGCTCCTAGTATATTACGGTTTGATTAATAATTTCAATGATACCAACACCACTGCTGATTTTTTAGACATGGTTCCCAGTTTTGCCAATCATAAGATTAATGTTTCTTGCAACTTAGTCAGGTGGCGTTAATTAAAATAAAATATGTTATTAAATTTGTTTTTTATATCTTTTTTTATTAACCTTTAATTTTGTTATTTTCTCTATATATTTTTTCCTCAGATAAAGTTACAGCCCTGAAGAAGACCTTAAGTTGATACTTTATGTTTCGAAAAGCTCTTATTAATTAAATGTAAATTTCTTTCAAGTCAACATTTGTTAGATGTGATTCAACTTAGGGCCCCCACACACTGGCAACTTTAATGACCAGTAACTAAACAGTTTACTCACCCTTTAGTTGTCCACCATGGCGCTGGCGATCAAATAGTTGCCTCTCAGCTCTGTCTAAAATTGATTTCGTGGAAGCCACCTGTGCTGTTGCCCTTATTTTGAGATGTCGAAAAAATAAGCAAAGGATAAAAATGTTTTGGGTACATCCAATAATTAGTTCCTGACTTCTTGACAGGCAACTTTATAGGCTCTTCTATAGATTGAATGGACATCCAAACAAGTTCTTTAATTATTTTAGAATAAGCATATCAGAACAGGGCCGCTAAATAGTTGACAGTGCGCAAGGTTATGTAGAAACCCACATGATTCATTTCTGCTGGCAACTGTCACCCTTGGAATTTGTCTAGGTGCAATTATTTAGTCAAGGCAACTTAAAAGTTGAACGTGCGCGGGGCCACATTCTATTGAGTGTATTTCATTTGAATTTCCTTAAAGTAACTAAATAGTTGCTTTTAAAAAGTTGCCAGTGCGCAGGGGCTCTTAGGGATTATGTTATGTATAATTTTTGGAATAAAGTTTTAATTGAGGTGATGTGTTAGGTAATATAATTATAAACAAAGTGGCACAAAATTGGAATAGTTAGTAGTTAGAGTTACCATGGCCCACCATTTCAAATTTGACTTGCTGAACATAAGTAATTTTTTAATTAGAACATAAGTAATCAAAATCAGCTGTTTAATGTGCTAATTCATCTTAGTAGGTGAAAACACAGATTATTCTATAAGGACAAAGACAAAACTAGGTTGCAATCGATTGTTGAGAAATATCGATTGTTTTTTTTAAGTAATAGTAATAGATAGCGATCTACTAATTAAGACAACATCGTTACCATATGCCTGAACCAGTTTCATTTTCGTAAATATATTTCCTTCCTGCTCTAAATGTAATAAGATTACATATATTAAATGTTAGTCATGAACAATGAATGTAAGGGGGTATTAAACTCCAATTCAAAAATGGAATTTGCCATTTTAAAATGAAAATATCCATCATATCATATGAAAATAATTTATAGCATTATTTTCTGTCTTTTGAGGTGTAAGATTACTAGACCTCCATTCGTATATTAAAATAATATTCTCATTATTGATATGAATCGTGTGAAACATATAATATCTACAGTCTAAAATAATCGATTGATGTAGTGATAAGACATATTTATATTTGTCCAAGTTGTCACTCCTACGCTGTATTATAATAAGTTCATACGCTGTATTATAAACTGTTTTATATAAGTTCATGGCCGGGTACATTCTTGCTTTAGACTTGAGCTGACATCATGCACCGATCAATCATCCAGGATATAGAATCAAATTTAATTTTTTCTGTTTCTTCTCTTGTGGGAATATTTCCGTTCAAGTTCGTTGATGGAAAGCTTAAGATGGACCACCGTAGACTTATATATTCTCTTATGATAACAATTTCGATCACAACTACTTATTATGTTATTATAGGGCGCGGTATATATATATTGAGAATTACTTACCCCGTTGAATTCTTTAACAATTTGATAACTGGTTCCTATTATTTGTCTCATTCATGTACCTTTATATCACTTCTATTCTGTCTATACCGCCACCGGGATACAATGGTTGAAATTGTTCATACCCTGGACACAATAGAAAAGAAGTTTCGAAAAATGGAATTGAAAACAAAGAAGAAACCTATTGCGGTATATGAAATGATATCTCCCATTTTCTTTGGAATCGTATTTTAATCCTTTGATAACACATTGGGAAACATTCCCATTGCATTATTTTACACCATGATGATCTCAGGAATGGCCTTAAGTTGTAGCCAGTTCAATTTTTTTGTAGATACTATTAGCGCTTTTTATGAATCAATCACGTCTTTTCTGAAAATAACAGAAGATACGGTCACCTTCAAGAAGTGGTTAACAGTAGAAAACCCTGTGGACGCTGTAAACCAATTGGTTTTCACTGCAAGTAAGATCAACGCTGTTTATGGGCCAGCATTACTATCAGCTTCGGTTGCTTTTTATATTTCTATCATCAACCATTTGTTTTTTATGTACCAAAATACCATAACTGGAGATGAGGTATGGATACGTCATGCAATTGGTGACTTCTTCATGTTCATATATTACGTTTTATTTATGTGGCGTTTGTCTCATTCTGCAGCTGTGATTCTTCTTAAGGTTCGTATCTAATATAATTTATATCAATATTATGTTATGTTGTAGGGATTTACTAACCCTGTAGAAGTACACTTAAAAAATATGCTAGAAAAGGTACCCTCGGGTACTGTTGTGTTAAAGGTATTTTGTGTTGCTTTGTTGCTATGGGGGCTTTATAAAATACTATATTAATATTAAATTGAAATTTCATCAAAATCTATCCAATCATCCTAATCCTCTGGCTCAATCCTTGTCCAGTTGTAACCATCCCTATAACCCCCCCCCCTCTCCCCAGAAGATTGAAACGACAATGGCCCCGAGACCTTATGTAATATAATGTTATGTTGGAGTCCTGGTAATGACCAGCTTCTCTACTCAAGTTCTGAGCATATGTGGCTATAGCGCTCCCACTCAGCCTCCACCTGGATATTACTGGAGATGCAGCTGAGAGGGCAGCGCTGGGATCTCTTCGGGTCTGGCCTTGACTCCCAATAAGTGGGGGAATAGGCTTGATTCGGAGTCCCCTAGGCTGAGTGTGTCTGTATTGTACATAGAGTATGAATGTATCAAAAAATTTTTTTTATTTATTTAATTTCTTTGTATAATGACTATTTGATTTATTTTTTGTATTATGACTGTTGTATTTTATCTCTTATTATTATCAATTGTGTATGGATGAGAACTTGTATATATGGTACAAATGAACTACATCATTAGCACTGTTACTTATTGCCCTTAACTGAGGCAGATTGTACATATATTTCAATAAAATAATAATAATAAAAAAAAAAAAAAATTAAATATGCCCCTGAGGATGTCATAGCCTCATCAACTAATGTCTCATGTATTACCTTTATTGGATTCTAACCAGCACATGTAAACCAATCCTGTTATGTGTAGTGGCATTGATTGTCATATATATTACACTGGTCAACACAATTTTTGCTTCCTTCATTTTTTTTATTGTTACTGGTTATTTTAAAGGCCATGACTATGAAAAAATACTGGGAGATTGGTAACAGCTTTATTTTGTGAAATATAAAATTTTACTGTTTTGATTAAAAATGTAAGGAAATTAATACATAATGTTAACAAAATTTTATTGAACATTATTATCAAATGATCTTTTATTGGATTTCCTTGAATAAACGACTTTAGGTAGATCTCTTTCCATAAAACATTTGTGTATTCTTCTTTCAAAGTCGTCGAATGTGCAATAGTACCTGTTACTGCTATGGAGGAAAACACACTTTAAACTTATTTCGCTGTTGTCCATAAAAATACACCAATCCCTATGCTTATAGTTTACTAAACACATCTGTTGCAAGATACCACAAAAATTGTTACAAAAGACTAAATCCTTCTCTAGAGAAAAATACGGTAGCAGTTTCTTTTCTCGGGTAGGATAAAAAGTAATGTTGGTATAGGTATTAAGCAAATTTGTTTCTTTTAAAGATATGCAAAAAATTCTGAAGATTCTTTCGGTAAGATCAGATCCCTCACTAAGTCATTTAGTTATTTCTGATTAAATGGTTGAGGTTCTCAAATGCTACTTTGTAATCTAGATCAGAGTCATCACTTAATATATTTTGTTCGCGTTCACAGAGATTTGGATCATAAGAGGGTTTAGATGTGCTGGGTTGTACCTCTCGTGATTTTAATTGAGATCGTTGAGCAGAAGATAATTTAGGATATGACGAATTACTTCGATTTCCAGGGTTTATTCCGTTTATTTTCACAACCCAGAAGTAGCAGTCGTCACGATGTTTTTGAGGTTCTCGCCAAATCATGGGAGTTACGAACTTCACTGCACTTTTTTTTTAGCTGGACCATAACCATAAACACACAACACATTTTTTGGCAAACAAGATGAGGAACCCATGGCTTGTGCTGATTGTACAAATCTATTTTGAAGTATTGATGATATGCAGTTTTTACAAAGTCTAATATAGGTTTTCGATATTTTTCAAATATATATTCGCCACAAATATAGCAAATACAATCTGGATTAAGCACACAACACCGCCTGGACGAATGCATATCGAAAACAACAGAATATATTTTACTGTCAAACAAAATTTAAAATCAAAGTAAAAATACTAAGAAACATTGTTGTCATATTTAAAAAATATGTATAAAATTGAGTTAGAAACAACAAAATAGTCACAGGAAACAAACAATTTACTTTTTTTTGTTGGCCAGCGTTATTTGTCAAATAAGTTAGTTCTATTAAATGTTTTGAATTGGTTACCTAGCAACCAATAACCGCATTTTTATTACCTTCTGTTTTGTAGTATTATATTTGATTCAGTTTTTGTATTATGGTAAGTTAGTGTGTGAACAAATAAATTATTACTGTTTATAAACCTATTGTTTATATGCTGAAGATAGCAATATAATAAATGGTGACAAGGATGCGATTAAACAAATAGCATTAGCAGAGGAAGTTTATAGTAAGTAGCTCTCAATTTTTATCCATGGCAGAGGATTTAGTGAGGTTATTAGTGGCTGCTCTGCAGCAGCTCTAGCCAGCGGCGCCTATCCAGCATACTCAACCAGCACAGCATCGAGCTGCAGACATTCATGGCCTCACTTTACAGCCTTTTGACGTTTTCTCTTCCTACACTACGCGGTTAGAGAATTTTTTTAAGCTTAAGAACATTACCGGTGAGAACCCACAAACAGATCAATCCAAGGTCAAAATTTTACTCAACTGTCTCAGCCCTAAAACGTTTCAAACTTTGACCACTCTCACAGCTCCTCAACGTCCCGATGAGAAGACTTTCCACAACTCAGTGACCTTCTGGTTGAGTTGTTGAAATCGCCAAGTAATATTGCAGAACAACATGGGTTCGTTCTTAGGGTCCAACACAAGGGCGAATCTATAGCTAGTTATGTATAACATATACGTAAAATAGCTTATACATCTCATTTTGTATGCCCCAACTGTAATGTCTCTATTAGCAATGCAAACCTTAGACCTCAATTTATCCGGGGTATTTACGACAACGATATTTGAGAACGTATTCTGCAAAAAAGCTCTAAAACTACGTTCGAGGAGGCTAACCATCGCTTTAGCAATCGAGTCAACAAACGTAGACAGCAGAGAGATGAGATCAACATTCCGGTTCACAAGGTGGGCTGTAAAAAGCCTAAGGAAGAACCAACTATCAGAAAAATGCTGAGAAGATTACGCGGATGCTGTTTCTGGTGTGGAAGCGGTGACCACCGAGGCACGAATTGTGAGGCTAGGAACAAAACTTGCAGGAAATGTAAAAAGTTGGTAATTCAGCGAAAGTGTGTCTCAGTAACACATACATTAGAAAGAAACGACAAGTAAAACAACTTGAAAATCGTTTTACGTCTCCTACTTCATCAGAATCTTCTGATGATCAAATACATTGCATCAAACAGATCGGTGGGAAACCTAGAGACAAGATGATGGTGGAGCTTAAGTTGGACGGCCGGGCAGTACAACTTGAACTAGATACTGAGGCAGCTGTTTCTCAACGCTTGCCAGAAGCTCCTACCAAATAAGAAATTATTGCCTACCAATTTGAAATTACGAACATACACCAACGAGGTAATTCAACCGATTGGCGTCTGTACAGTCTCCATTAAGTACGGAGACAGAGAATCGAAGAAGTGTGATTTGTATGTCCTGCCATTACGGGTCGACGCTATCAAGGGGAGAGAATTGATTAGGGCTATGAATATATCTTGGGCTGACATCAAATGCACTAGTGCCGGCTTCCTCGAAAAAAAGACACTACAACTGGACAAATACCTTTCGGATTACGCGAATATATTCCGGGAGGATAAAGGAACAATACATGATTTCCAAAGCACGCTCTAGTTAAAAGAAAACATCCAACCTATATTGAGGAGACCAAGATCAGTTCCCTACGCCCTCTTAAGCCGTGTTGAAGCAGAGACCAAACACGTAGAAGAAACGGGTGTAATAGAGAAGGTAGTACACTCCGATTGGGGAACACCAATAGTGAATATTGTTTAGCCCTATGGTTCCATTAGGCTGTTTGCGGATTACAGATCTACTGTAAACCCTCCTCTCAAGGATGATCATAACTCGGTACCTCGAATTGAAGACATCTTTGCCAGTATGTGCAGGGAGAAATACTTCTGCACACTCCAGATATCTGTCAAGCCCATCTTCACATCTCCATGGATGAAGAGAGCTCAAAAATGCAGGCTATTAGCACCCACCTGGGCCCTTTCAAGGTAAACAGGCTAATGTTAGGGGTAAAAGTTGCGCCGAGTTCGTGGCAGAACGCAATCGATCAGGCCCTCGCCGGTTTTGAAGGCGTTTCTTGTTTCTACGATGGCATTAAGGTGCAAGGCAGCACATATACAGAAACATTATCACGTCTAAAGGCAGTATTTGATCAATTAAAAAAATTCAAGATAAGACTCAATAGAGAAAAATGTAAATATCGTAGACGAGGACGACCTAGATAAAGACCCGGCTTAAAGCTACGTTCTCAAGGGGCAAAAAGACGAAAGCGTGACACGCCTTCGTTTTCTCGTTCGTGGTGCTTGCCTATAGTGGGGAAGAAAAGTGAACTTACCGAGAGTCGTGGAAAGTTCCCACGACCACGATTCAGATTACCCCTTGAAACCTATCATGGAGGAAAGTTGTGCAGTTTTGAGTTCAGTTTTTATTGATATGTTGGAAAAAAGATTGAGAGATTCACGTGGACACATAAAAAAAACGGAAGAAAAAGCGTTGTTGGATCAGGAACTGGATACTCGCAAGAAAAATCATCGAATATTAATAAAACAGTATATTCTACACTCCTTGAACAGGTTACTTCAAAAGGGTATAAAGGTTCAATGGAGTAAAGAATGTGAATCGGCATTCACATTAGTAAAAAAATAGTATTGGCAGCAAAACGACTCCATTTGACCCTAACCTTCCATTACAGCTTAGTACAGACGCATCTCCACATGGGTTAGGGGCGGTACTCTCACATCGAATGCCTGACCTTTCAGAACGACCAATGTTTTGCTTTAAGATTGTTGAGCAAAAGTGAAGAAGGGTACAGTCAAATAGATATGGAAACCTACAGCCTTCTACTGGGGTCTTCAGAAATTATTACTGACCATCAACCACTAACTGCTATTTTCAAACCGGACAAATCTCTTCCGGCGATATCAGCTAGCCGAATGCTCCGATACACGATATACCTTTCCGGTTTCGATTATGATATCCAGTATAGGAATATCAGAGCACATGATAATGCCGACTACTGTTGGCAGAAGTGTATCGAAAATTATGGTAAATACTTTGAATAAAAAATATGTTATATTTGATCTCAATTTTTTATTTTCTTCCTGGTTCTAAAATCGGTAATTTAATGTGTGACAACTCAATATATCTAGGAACTTCAGAATAAACTTACTACCGATCTACCTTAGAGCAGGACAAAATTTACAAAGTTATATTTATTAACAACTAATGACAAGGATACTTATCTTAAGGGGTTACGGTCTAAGGCGACTACTTGAGGTTGGTCTTCTTCCATCACATTGGGTCTCCTTTCTATCTGATCTTCATCCTCTCCAGGCTCCATTCCAGAGATCATCTCTCCGAGATCCATCCCTGGCTTCCAACTGTCTTTCGTTTTTAGCTATATACGCTCTTATCCCTACCATATCACTTTTGGATTTCTATGTCTGAATGTTTTCATTTCTTTGTTAACAAAGTTTCTGTGTCTCCAGGGAAGTTTTGCCAACATATACTATCAGGTACCCGCGGAGACTGCTCCGAAGGTTTGGCCTAGTTCTGCCTGCCTCGGACTTGAAGAATTTTTTATTATTTTTCATTACTCATATTTCTTAATTTTGCATCATTCAATGAAAAATCAATGAGATAGATTGCTCGAGGTACGCACGATGGTATAGAAGGTTTAATACAGCTGGCGCAGGGCCACTGACAGAGGGGGTGTAGTGAGGGGGGGGGGGGGGGGGGGCAAAATCCCCGAGCTAAGGTGACTACTGGGGGTTTAGGCTACCTGGGGCATACGTTTGCCCTGGGGCCCGGTTTGGCTCTCGGCGGGCCTGAGCTGGTGTGAGTAGTCTCATGTCAATTAGGATTGATTAATTAATTGCCATTTCTATTGGAATTATCTTATCAGAAAACTAGTTTCCAGTGTTAAACATTCTTCATCAGTTCAGAAGTCCGCTCTGCCTCCTCAGCGTGTTTTTTTTTTAGTTTTTTAAACTATAATTTTTATTTTATATTTGGTTTACAACTATTGTGCATATAAGATTTATTCTTTACTGTTCAGTCATCTTAGTTTAAGGGATTTTATTCTACATAATTATTCATTTTCAGGATTTTTATTTTATCTAAAGTATTTTAAAAATATGATAGAGGATATGTTACCATCAAATCAAATAAATTAAGGTCTATTGCAACATATTCTGATTAATATAGAATACGTTTTTCAGTCGCAAGAGTTCAACACACTAATCTTCGAAATTAAAGTGATATTCTCGTTATTGATATGAGTCGTCTGAAACATATAATATCTACAGTCTAAAATAATGGATTGATGTAGTGATAAGATAAACGTATATTTGTCCAAGTTGTCACTCCTACGCTGTGGTAGCCATTAGGCAATATAATGCTAGGATAAAACTGTATTATATAAGTTCATAGCAGGGTGCGTTCCTGCTTTAGTCTTGGTTTGCCATTATGCACCGACCAATCATCCCGGATCTAGAATCCAATTTAATTTTTTCTGTTTCCTCTCTTATGGGAATATTTCCGTTCAAGTTCGTTGATGGAAAGCTTAAGATGGACCACCGTAGACTTATATATTCTCTAATGATAACAATTTCGATCACAACAGCTTATTGCGGTATTATAGGGCACCGCATGTATTTGTTTAGAATTATTTACTCCGCTGAAGTCTTTAACCATATAATAACCAATTCATTTTATTTGTCCCGATCATGTACCTTTATTTCACTTCTATTCTGTCTATACCGCCACCGGGATACAGTGGTTGAAATTGTTCATACCCTGGACACAATGGAAAAGAAGTTTAGAAAAATGGAATTGAAAACAAAGAAGAAACCTACTCCGGTATATGAAATATTTGCCCCCATTTTCTTTGGAATCGTATTTTACTCCTCGGATAACACATTGGGAAACATTCCCGTTGCATTATCTTTCACCATGATGATCTCAGGAATGGCCTTAAGTTGTAGCCAGTTCAATTTTTTTGTAGATACTATTAACGCTTTTTATGAATCAAGTACGTCTTTTCTGAAAAGAACAGAAGATACGTTCACCTTCAAGAAGTGGCTAACTGTAGAAAACCTTGTGGACGCTGTAAACCAATTGGTTTTGACTGCAAGTAAGATCAACGCTATTTATGGACCAGCATTACTATCAGCTTCAGTTGTTTGTTATATTTCTATCATCAACCATTTGTATTTTATGTACCAAAATACCATGACTGGAGATGAGATATGGATACGTCATGCAGTTGGTGACTTCTTCATGTTCATATATCACGTTTTATTTATTTGGCGTTTGTCTTATTCTGCAGCTGTGATTCTTCTTAAGGTTCGTATCTAATATAATTTATATCAATATTATGCTATGTGGTAGGGGTTTACTAACCCTGTAGAAGTACACTTAAAAAATCTGCTAGAAAAGGTACCCTCGGGCAGGGGAGGATCGGGAATTTTCGGCCCACCGGACAAATGCTCTTGACCGGCCAAACCTTCCCCTTCCCCCCATCACATCCACAATAGATAACCCTGTTCACAATATGAACTTCAATTCTAAACATACTCACTCTTTCAATTTATGAGGGCGTCGAAAGGATGTAAATAATGCTAAAGCATACAATTTAATTCAAACAACAATTTTATTATAATTTTACCAAAATGATGGAATGATTTTAAGAAACTTTCTATATTTTACAAAACTTGATACGAAGCAGTGTTTACTTAGACCAGTGATGGGCAAACTACGGCCCGCGGGCCAAGTGCGGCCTTTCGGGCTAGCCAATCCGGCCCGCGACATGGTCACACACAATTACACATAAGACAAAATTTATTTTCTGCAAGGCTAGAATTATTGTTTTCTTTTCGTGGCGTTCCGGATCTTCTACCGTTGTACCACATAAGTCGAGTGTAATGAGATAAAGTCAAAAATAAAGTTTATTAGTTGTAAAACTTTGTTTTGTCCAATTTTTTCGGTCCGCCTAGATATTTTTCTATTTCATCCGGGCTCTCCCCTTAAAAAGTTTGCCCATCTCTGACTTAGACAATGCACATCAAGAAATTTCGCTTTTAAGGGGGCCAAATAGAGCCTCAAGTCTCGAGTGGATTTTTTTTTTTATAAAGATTTAGTTTTCCTATAACCGATAAAACGTAAGTATTTACTTTTTCCCCTTTCTTTCCCGGCCCCACTGGCCCTTTTCCTGTCCGGCCCACCGGGCGATTTCCCGGTATCCCTGTGGCCCGATCCGCCCCTGCCCTCGGGTACTGTTGTGTTAAAGGTAGTTTGTGTTGCTATGGGGGTTCTATAAAATACTGTATTAATATTAAATATACCCCTGAGGTTTTCATAGCCCCCAACTAATGTCTCACGTATTACCTTTATTGGATTCTAACCAGCACGTGTAAACCAATTCTGTTACATGTAGTGGCATTGATTGTCATATATACTCGTATTATTTGTCAAATAAGTTAGTTCTATTAAATGTTTTGGAATGGTTACCTAGCAACCAATAACCGCATTTTTATTACCTTCTGTTTTGTATTATTATTATGGATTCAATTTTTGTATTATGTTGTAGGGTAACAAAGAGTAATAACAATTATTTAAAATATCGATTGATATATTTTGTCATATGTGTAAATCAGAAGGTTTATATTGTTTACAAAGTAATGTGTGAAATAAAACTGAATAAAAAGTGAAGTGATATTTATTTAACTAAAATTTCTAAAATCTCTGAAGATATAAAGACAGCATCAAAGTTATTGTGTGAACAAATAAATGATTACTGTTTATTACCCAATTGTTTATATTCTGAAGATAGAAATAGAATAAATGGCAAGGAGGATGGGATTAAACGAATTAGCAGAAGTTTATAGTAAGTAGCTCATTATCCATGGCAGAGGATTTAGTGAGGTTATTAGTGGATGCTCTGCAGCAGCTCTAGCCAGCGGCGCCTATCCAGCATACTCAACCAGCACAGCATCCTGCTGCAGACATTCATGGCCTCATTTTACAGCCTTTTGACGAGAGTCAGGAAGTTTTCTCTTCCTACATTAAGGGGTTAGAGAATTTTTTTAAGCTTAAGAACATTACCGGCGAGGACATGCAAGGTCCAAATTTTACTCAACTGTCTCAGCCCTAAAACGTTTCAAACTTTGATCTCACTCACAGCTCCTCAACGTCCCGATGAGAAGACTTTCCAACAACTCAGTGACCTTCTGGTTGAGTTGTTGAAATCGCCAAGTGATATTGCAGAACAACATAGGTTCGTTCTTAGGGTCCAACACAAGGGTGAATCTATAGCTAGTTATGTAGAAAACATACGTAAAATAGCTAATACTGTAATTTTGATTGCCCCTACTGTAATGTGTCCATTAGAAATGCACACCTTAGATCTCAATTTGTCAGGGGTGTTTACGAGAACGTATTCTGCAAAAAGGCTCTAAAACTACGTTCGAGGAGGCTGTAAACATCGCTTTAGCAATCGAGTCAACAAAAGTAGACAGCAGAGAGATGAGATCAACTGCTAGCATTCCGGTTCACAAGGTGGGTTGTAAAAACCCTAAGGAAGAACAAACTATTAGTAAAATGCCGAGGAGTTTACGCGTATGCTGTTTCCGGTGTGGCAGTGGTGACTCCGAGGCACGAGCTGTAAGGCTAGGAACAAAACTTGTTATAAATGTAAAAAAGTTGGTCATTTAGCGAAAGTGTGTCTCAGTAACACATACATTAGAAAGAAACGACAAGTCAAACCAATTGAAAATCGTTTTACGTCTCCTACTTCATCAGAATCTTCTCATGATCAAATACATTTTATTAAACAAATCGGTGGGAAACCTAGAGACAAGATGATGGTGGAGCAGTTGGACGGCCGGCCAGTACAACTTAAACTAGATACTGGGGCAGCTGTTTCTAACACTTGCCAGAAGCTCCTGCCAAATAAGAAATTATTGCCTACCAATTTGAAATTACCAAAGGTCCATCCCGCTGTGTTAACCGACAGAAGACGCTCTCGACTCTCAAAATTGTTTTCCCACATTGATTCCACTGCTTTCAATCTAAGTCTTCACAGTTGGTAGTTTTAAGCTCTACGAATGTTTCAATTCCATTATATTTGAAAAACAATTGTAGATAAATTTTCTTTTTCTAGTTACAGTTTGTCAAATTTGACATACGTTACTATTTACCTTTACCTTAAACAAAGCGAAACGTATGATGAAATTTTGGTTACGTACGTTAAATTTGAGGTCCCATTTGTTAAATTCTTTACTGGAAACTGAATCAAAAGCATAATTCTGACAAGTTAAAAACCCTTTATCAAACGTCAAGTTATTAGAAGTCTTTTCTCTTAAAATTCAGTTAACAATTAAGGAAGTGGAAATTTGACGAACAGACTCAGATATATATTCTCAAGAAGTGTGGTAACATTGTAGCATGACAACTAAAATGAATTAGTAACTTTTTTTTTAAGGTTGCATGGATTTTTCGGAAAGCTAAATTGCCATTTTATTTGAAAATGGCCCATATATCAGTACTACATAACATAAAATATCACTAATGGTAAATATTAGGACAATATGAAATGGATTTCATATAAATTTAGCCACTGCTGCTTTTTATTTTTTGATTTAGGTATTTATTTTTTATTAATGGACACTTTTATATTTCAACAATATTCATTTAGACCAAACTTTTATTCTTTATTTTTCATTATTTATATTTCTTAATTTTGCATTATTCATTGAAAAATCAATGAGATTGCTTGAGGTACGCACGATGGTATAGAAGGCTCAATAAAATTAGGATTGATGAACTAATTGTCACTTCTATAGGAATTATTTTATTTGAAAACTAGTTTCTAATGTTAAATATTCGTGATTAGTTCTGAGGAGGAAAAGACTTTTGAACTGATGATGAATGTTTACCACTGGAGAGTAGTTTTCAAATAAAATAATTTTAATAAAAGGGGCAATTAATTCATAAATCTTAATTGCCAATCACCAGCTGACTGTTACTATTAAATAACTTTTCTATTAGAAATTATTTCAAGTAGTGGGATATGTTTTTGGATAACATCCATTCGTAAATTAAAATAATATTCTCGTTATTGATGTGAGTTGTCTGAAACATATAATATATATTGCCTAAAATAATGGATTAATGCAGTGATAAGATAAACGTATATTTGTCCAAGTTGTCACTCCTACGCTGTGGTAGCCATTAGACAATATAATGCTAGGATAAAACTGTTTTATATAAGTTCATGGCCGGGTACATTCTTGCTTTAGACTTGAGCTGACATCATGCACCGACCAATCATCCAGGATATAGAATCCAATTTAATTTTTTTTTTTCTGTTTCTTCTCTTATGGGAATATTTCCTTTCAAGTTTGTTGATGGAAAGCTTAAGATGGACTACCGTAGACTTATATATTCTCTAATGATAACAATTTCTATCACAACTGCTTATTGCAGTATTATAGGGCACTACATGTATATGTTGAGAATTACTTACTCCGCTGAAATCTTTAACCATATAATAACCGGTTCCTTTTATTTGTCTCATTCATGTACCTTTATATCACTTCTATTCTGTCTATACCACCACCGGGATACAGTGGTTGAAATCGTTCAAACTCTCACATAATAGAAAAGAAGTTTCGAAAAATGGAATTGAAAACAATGAACAAACCTATTCCGGTATATGAAATATTTGCTCCCATTTTCTTTGGAATCGTGTTTTATTCCTCGGATAACACATTCGGAAACATTCCTGTTGCATTATCTTTCACCGTGATGATTTTAGGAATGGCCTTAAGTTGTAGCCAGTTCAATTTTTTTGTAGATACTTTTAGCACTTTTTATGAATCAATCATGTCTTTTCTGAAAAGAACAGAAGATACGTTCACCTTCAAGAAGTGGCTAATAGTAGAAAACCTTGTGGACGCTGTAAACCAATTGGTTTTCACTGCAAGTAAGATCAACGCTGTTTATGGGCCAGCATTACTATCAGCTTCGGTTGCTTTTTATATTTCTTCCATCAACCATTTGTATTTTATGTACCAAAATATCATAACTGGAGATGAGATATGGATACGTCATGCAGTTGGTGACTTCTTCATGTTCATATATCACGTTTTATTTATGTGGCGTTTGTCGTATTCTGCAGCTGTGATTCTTTTTAAGGTTAGTATCTAATATAATTTATATCAATATTATGCTATGTTGTGGGGGGTTTCTAACCAGCACGTGTATACCATCTCTTTTATATGTAGTAGCATTAATTATTACTGTTAATGTGTATAGATTATTTAATATCTCGATTCTATATCTAGGAACTTGAGAATAAATTTACTACCGATCTATCTTAGGGTCAGTACACAATTGACGAAGTTATATTTATTACCAACTAATGACAAGGGTACTTATCTTACGAGGTTACGGTCTAAGGCGGCTTCTAGAGGTTGGTCTTCTTCCATCACATTGTGTCTCCTCTCTATCAGATCTTCATCCTCTCCAGGCCCCATCCCAGAGATCAACTCTCCCAGATCCAGCATCTCTTGAACCTCCAACCGTCTATCAAACTCTCTATCCATTGTCCATTCCCTGCCTCCAACTCTCCTTCGTTTTCAGGGCCACAACTATATGCACCCTTATCCCTACCATCTCACATTTGGATTTCTTTATCTGAATGTTTTCATTTCTTTGTTAATAAAGTTTCTGTGTGTCCAGGGTAGTTTTGCCAACATATACCATCAGGTACCCGCGGCGACTGCTCCGAAGGTTTGGCCTAGTTCTGCCTTCCTCGAACCCTGCTTGAAGAATTTAGAGCTTAACTCCCCATAAATCTGGCATCATAAAGTCCCGCCCCTCTTTCATCTTGCCGTCTTATTATTAGTGTTTAATACAAATTTATAGTTGCCTACCCATAATACTTTGCAGGGCGTATAATGTTTGTTTTTCCGCTACTATTTACGAACTATTGGATTTTGGTGCCTCGTATTGCCGTCACGGCTTCAACCGCTCTCATATGGGTGATCATCAAACAATGGCCAATTTTGTTATGGTATTTTTGAAACTTTTTGATGTGAATTGAAAAAAAAAAAACAAAACAAAAATTTTGGTAATACTAGGACTTACCACAACAAATCTAGCATTATAGCAGCTCATGATCGTCGCTTGAAATTTGGAAAATTCTATCTAAAATTTCAATGCCACTACAATGACTTCTTAGTTAGTTGTTTTATTTACTTTTTTTGAAATTTTCTATACAATTTTACCCCACCGTACTAATGTGACCCCATTTTACGGTAACTATTGTGTATATAAGTTTTATTTTTTATTGCTCAGTTATCTAAGTATAAGGGATTTCAGTCTAAATACTTATTCATTTTAGGATTTTTATTTTATCTGTATTATTTTGAAAATATGTTACCATAAAATCAAAATAAACAATGTTAACGCCATTAGGATAAACTGTATTTTTTTTTATTTATTTATGTATAGTGGTTGCAGTAATTTTCAATCCAGTTCAATTTGAATTAATAGACAATATATTATTGGTGAGGCGAGCGATATAGGAGGTCGCTGCTGCGGCTGTAGGCTTTGGCTGCCGTTACCTAGCAACGGCCATATGATAGCCCAACTTGATAATTAGTTGTTTATAGTGCGATATAAGATGGCGTCATTGTCAAGACGCTGTTTTCATCATTGATCGTTTGAATGTAGACGTGGACCCACTAGCTCTTCGACCTCTTTCAAGAGGTGCAGCGTTCACGACATCTTGCGAAGGTTCTTCACTCATCGAGACCATCTAGATCATCACCATGTCGTTGCGGTTGTTACCAGTCATAGTCACCCCGCTCCCTCAGCTAAGCTCTTCACCAATAATATCATATCTTTTTATTTTATTTATTTATATTTTAGTTTTCTTTAGTTATTTAATTGGCTATAATTTTCATAATTTTTATTAATAGTTTACTTTAAGTTTTAATTCAAAAGGTTCAATTATTATTTGTTATTTAATTCATTGTTTGTAAATAGTTAATGTTTTTTTTCTTTATAGTAAACATATTATACATGTTTGGTGTATAGTTTCAGTTTTCTCAAAATAGATACTAATATTCGGAACCTTAGTTTATTTATTTATTTTCCTTTTCTTTATTTTATTTTAGTTTTTGGAGCCTCATTCTAGAGACCCTGTCAATTTTGCGGGGGCTCCAACAAACATAAATAAATTAAGATCTATTGCACCATATTCTCATTAATATACATTATGTTTTTCAGTCAAAAGAGTTCAACACACTCATCTTCGAGCTCATGATTGAAGACAGAACTGATCAATTCATAAAAAATGTATGTATAATAATGATTGTATTTTACAGATTTTGATTCTCAAACAAGAATTTTTTTTTTTTTCTAATCCGCACCATTTAACTGTAATCAGATCTTCATTATCATGATTGGAAACTAATATTTTCTCTTTATTAGATATTGAAGTTGAAATAAAAGGGAATTTTTTTTTAGAATCAAAAATTTACATATTTATATGTAATTTTTTTATTTATTTAATATTATAGCATATTTTCAGAGGAAAGTATTGATCAAGTTTTGATTTTCTCACCCTTTATGTTTTTTGTGTTGCTGAACACGGATTTGAAGTTTGTGGGCAAAAATGTTGTCCGCAACTTTGTTTTGTTGTCACTTCTTGACCAAATGTTGGCAATTGTTTTCTGTATTTTCGACTATATCTCGAAGAGTAAGTTTTTTTTATTTATTTAATTTTATTTTTGCTAAAGTCACTATTTACACATTTAACGTAGAAAATATTTTCCAAATTTTTGATTCCTAAAATATTTTCATAAGACCAACAGTTTTGCCGATAGAGCTCATCATATGCCGGACAGTCGAAATTTCACGGTTTTCGAAACTATTGGACGTCAATGATGTCGAACTCATTGAAATAAATTCAGGAATGCAAGAAATACAAAATTAGCTATGTATATATAGCTCGTGTATACGCGGTCCGTCAATTTCGCCTTATAAAAAAACTTTAAGAATCAAAAACGAAGGAAATACTTTATATTTTAATTGTGCAAATAGTACTTTTGCGAAAAAAAAAAAGCTTTGTTCCGAGTCGATAAAACAGAAAAAGTGCCAACCATTTGGTTAAAAAATTACTTAAAAAAAAAAAAAAAAAAATTGCCCGGAAACTTCAAATTGTTCAGCGACCCGAAAAACATGAAGGGTGAGAAAATGAAAACTATAGCAAAATTTTCTTAAGAGCCCACTTTTTTTTTTTTTTTTTTTTTTTTTTTTTTTTTTTTTTTTTTTTTTTTTTTTCTTTTGATGATATAAGATCATTTCCTACTTTAAGGAAATATTTCTTGTCAACCAGGGTAGTAGTGTCTTTATAATTATTTATAAGAGAAATAGTAGTTATTAAAACTTTGTTTTTACGTAATTCTCTATTTTTTTTTTCATCTGAATTATTTTTTAAAATGATAAATAGCAACATTAACATCCACTCAATCATTTATTAGGACAAGCTAACACTCCATATTGCAATGAAGAGAGAGGTGGTGTTCAATGCTTGTGGATTCTTTAACGTGGACTATACCCTTATACATACTGTGAGTATTTGTTAATTTATTTTTTATTTAATCCAGTTATCGTTTGAATTCCATGATAATTGCTTACAATGTAATCCAAAGTGTTGCCACAAACATACATTTAGTCCAGTCAATGAGTGGTGAAATGAGGGGTGTATATAAAAAAGTGTATATAAGGGGTGTATATAAAAGTGTAGGTGGATATACAAAGCAAATGCAAGAGGAATTAAAGAACCTTAAAATGTCAGAAACCGACTGTTTGGATAGAGAGCTGTTCCGAAAAACAATAAAAAATCTCACTACAATTAGCAGAGAGAAAAAGAGGGGTACAATGTGGTCCAGGGTAAGAAGGGAGAGACATTCAAGAATAATGAAGCTAAGATGGGAAGAAAGAAAGTCGAGAATCCCAAAGAAGCCTAAACAGTGATATTCGCGTGGTCCTTGGGGCCTATACGTGAACAAAAAAAACAACAAAAATTATAATTTAAAAAAATAAGAAAAACACGCATTTTATAAAAAAAACCTATCTAAAAAGTTAAGTGTGATAAACAATTTTCAGCAGTCAGATCTTTTCATTTTTAGAGCTTAAGGTTCGAAGCTAATTTTCCATTACTATTCGTGGTTTGTTTGCAATTTTAATACAGTTTATCCAAAATCAACCAAAAATTTTTCGTTTTTTGACATATCTCAGTGTAGGAATGAGAACAGTTCTACTTTAAAAATCCTATCTTGTACAAAATGATCTAAAACTTTTAGTATATAACATTTTTTAATTGTTGTTTGACATGGCTAAAACTAAAATTTTTTAGAAATTGTACAAAATTCGTCGATGTTTGACAATCGATAATCAAATTCAGTTTAAGGAATATCTTTAGACGCGCACTTTAATAAACTTTAGTTTTGTATATATATATATATATATATATATATATATATATATATATATATATATATATATATATATATATATATATATATATATATATATATTTATTTATTTTTATTTATTTATTTATCGCGATACAGGCCAACAGTGGACCACGCGTATATCATTTTCAGGTTTTCTTCCTTTCTGCCCAAATTCTTTTCATTTTTTCGCCCATTTCCCTCTTTCTTTCCTCCGTCCATTTCTTACTTTCATGCTTCTTCTTCTCCGCTACAAGAACTTTTATATTTTTATATAAAATATTTATTATATTTTTAACCATTTTTCCGAATTTATCCTTATCTTTGTAGTCTCCCTCCGTGATACCCAATTTTTTAACTTCCTCTTTCATTTGCTCTGGGTAACCTTTTATATTTTTCAATTTCATCACTTTATCAAATATTTGTTTGTTTAATCTATTGCTATTCATTCCTTTCATGTGTCCGAAAAAATTTAATCTCCTTTTCCTCATCGATGATTCTAAGTCATCCAATTGTTCGTAAAGGTCATCGTTCTTTTTTAATCGATATTCTTCCCCTACTTTTCTCGGTCCGTATATCATTCTCAATATCTTTCTTTCCGTCCTTAACAAGGTTTCCATATTGGTAAATCCCATAGTCTCTACCCCGTAGAGAATCACAGGTTTTATGACTGTTTCATAGTGTCTAATTTTGGCTTTTATGGAAAGATTTTTTTTATTATAAAAACTCCTGACTGAGAACTTTAATCTATCCAATTTTACCCCTCTACTATGCGTTGCTTGCAAGTCTCCCCCATTGTAGTTCACAAGTTCCCCCAAGTATTTAAATTGATTCACCAACTTGATTTTACCCTATTTTGTCTCGATTTTTCCATTTTTTTTCCTTGTCATTCGTCATTATTTCGGTTTTTTCGAATGATATTTGTATATATATATATTTTTTTATTGAAAGCATTTTTTTTTATGTTTTTTCAAAAATCTGTAAAAAGTTTAAATTTTTTGCCTCCCAAACATTTTCTTCTTATCAAATTTAGATTCATTTTTTATATTTTATTCTCAGGACCCACCTGGTCCTTATTAAAACGTAAAACCTACTTCACCTTTTGCAAGGCAGACCTCCCTTTTGCGGGTAATTTAACTAGACTAAGTGAGAACAGAACAAAGTTGTGCGATTATTGTATTATTTTCAAATTTATCAGATTGCTGGAAATCAGTGAAAATTTCGATGAAAGATTCCGTTGCATACAGGTGAAATTAATAAAAGCGTATTACAAAATTATGATACTTTCATTCTATATGTATCAGCACACTCGGCCTGGGGAACCCCGAATCGAGGCTGTTCTCCCACTTATTGGGAGTCAAGGCCAGACCCGAAGAGATCCCAGAGCTGCTCTCTCAGCTGCATCACTGGTAATATCCAGTGGAGGCTGAGAGGGAGCGCTATAGCCACAGATGCTCAGGAAGCTGGTCATTACCAAGATAATAAAAATTAATAAATAAACTTTCAGAATATTTTTGTTTACTTCAATTTTGTAAATAAAACATGCTTGGAAAGGCTTGGGAGTTTTTCTTCAAGCTCAAAACTATCTTCTGCCTATTAAATTATTTTTCCTGAGACAAATCGGTCTTGGTTTAAACTAGAGCTTTTTAAATTCCCCTTTCGTTTTTCAATTTTTTTTTTTTTTATGTATAATAAAATAACAATTCTTTTGTTATTTGCTAAACTAGTATTCATTTTCTTTCAGATGATCGCCTCTGCTGCGACATACTTGGTCATTCTGATCCAGTTCGGTGAACCAGTGACCGTCGGTCAGGACTCTTTACTAACTTCAATGATCAACCTCACCACCACACAACCTTCCCAATCTATAACCACTTAGATTTGAGCTGTTCTGATTAGTGTACTGTAGATTAGCTTTTAGGCTGTAATAAATTAGATTAACCAAGGAGAATCCTAGAAATTATATGTTACTTTATTTCTCAATGACCCAATAAAAATATTTTTTTTTTTTTGTAAATGGCTCAATTTATTTTTCAGCCAATATATTTATCTCTCTTTTTAAATGTCAATTTTTGTTTAAATTAATTATCTCATCATTAGATTATTGTTTAGGTTAGAGACATTACAATGTTTCTATTCGGGATTTAAGGTAACAAATAGGCGTTCCTCAAGGAAGTAGCCTAGGTCCAATCCTCTTCATGGTGTATACAGCTAGATCCTGTGGTTGGCGCTTGTACTTGAAGGAAAGTAATATTTCTATATCCTATCTTTAGTATAACTTTAGCTATTTTAGGTGATATAGTTTCAAATTCAATAAGTTTTGTTTCCATTTTTTGTTTAAGATGATACCCATCCCGTAATTGCTTTTAACCACTTCTGAGTGCATTAAGATAATTCCTTCCTTAGTTTCTGCTAGTGTCTCGTAGTTTCTTCTGTTTTCCGAGAGACCTATGAGATCCCACTTTATTTCTATTAAAGATTCTTCTAGTCTCTGTCTTTCTTCCGTTTTAAGAGTTCTGGTGTTGAGGGTTCCCAGGTAGAATATTCTGTTCATCTGATGTTTTTGCTATTAGGGAAGTAAAAATAACAAAATATAAATATATAAAACACCAAATCCATATAAAAAGTAAATTTGTTAACTTATAGTATACTTTTTCACATAAAAAAAAAAGTATACTATAAGTATACTTTATACTCACAGAGAAGAGGGAATAAAACATTACTGTATAAAACACTAAATAAATGTTATAACTGATATTTTTAACTTCTGTTTCACTTTCTTATATTTATATTAAAGCGGAATAAGAAAATATAAATATATAAAACAACAAACAATATCACCCACGTTGAAAAAAATAGAAAGTTTACAGGAGAGGTTATAAATAAACCAATATTGATAAATGTAAAACTTGAAGTGAATCTTCAGAATCGATCAGCAAGAGTGCTGCGAAGTTCACCAATCGGTGGAGCAGTGGTTCGATATAGTTACCGATTATCAATGCTTCTATCATAATTCCATCACTTAAGTTATAATTGATGTAATTTAGAACTTTAAATTATAACAACAACCCTATGTATAGGGAAATATGCAATTATAAAAAAGCAAGCCCGGAAGATTAGATGCAGTTTCAGTCGAATTTTAAGAAAATCAGAGTTGTGAGTCGTCTAATAGTCTCAAGCGGGAATTACTTGAATGTGTTTATACAGGACAAAACACTACCAGGTATGCAAGTTTAAAATGTCGTTTTAATTCCAATAGAATGCGCTCTTAGCCTATTGAAGGATTTGCTTATCTCTAAACGCTATTTTGTTTGTTAGTCATTTGTTAAAAAAGTCAGTTGTTTTTAAGTCGTTTACGTGGACGTATCATACCTTTCTTTGGTGTTAAAAATGTCTAATTTTAAGCCAAATAAAGAGCATTTGCGGCATGTCATGATTTTCTTATTTAATCAAAAGAAAAAGGCATCTGAATGTCTTCGAATTCTTGTTGAGACTTATGGCGATGTTGCTCCAACCGTCAGGACATGTGAACGTTGGTTTCAAAGTTTCAAACGTGGTGATTTTGATGTTACTGATCAAAAACGAGAAAATCGACCAAAAAAGTTTGAGGACTTCGAATTGCAATCTTTATTAGACGAAGACAATACCCAAACCCAACAAATGATGGCAGAACAGTTGAATGTCACTAGGCAAGCCATTTCCGATCGCCTGAGAGCTATGGGAAAGATTCAAAAGGTTGAAAAATGGGTTCCACATGAATTGGACGAACGACAGATGGAAAACAAAAAAAAACGAAAAACTGTGTGCGAAATGCTGCTTTTACGCCACGAGTGAAAGGGTTTTTTGCATCGAGTTGTAGCTGGCGATGAAAAATGGATTTATTTTCAGAATCCCAAACGAAAAAAATCATGGGTAACGCCAGGACAACCATCCACATCGAGTGCAAGACCGGATCGTTTTGGGAAGAAGACAATGCTGTGTGTGTGGTGGGATCAGAAGGGAGTAGTCTACTACGAGCTTCTCAAACCCGGCGAAACAGTCAATACCGAGCGCTACCGACAACAAATGATCAATTTGAGTCACGCATTGATCGAAAAACACCCAGAATGGGCTCACAGGCACGCCAAAGTCATTCTTCAGCATGATAACGCTCCTGCACATTCAGCCAGATTGACTAAGGAAACGATTTCTTCGCTTGGTTGGGAACTCCTACCCCACCCGCCGTATTCACCTGACCTGGCGCCTTCTGATTATCACCTCTTCTCATCGATGGGACACTCATTGGCGGAGCAACACTTCAACAATTTCGAAAACGTACGAAAATGGCTCGATGAATGGATTTCAAATAAAGATGAAGCATTCTTTTGGAATGGTATCCATATATTGCCCGAGAGATGGACAAAATGTGTAGAAAGCGAGGGTCAGTACTTTGAATAAAATATATTATACTTTTTTTTAAATTACTGTGTATATATTTTAAGAAATAAACGACATTTTAAACTTGCATACCTGGTAATTATTATATCCAACGAAGCCTGCATGGGTTGTGGTAGTTTGGTGTCGGATCCCTCGAGTCATTTTCTTACTCAGTACATCAAATTTGAAGAGCACAGAAACAAATTCTTAGGTACATATATTTCTGAATCATTGACTATAGAGGAAATCTTAAATGTAGATAGTATTTCTATATTACACTGGCGAGGACATAGACGATGACAGTGGAAGTCATCGTCTGTGTCCTCCCAGTGTGGTTCGGTGGCCCTGAAGAAGACCTGCAAGGCAGGTCGAAACGTTGGCACGTACCAAGGAATTCCTTCTTAAACGTGGTGTTCCTCTTTAACTGTATCCATAAATAGACTATATTATTTTGTAAATGTTGTGCCATTGATTGAAAAGCTAAATGTGTTTATTTTTTGGGATAGGGTTCTAAGTATGGTCTTATTATGTTCTCTTAATCATAATTAAAGGTATTAATGGCTAAATATGACTTGGTGGGAAGTTGTAAAGATGTAAATGTGTATACGTTATTATTGCATTGATCTTGTTACTAAGTTGATAATTATTTTCTTTTTAATGGAAAAGTGTCTAAACTATTTATATATTTAAAATATGTTTGTAGT
Source organism: Euschistus heros (assembly GCA_003667255.2). NCBI lineage: Eukaryota > Metazoa > Arthropoda > Insecta > Hemiptera > Pentatomidae > Euschistus > Euschistus heros. The sequence continues at coordinate 1,372,423 of RCWM02000296.1, forward strand.
ACTTATATACGAGGTGTGATCAAAAAGTTCTAGGACTTTTTATATACTATGGGAATGCAATGTCTCACAGCGATGCGGTTGGCAGTATTGTATTGCCTGACTCAACAGAAACACAGCTGTGTTTGCAGATCAATCATAACATCACTGAAAGTAACATTAGCACAGTTTGTTTGAGGTTAGTTTTATATAGTTTGTTTATTTCGTTTAATAACGTCACTTTATGCTGCTATGGCTAATCGGACGATGCTACAGTGGGAGTCCTAAATTTTGCCTATCCAGGTATAATTAGGATAGGGATCTTTAACGAGTACCTGACATCGTACAGGCTCGGGACCCCCATTTTACGTCCCTTCCGAAGGACGGCATAGCTAAGGATTTTTTTACTCCCTTTAAAAAATCCTAAGGTCATCTGCCGGGCTGCGAACCCGCGATCTTGGGTTTAGTAGGTTGCTATGCTAACCACTACACCACAGGTGACCCCTAGTTTTATAGAGTTTGGCTATTTTATGAAAATGAATGTGAAAGAAGAGCAACGTGTTTGTGTGAAGTTTTGTGTGAAACTGAACAAAACGTTTTCTGAAACCTTTTTGATGTTACAAGAGGCTTTTGGTGAAGATCAGTGGTTCAAGATCTGCCATCAGTGGTTCAAGAGGTTTAAAGAAAGCACGCCAAGTCAAATCAAATGTGAAGGTTATGCTTACGGTTTTCTTTGACTGTAAAGGTGTTGTCTACTATGAATTCCTTCCACAAGGTCAAACAATTAATCGTTTTGTTTATCTTGAAACCCTCAGAAAATTGCGTAATGCTGTGAGAAGAAAGAGACCTGAGCTGTGGCAAAGTGGTGATTGGGTCCTTCACCATGACAATGCTCCACTCTGCATTTGTTATCCGTAACTTTTGTGTAAAAAACGCAATGACTGTCATTCCTCAACCCCCCTACTCACCTGACCTGGCTCCAGCCGACTTTTTTCTTTTCCTGAAGCTCAAGAGGCACCTGAAAGGACGAAGATTTCAAACAGTTGACGAAATTAAAGAAAAAACAACGGAGCTGCTAAACAACTTTACAAAAGAAGAGTTTTCTGGGGCCTTTGATCAGTGGAAACACCGGTGGGAAAAGTGTGTAGCTTCCCAAGGGGAGTACTTCGAAGGAGACAAATTTGAATAACCTAAATGTTGTATGAATGAATGTATAAAAATTCAGTCCTGGAACTTTTTGATCACACCTCGTAATTTATTCTTATTCATACAAATTTCTAGCGCTGCTAGACAAAAAAGAATTGTTTTGTTTCGTATGTTATTTAGTGATTTCCTTCCAGCAGTAACCCTGTTGGAAGGGATTTTATTTTTTTCTTTACACACCTTACTTGTTCAAAGTACACAATGTACATGTAATTTTTATTTTTTGATATGATTCTTATTTTACATATACATATAGATAGTACATTTGTCGAAAGGTTAATATAAAAAACAACAACAGGAAAATGAAATGAAATAAAGAACAATATAAAATAAAATAAAAACCTCTATTTTTACGATGGAATTTTAAGAAATAATTTAAAATCTTCAAACATTGACCATCCACCGGCTAATGTCCTTGTGAGTGGAACGGAACTTGGAACTGGTTCCATCTTCGAACCGGTTTGGAGCGAAACGAGCTACCTAAGTTTTTCGTTCCAACTGGAACGAAAACCGAAGCCATAAGATCTCCGGTTTCGTTCCGTTGATGTAGATGGGGTATAGATAGATACCATCTCCCATTTTGTTCCAGCCAAGGTCGTTCCGAATGATCTCTCTCCCTCACTTGATCCCTTCCATCTGCTCAGAGCCCTACAGCCGTTGATATTATTGCTCAAAATAAACCGCTTTCTGTGAAATTTTCTGTTCTACCGACAGAGCCCTGCTACTTCTTTCCGGTTCAAATAAATTTGGTTTTTAAGAATCAGAATCAAGCTGAACATGTGCCATTTTCTTATCAGATTTTCGTATTATGATCTAGAAAATCTTCTGTTTCCTCTTTACTCAAGTCCAAATTTTTATTTGATCGTCCGGTTCTTTTTTCTTCGTCATCTAGTTCTGCAAAATGTGAGGAATATATTCCAATTTTATAGGTTTCCACCAAATCAAAACATTCGGAATACTATCGCTGACTAAGATAAACAAAAGCAAAAATGCAAAAGAATCCTACGTACATTTTATCGAATCCAGCTGATTGCCGAGAAAGGTACGAGAAAAAAAAAAAAACAAAACGAGAGCTTTAGCTTTTTATAGTTTGTGCAACACTGAGGCTAAATATTTGTTAATCAGAAAAACTATCCTCCAACCACTTTGAAAGGTTACTGACGGCAAACAGAGGAGTATCTCGCAGAATAGCTAACGCAAATTTTCTGGGAAGCTCACCGGAAGCGAAAGACAGAGAGCAAACAAATCGAGTGTTGTATAAAATACAACGGCGCGACGGGTGGAAGGTTAATTAAAAGTGAAATGGGTGGATCTATACAGGATGTGAGAGATGTTAATGCCTGTGGTTCAACAGAAAGCAGAAAGCTTGATTGAATAAAACCACTTTTAAATAATACATTTTTTAAAAATAATTATACTTAGCTATTTGAACCTTTCTAATAATATAGTAGCTATAAATTTCTTAATTATAAAATAGATGGAGATTAACAGCCCGAAGTAAGTAGGTAGTAGGTTAGTCAAACTGACGTGGAACGAAAAGTGGAACAGACCGTAAAATCTTAGTCAGTACGGCCCTTCACTAGTATGTAGAAGGTTTGTCAAACTTACGTGGAACGAAAGGAAAACTGGAACTGGTTCCAATAGTGGAACGAAACCGAAAATCTCATTCCGCTTTTAAGTCGGAACAGCCCTTCACTATCTGCCACTGGTCTACAGCTTGTGTTTTTAGCATGTGTTTTATGTGTCCTTTAGATACCAGGCTATTATGACTATATTTAGATAGACTATATATAGATACCAGACTATGTATGGTAGAGGAAGGGAAGAATCGTTTGAAGCCCCTTTTGCAGCCTTGTCAGCCAAGTCGTTCACAGCTGTTTCGGAATCCCTTTTACCCACTTCAATGAAATTTGATTGTTACCGTCAGTTGTAGGTGTATGTTATTTTCTAAAAGAAATGTCTTAAGCAAATAAATAAAAATATTGATTGATTATTGATTTATGGTTAGTTATAAATTCTAGTTTATAAGTTAATACATGGTTTGTATAAAATAATTTACACATCAAGGTTGTTTTACAGAAGGAAAAAAAAAAGTAGAATACATTTTTTAACAGTAGGGAAAAAAACTAAACCCCATACAAATAAATAAAATAAAAAAATGGCTGGGCTTCTCCATGTTAGCCATTAGAAGAGACCGTACATTGCTCAATCTAGTCACTTTTTCGGACACAAATACACATGCTGGAACTTTCGCGGCGGTCAGCAATAAATATTTATATCATATATAAATATAATAAGTCACGCAGAAAGCGGTCTGTCGCGGCAGTCTAGTCATGACCGTCTAGTCACAGCGCCATAATAATGATCAAAAATGAAAACGTATAGAAAATATGGGGGAATTTGTGTTTCTGTATGACAAACGAATGCCTTAACATGAGGAAATATACAAATAATCTTTCGTCATGCTACTTCAGTTCTCTACAGAGACGGTAGTATTCCCCCATGTTCTAGTTTTATTAATTGCAAGGAGCACCCAGTATCATTTAGTTCTACTGGTCAACTGAATATCTAGGAGAAACAGTTCTTCTTCATCACAGCTACTTATGTTCCTCGAATCATCTGCAAATTACTATAGCCGGTGGACAGAGGCCCGGGTATGGGGTGAATAGCGCCCTGGGCTGCAAACAGCTTTGGCGCCCTCCACCCCCCTCCCTGGCGAGGGGTATAGAATAGCAAAAGCAAGTTTCATTAATAAGACCACCAAAGTTGTGAGCTTTAAAGGTTTATTCAACACCAATAACAATTGAGGTTAGTACATAAGCTTTAGTAAAGGAATAAAGTTAAATAAACCTAAACAAAACATAAATAAATCACAGACTCTTTTCTTAATTTCGCTTGGGCAAAGTTTTTAACAATCTCCGAAATATTAGTCCAGATTAACATCATGTTCAGAGCACATTAACACCAGTGCATTCAGTTTTTTCTCTCGAAGAGTTAATCTCTTGGCATATTCAACTCTAGATAAAACTGAAACCCCCTTTCGGCTGAACATTTGGTGACTGAAGGTGTCAAGGAAATCCTCAGCGCTACTTTCAGTTTGGGGAAAGTGGTAGACAGCTCGTTACTTCTTATGTAATGGTAAACATCAGGTATGGTTTTCATGACTTCCAGTTCATGGTACATCTTGAAATGAGAACAATCTTTTAAAATTTCTTCAGTGATATTCTCTGAATAACACTTAACCAACTTCGTTGCAGCCTTCGCAAGACTCCTTCGACGGTGACACCAGAAGTGACAAAACTTCAAAGGGAACCGACAACACTTCAAATACTTTTTTTTCGTTTACTCAAGATTGATTTCAATGAATCAATTATTTTAAGATACACTTTAGTTCTATAAGCTGATTTTCCATCAAATTCAAATTCATTCTCATCTGTTTCATCAGGAAATATTTTGCGTTTTCTAATTCTGGAATAAGTGGGAGTTTCACATCCAAGAAAAGGAGTGGTGGGTTGTTCATATTTGTCAAATTCGTGTCTTTTTTCATCGATGAATGCTTCTAAAGTGTGAATCTGTTTCATAGGCGCTAAAAGATGCATGGTCTGCTTTTGTAAGTTGTCACTACACTTTTCAACTAAAAAAAAATGAAAATTTTTGGGAAATTTGGCGCTCTCAGCCCATATACAAAGTGGGACCTGGGTGGACACCTCTAATTCGAGCCTGCTCTGCGGAAAAACTATCTCAACACTGGATCGCTCACACAGATATCACTATCTATGTGACATAGCCTAATTGTTGACCGCCGCAAATATCGCGCGGTGACTGACCGCCGCGACAGACCGCGCCCTCTGTTCTAAGGCTTTAGTTTTGATTATAATCCCTTTGTCCTTCTACTGATTAGAATAGCTTAGGACTGCTATTAGCTACCTGGCTAATAAAACTAAAATTCACTATTCTATCATAATTTCAAAATTACTATTTTTTTTAGCTCTTTAACCACTGTGCCTCTTAGGCCTGCCGCAAGTTAGAGCGCAGCTTCATGACGTGAAGCACGGTGATTCACAGTGAGTTTCTGCGGGAGAAGAAACTGATGGTGAGCCCACCGCAAGTGGAAACGCAGTTTTATAAAGCAGTTTCAAAATGGCGAGTATGCCTGGTAGTACATGGTGTAAAGTTTATGCGAAATGACTATGAATGAGCTAGTACTGATGGATTTAAGTTCAGAATCCGAATCTGAAAAAAAGTTTGAGGATGAGGTAATAGTTACGAAGTTAAAACAAAAGAAAAATTTATATTTGGGGAGAAGAAAAATTCATAGGGAATTCGCCTTAACTAAAGAATAAAATAATGAAACATTTACCGACTATTTTCGGTTATCCTTTGACCAATTAAAAGAAGTACATGAGATATTAAAGAAACAAATCGACTGGGCACCATTTGAAATTAAGGTGGATACTATTGTTGGCGTTGTGAAGGCAGCTTGTGTATTGCACAATATATAATAATAAAAGTTTTATTCAAATGATTTAACAGTTTAGAATTGCACATATTAAATATTATTACATATTTATGTAATAAAACAATTTGGTAACGGTCGGCCTATGAGGCACCACCAAACTGGCTTGACCCGCGCTACACCGACCAGTTCGATCCTTACGCTTCACTTCCAGTTTACTTTATCGATAGTTCATTCCTATAACCTCACATGTAAACAATCACTTCTACAGTTCAACTTGGATTGTGTTGTTTAGTGTGTTATATTGATATTTAGCCTTGTTAAATGTAAATAGGTGAAACAGAAGTTAACAAAATGAATTTCATAAAGTATTAAGTGTTTTATTAATCCATGTTTTCTTATTTCCTCTTATCTAATGTGTAAAAGTGTTACAAAACTTAAGAACATTAATTTGTACATGGATTTGGTGTTTCATTTATTTATTTTACAAGCATCTACCCTAGAGGGTCATTAGCAACAACAAATATATTTTTTTTTTAACATTCAGTTAATTCAAACATAATTGGTATGTGATATTTTAAAAGTAAACATAATTATACAAAGTTATAAACATTGATAATTTCAAAAATTTAAATAAACTTTGCACAGACGTTTCACTGTCACCAAGAGCGATGTCCATCCGGTTGGCCATTCCGCAATCTTTCCTTACATCATTGTGTTCCTTGCAGTCCATTAAGATGTGCTTCACGGTCAGGGGTACATTGCAGGTCCTGCAGGTCGGTGGGTAGAGTCCCTTTAGAAGATACGTGTGCGTTATGGCTGTGTGTCCCATCCGTATCCTTGCCAAGACAGCTTCTTCGCGGCGATTTCTCCTTTCTGATGTTCTCCATACGTCAGGACTACTTTTAATTTTGCCTAATTTTTGAGCTGTTTTGTTTCACTCTGTAATCCATGATTCATATATTCTTTTTTTTATATGAATACGCCAATCCGATGCAGTCGTTTTATTGATGTGTATGACGTCTGAATTGGGTTTCAATCTTGCAGCATTTGCAGCTTGATCTGCTTCTTCGTTTCATCCGATGCCCAGATGAGAAGGAACCCAAAGAAATCTTACCACTTTGCCTGAACGTAGACATTCCTTCTCAGGAAGTTGGATTTTCATCACCAAAACGTCTTTTGAGTTCCTGTTTTCCAGTGATTTCAGTGAGCTTAATGAATCGGATACAAACAGATGATATTTGCATTGACTATTCATTATGAATGTCAGCGATTTCCAGATTGAATAGAGCTCACCGGTGTAAACACTATTCGAATCTGGTAGAAGAAATTTGTAAAAAACAGAGCCCGTAATAATGGCACATCCAACTTCAGAGCTGGATTTTGAAGCATCGGTATACCAAAAACAGTAGTTGAAGTACACTTCTTTTCGTTCATTAAACATTTTTTGATAAATGTGATGAGGAGTCGTGGGTTTTGAAAAAAACGATAGACTGTAATCAATCGGACTTTCTGTTTGTTTGGTGTTTTATATAATTTTATTTGTTGTATCAATTTAGGTGATAAAATTTCAGTATGCATATTTTGTGAATGGATTTTTTGGCATCCATAATACTTATTGTCCTAAAGTGAGATAGATTGTATAATTAATTCAATTAAACATATCGATCTAAAAATAAATGTGAGAAAGTATATCATAGGTTTCATATTTTCTTATTTCCACTTCCCTTGAGAAAATATAGCAGAAATTAATATTCAATTAACTTTCAACAAGGATTCTGTCTTATATTATATAACCCCTTATAACGTGGAGAATGGACAATGTGAAAATAATCACAGATTAAGAGGTAAATGACACATTACTATATAATTGTAGAACTATTGGTATAATGTTATAGATTAATGTATTTTTAAAAAAATTTAGAAGCCTGATGATGGAACATTGTCTCCGTTACATGTAGCTACAAATGTTAAATAAATAGGATTTATGTCAAATAAATACTTAAGGATTTTGTCTTTTAAATATTTATAATTTGTTATTTACACTTCCCTCACCCCTCACATCAGATAATTTATCAGGAATTAACATTATTGGTGGTTTAGCATTATATTAATTCTGAATTAATATAATAATAATTCAAAATTGATTTAGTGTTTTATATTTTGATATTTTCCTATTTCCAGATCATTATTTACTTATTTCTCATTTTAATATCAGAAGGTAGACAGAAGTTAATATTACTTTGAACAGGGATTTAAAGTTTCTCCGTAAATAAAGGAGAATAACCTTTCCCCTCGAAAGGGCACCTCATAACCGACCGTTACCAATTTTTCTTTTATTATTACAAAAGTCACGGTGACAGTCGGTGAAAAAAATGCGGCATGCAAACTGCGGTCCGCGGAGCCACGGACATAGAATACTGCCTGAAATGTAACTGCGCACAGTGGGCGAAAATCACCTTTTAGGTGGACAAAATTCATATAAAAAAATCTTAAAAATCGCCAACTAAATATTGTCTGGTATGAGTTGGAAGAAGGGAAAATGTAAATATTTACTTTCTTGGATTGTCTACAAGAGCCGGAGGGGACTATTAATCCCACTATACCAAAAAGCACATTTTTTTCTCAGCGTTTATTGCAGTGCTATTCTTGTAATTACTTTGCCGTTCTATGAACAGAAACCATACTTCATTATTTAAATTGTATGTGAAATGGATACCACAGAGACATGTAAGTATTAATATTTCACTATTCGGGGTATTTCATGGATATAGTTTTACCTATAATAAACCATATCATTAGATAGAACATTTCAATATTTCAATAGTGAATTACTTGCAGAAGGCCAAGGAGTGCCAATCTAATTCTTTCATTCAAAACATATCTTTTTCATATTCACATAGTTTTTTTTTTTTTTTGAGGAATATTGACTAATTAAGATGGATTTCAGGTTTCGTGCTCACCATTCCATGAAAAGTATTTTTATCTGAATGGTTGAAATATGGATCAAAAAAATAAGAATAAACATCCCTTAATCTACATTTTAAAACTAGGAAATAACAATAAAGATAAAATTACAAACATCAGAAGAATTAAAGACGCCATAAAAGATTTAAAAAAAAAAAATGTCATCGGAGAGCTGATGTTTTTATAAAGGACTTTTTCGCGTGGCTTGAAGGGAAGGAGTTTGAGTTTGAGTTTGTTTCTTATATTGTTGTTATGTTCTAGAGAGGCCACAACTACGAAGATCTTCTCATGATGCTGAAGTTTCATCAGATCCGCCTTTGTCGCCAGTTTTCGAAAATGTTTGCGTAAAAAAGCAACCAAACCATTTGATGTGGATGTAATTAGCCTATTGAAGTGTAGTTTACCATATGATCAGCTTCAAGAACTGCCATTAGAAGATGGGGCTGACGATACTGACTCGACAGAAGAAAATACTAAAGGATGTAGCAGCATTGATTTAGGCGATGATTAATGGCTAGTTCATTTTCAGTGCATAATATAATTGTATATATTCAAAAGTATTATTAAAAAATAAATCCGTAAAATGACATTTTTCTATAAGTTTTTTTTTTTTTTTTTTTTTTTTTTTCATTGTTTTCGTAATATAGGCTTTGTTTTCCGATGTGTGCTGTATATTATTATTAAGTTACAACAGAAATTTTTCATAGATCTACAAAATATTTTCCTAATTTTTATCCATTATGTCCAAATTTATGTGTGTGTACATTAGTTTGTTCGATATACTAAAAAATATGAGTGTAAGAATTTTTTAAAGATTTTTCCCTTATTGAGTGACTTAAAAAAACATCGAAAAACACAAAAAAATAATTTTGTCCACCTAAAAATGGATTTTTGCCCACTGTGCTGCGGATCAACGAGTGTGTTCCTAACATTTCTGGGTTTCACAGTAACTCACTGTGAATCACAGCGCTTCAAGTCACGAAGGTGTGGCTCAACTTGCGGCGGGCCTTGTTATCAGAAGTAGTCGTCGAGAATGTGTTTTTTTTTTTTTTGTTTTGTTTTTTTTCCTTTTTTTTTGATGATACATTGCAATCTGCCAAAGTAAAGGGGAATGATTAACAGCCATCCAAGTTCACATTGATCCCTTATTAACAAAACGATAAGTTATAATAAAAGCTGTCAAAAGCCAAACCCAGAACTTATCGTTTGCCATGGTGATTCTACTAACACAATATCAGACATTCGATACGCAATATCCCAGTCGCAATGTCTAGACTATCAACATCTAGAATGATATGTTATCTGCTAGATGCTAAAATCTTATCTGAACTGAAATATTAAATTGCTTTGTAGGATGACAAAACGATAATCTCTATATGAGTTGTCATAAGGAATAGTCGGCCATTATATGTTGTCATGGTGCATCTACAAAAACAATGTTAACCATTCTGCTTCAAAACATTCGAGTACCACCTGTCCCGATGAATCGACCAATCACGCACAATATCCAATCCAATTTAGTTTTTAAAATATCTTCATTGTTAGGAATATTTCCATTCAGATTCACTGACAATAAGTTAGCAATAGATAAGTTCTTTCTTCTATATTCTCTTGTAATATCCATTTGTATTGCTGCTGCATCTTCATTATACATTTTATATGATGTTAATAAGTCACGGATTAAATCTAATCCTACCCTTGGATTTTGTGTGACTCTATTGTTTTTACTAATTCATGTAAACATAAACGTTGTGTTTACAATCTGTTCCTACTTCTATCGCGATTCTTTTGTTGAAACAGTTAACTCTTTGGATGCAATCGAGCCAATTTTCATCAAGCTGGATAGGAAAGAGAAGACAAGGGAACTTAATAGGAATGTTTTATTAGAAACTATTTGTCTCTTTTTATGCTCTGCTATTTTCTACTTCGGAGGTAATTCATTGGGTAACGTGGGTTTTGGATTAGGATGCACAAGTGGGCTTATAAATTTAGCTCTGTGTTGCGGACAGTTCAATCATTTCGTTATCACCGTGAACGATTTTATAGAATCAAGCTCAAACTTTCTCAAGAGACTCAAGCATCCAGTCTCCGTCTTGAAGTTGAATAGATTAGAGATAATTGTCGATGCTATGGGCAAATTAGTTTCTACTTCCAATAATTTAAACGCTATTTATTCCAAACAAGTGTTCTGTATCATTTTTACTTGTTATGGTGCTATTATCATTCATCTCTATTATATCCTACGTCGGATTATCTCAAATGATGCATACAACCTAATTCCTGGAGACTTTGTAATGTTTATGTACAATCTTTTTTTGGTATTGCGCTTAATTTATTATGCTGCAGAGGCCAACTGCCAGGTATGAACATGTATTAATGTTTGTAAACAAATAATTTTCTACTCACAGCCGGTCTCGAACCCAGGCCGTTACATTTCTTACTTCATTTATATTATATTGTACGTTATAATATTGATAATTATATAATTGCAATATTAATATTTTTGCAGTCAAAGGAATTCAACACACTACTGTTTAAACTCATGATTGAGGATAACACCGACCTTATTCTAAATAATGTGAGTATAAAAGATTATAATAATAAATTTTATTGGATAGGTGGATGGATGGATGGATTATGGATAGATAGATGGATACAATTTGTTACTCTCACTATTTGTGATATGATATATTATTATTCATTTTCTAGACAGTAGATATTCTAGATGGTAGCTCAGTGGGTAAGGCGTTAAACTATTTGGGATCGAGTTCGAATGCGAAAATTTCTGCCATGGTTCGGCTTCAAGGTCGGGAGACCCTCCTGAGGCCACGTTAAAGTCGGTAATCCTTAAATGGGGAAAAACATGGCGGATGAGCGAGTATTCTGGCCAATTCTTCCCCTTTCACAACCGTTGGCCTAGAAACAGTACATCCTTACATAAAAAATGAATTTAAGACCCTACATGGGTTGTAAGTGGTACAGGTTTTTATTTTGTGTGTTCTAGAAGTTGTTTACTTAATATTTTTAAATTACCGTCATACCATCCAGCCTCCGCAGCTTCGGTCTTCCGACTTTTCTTCTTGGAGCAGATCTTTGCTTAGACTTTTTTTTGAGGAGACTCGGTTCTCCAATCCTTACCACGTGATCCAACATGTTTAACATACCGATAATAATAACTCTAACAACATTGGCCAGAGGCTCTATAATGTTTTTCTAAAGTTGTCCATCCTTTATAAGCCCAAATGTCCTTCTTAACAGCTGCCACTCGACTACAAATAGATTATTCTCATTGTTTGTGGACACAGTCGAAGTATGGAATGCAAAAGTGAGAACTGATCTTATATATGTTTTATAGGATCAAGATTTCGATGAACCTGCTCCTTACATGCTTAAGGAAAACAAAATAATATAAATTAGCTGCTGCTATCCTACTTTCGATTTCCAATGATCATGGCAGACAAGTGTATTTGTAGGTGGCTAAGGGCATTGTAGACTGTTTTTTTTTTTTTTTTTTTTTTTTTTTTTTTTTTTTTTGTTGAGGTGTATTGGATAGTTAAGAAGGGGTTTAGTAATGCAAAAGAAGAGCATTTTCTTGTCGTTTCAGTCTTGTATCTACATTCCAAGTAAAACTTAAAAAATGGACTCCTAGGTAGCCAATTTGATTAACAGGTATGGAATATCAATTAATGATACTATAGGACAATAAATCGAAGGTTTATGATGGATTTGGAAACTATTTATAAAGAGGAATATGATATTAAAGTAATTGGGTTGTAATAAATCTATCATAATTTTCTAATAGCACTTATCATCGGCATGTCAGAATACATGCTGAGAATAAACAAATGTTAAATTAGATTTTCGCCGATATACTTCAGGACAAGTCGAAAAAAATATAACAAACGAATTAGAATTGTAATCCCCTGATTATCAAGGGCTTGACAAATCTATATGAAGGGAGGTAGCCTCGAAGGGGGAATATCTGGTAACCATAGTTTCGAGTAAAACGCAAATCAAATTTACTAAAAAAGGGAGGACACACTCAGTCTCTCACGGATCTTGTTGGCAATGTTTTTGGAGGTTCCTGGTCAAAAATATTAGACACGTATTTTGCCGTTTCGACTAATGCTAGAAAAAAAAAAAAAAAAAAATTATTTTTTAAAAAAAATAAAAAAAACACGCTTTTCTAGCAAACCTTAGGAAGGAAATTCGCTGTAAATCAGTGGAAACTTTTTTCCATGAACAACTGACCTCAAATCTCGATTTAATGCACCATAAAACCCTTATGTGTGAAATTTTATCAAAATAAAGAAATATTGATTTTTTACTCCTTTCGAGGAGGTTAACATTTTGAAATTGAGATTTCATCAACATTTTTCTACCGGCCATAACAACTGCTGTATTCAACCGATTGCAATAGTAATAGCATCACTAGAATCAGCATACATTCCGCTTTTTATCCATGCCTATAACATTGGATTACTCCCGATTTTGGACAAAAACTGATGTGAATGAAAAAATCCAAGGTCAGCTATAACTTGAGATATTTCAATAAGGGGAAATCCTACAACCTCCGGATTTGGGCTAAACTATGCAGTTTTAAGGCTTCTAGATGACTTTAAAATTTTGTCTTAATCGGTCGCGAAATATGTGAGATAGCGCAAATTATTTACATTTTTTTCAGAAATTGACGGCCCCTAAAATCCTACAAAATTTTAAAGGTAAAAAAAAATTATTTTTGATTTCGAAAAAATTAAGTTTCTACATGTTTTTTGAGATGAGGAATCTGAAAATAATATCAGTTTTTAGTTAAAAAATTTTCCTCACCCATATTATATAAATAAGGCTGATATAAAATGATCTTTTTCTATTATTATTTTAGTTTTTACACAATAAATTTCAAATAAGACCATTTAAAAAATATATACATTTTTTTAAACCAAAACCTGATATAAATTTTAGATTATTCATCAATCTTAGGATTTCTATGCAACTTGAAATAAAAATATGTCATTTTAAAACGTTTTATTTATATAATATAGGTGAGGAAATTTTTTTAACTAAACACTGATATTATTTTCAGATTCCTCATCTCAAAAAAACATGTAGAAACTTAATTTTTTCGAAATCAAAAATAATTTTTTTTTTACCTTTAAAATTTTGTAGGATTTTAGAAGGCAAGGGGCTGTCAATTTCTGAAAAAATGTAAATAATTTGCGCTATCTCAATAACCGATTAAGACAAAATTTTAAAGTCATTAGAAGCCTTAAAACTGCATAGTTTAGCCCAAATCCGGAGGTTGTAGGATTTGAATTATTGAAATATCTCAAGTTATAGCTGACCTTGGATTTTTCATTCACATCAGTTTTTGTCCACTAAAATCGGGAGTAAATCCAATGTATAGGCATAGGCATGGATAAAAATGGCCGGTAGAAAATGTTGATGAAATCTCAAAAAATGTTAACCTCCTCGAAAGGAGTAAAAAATCAATATTTTTTTATTTTGATAAAATTTCACATATAAGGGTTTTATGGTTTAAATCGAGATTTGAGGTAAGTTGTTCATTAAAAAAAGTTTCAAGATTTACAGCGGATTTCCTTGGAATTTTGTCATTTTTTTAGAGTTTTTGAGCACCCTAAAGCCGGGCGGTGTCTTGAGCATAACGAAAGTATTTTTATATCAAATACCTTACTTAACTGCAATTAAACGTGAAGGACATTTCTCTATCTTGACTGAGAGCTTAGAAAAAAAAATAAAACGTGATTTTCATATTTTATTTTTTTTCTTGGCTCCTATGCCCATTGGCGGCTATAACTCTAGTTTTGCACTATTATAGGTCCCTACTACCCACACACAAATCGGCATTCAAATCTGTGAGTTACAACTGCAAACGTCCCCTTGTTAGTTTGTTCACAATCAACCAACAGTTTTCATTTTTTTGACATGTCTTAAATTAGGAATTGACAGCCCCTTGCCTTCTAAAATCCTACAAAATTTTAAAGGTAAAAAAAAAATTATTTTTGATTTCGAAAAAATTAAGTTTCTACATGTTTTTTGAGATGAGGAATCTGAAAATAATATCAGTTTTTAGTTAAAAAAATTTCCTCACCTATATATATAAATAAAACGTTTTAAAATGACATATTTTTATTTCAAGTTGCATAGAAATCCTAAGATTGATGAATAATCTAAAATTTATATCAGGTTTTGGTTTAAAAAAATGTATATATTTTTTAAATGGTCTTATTTGAAATTTATTGTGTAAAAACTAAAATAATAATAGAAAAAGATCATTTTATATCAGCCTTATTTATATAATATGGGTGAGGAAAATTTTTTAACTAAAAACTGATATTATTTTCAGATTCCTCATCTCAAAAAACATGTAGAAACTTAATTTTTTCGAAATCAAAAATAATTTTTTTTTACCTTTAAAATTTTGTAGGATTTTAGGGGCCGTCAATTTCTGAAAAAAATGTAAATAATTTGCGCTATCTCACATATTTCGCGACCGATTAAGACAAAATTTTAAAGTCATCTAGAAGCCTTAAAACTGCATAGTTTAGCCCAAATCCGGAGGTTGTAGGATTTCCCCTTATTGAAATATCTCAAGTTATAGCTGACCTTGGATTTTTTCATTCACATCAGTTTTTGTCCACTAAAATCGGGAGTAAATCCAATGTTATAGGCATGGATAAAAAGCGGAATGTATGCTGATTCTAGTGATGCTATTACTATTGCAATCGGTTGAACACAGCAGTTGTTATGGCCGGTAGAAAATGTTGATGAAATCTCAACTTCAAAATGTTAACCTCCTCGAAAGGAGTAAAAAATCAATATTTTTTATTTTGATAAAATTTCTCATATAAGGGTTTTATGGTGCGTTAATTCGAGATTTGAGGTAAGTTGTTCATTAAAAAAAGTTTCCACTGATTTACAGCGGATTTCCTTGGAATTTTGTCATTTTTTTAGAGTTTTTGAGCACCCTAAAGCCGGGCGGTGTCTTGAGCATAACGAAAGTATTTTTATATCAAATACCTTACATAACTGCAATTAAACGTGAAGGACATTTCTCTATCTTGACTGAGAGCTTAGAAAAAAAATAAAACGTGATTTTCATATTTTATTTTTTTTCTCGGCTCCTAATGCCCATTGGCGGCTATAACTCTAGTTTTGCACTATTATAGGTCCCTACTACCCACACACAAATCGGCATTCAAATCTGTGAGTTACAACTGCAAACGTCCCCTTGTTAGTTTGTTCACAATCAACCAACAGTTTTCATTTTTTTGACATGTCTTAAAGTAGGAATGGGAAAATTTTTGCTTCTGCGTTGTAGACTCTTAAACATGACCAAAACTAACTTTTTAAAGTTGGCAAAACTCTTCGATGTTTGACAATCGATTGTGGCTATAAGCCTAAATCAAATTCAGCTTAAGGGATGTCTTTGATAAACGTTAATTTTGTTAACATTTTTTGATTGAAAGCATTTTTCTATGCTTTTTTTCCAAAATCTGAAATTTTAGAATGTTTGGTTTTTTTTTTCTTCCAAACCATTTTCCTCTTATCAAATTTAGTTTCATTTTTGATATTTAATTCTCAGGACCCACCTGGACGATATAAAAACTTAAAACCTACTAATAAACCTTTTGCAAGGCAAAACCCCATTTTGGGGGTAAATTAGCTAGACTAAGTGAAAACATTAGAACAAATTAGTGCAATTATTGTGTTATCATTGGTCATTGAAACGTGTGCAAATTTTTAAGTTCATCGGTAAAAATTACGATAAAATCGTCCGTTACATACAGGTGAAATTAATAAAAGCGTATTAAAAAAAAAAATAATGAAATAATATTAAAATAATTTATTTTATACTAGCTGAAAGGACCCTGCTCCGCTACGGTTTAATATCATTAGGATGAAGGACAACTTAAATTAGAAAAAGTTAAGGTTAACATTGATAATAATTATTACTTAATAAACCTAAAGAATTCCTTTCTTAGAATAATTTCAATCAGTAAATTTGACAATTTGCAAAAGTTAATTTTATATTATTTTGTTAGTCCTCCAGTGAAGCTTCGAGGCAGCACTACCATCTTACCCAGCTCTGATACCAGACCATCAGCTTTTCTTATGGCAAACTTTAAGTGAATATAGTCTCAACTTCTCACCTTTTTTGATTTTTTCAAATAAAGATTAGTCTTTCAGTTTCTATTTTTGCTTACATATCAAGCATAAATTGGTTGAGCAGATTACGAAGTTAAAGTAAATAAGGTTCTTCACCTCATAACATTTAGGCGTAAAAATCACCTTCAGACACGGTTTTCTAAAGTGATGTATTAGTGTTAGAGTCACGCTGAGGGATGTTAATACTGTACCCTTGGTAAAACATGAGACGATACTGAAGAGAATCATACACTTGATAGAACTCACTGATTCTTATCAGTTTTTGTCCCTACATCGAACTGGCCTTACATGTCATTACCAGAGAACATAATTCTTTTAACCTCCTCTTTAACATAAGTTTTTTAATAGCTTTTCGTCACGAAACAACTCAAACTTGTAAGAGTCCACCTCTGCAGCCACCATCACAGTTCACAGAAAGTACCAATATTATAAGGTTTCGACATCGATCGTATTTTTATTTGTTTACAACTAAAAGGAACTTAATTTGTGGTAAAAGTGTGCGGTTTAAACATCTGACCTGTTTTTTAACTTAGCTTATCTCCAAATACGACATGACTATTATTCTATTATTATTATTCACCCAATAAAAATTGTAATCGCATTTTTCGCGAATTAGCCGCGATCCAGGCCGATTTTTTAAAATTCCTTTCTTAGCGAGCACCTAGGGCCCTAGAGGAAGCTACATATCGAATTTCATTCCAATCCGTTCGGTGGTTTCTGAGATTTCGTGTTAAATGAGTGAGTGGTATTTGACAAATATATAAAAGATTTCGGGTTTGAAAGATGATATCGACATGATTCTTGGACCAAAGTTTTATCTTTTTTTTTTTTTTTTGTTTTTTTTTTTGCAGATTCCGGGAAAAATACTACCGCTCCATATATTTTGGTTTAGGTTAGTAAAATTCTTAAAAAAATGATCTTAAAGCAAACTACCTTTATACTCTTTTTACACAAAAATCGACTTTGGGATTCGAATACATCATTCAAAAGAAAGTTAAATACGAAATTTCACCTAAATAGAAAAATAACAACTTTTTAATTGACAACTTGAATTACGGTTAGACGGGTAAACCTATCAATTTCATATTTTAACCCAACATCTAGGGTGGCAGTTCGCTTGAAATGTTTTGTTAGACTGAATGAAATGTTAGACTTTATATTCCTATCTGGTTTCAAACCAAGTTATTTTTCAACTTTTCAAAAAAGTTTTTCTTCCTCTATTGTTCATCGAATTTCGCATTTATATACATCCAAAGAAAACAGAGGCTCTCCTGAAACATGGAGAGTAACAAAGTAGTGGTGATTTATAAAAAAGTTACCAATAATCGACTGAAAAATTTCATTCCCCTTGAAGAGGGTGAAAGAATGATATTTTTTGTATTTAGTGTGAAGCGAAACGTATGAGAAAGAACTTATGGCCAGGGCTGGTGTATTAAATTATTAATTAAATAAAATTTACAGGAAAAACTGCAGTTGCACGTTTCTATGAAGAGAGAGGTTGTGTTCAATACATGTGGCTTCTTTAACTTGGACTATACTTTGCTCCACTCGGTAAATATCTGTTTTCATACTTGATATTGTGTGCAGTGATGCTTTGAACATTCTTGTGGTGATGAACTTTTCTTGATATTAGTCATTAACTGTATTCTAAATACACACATATATATATATAACAAGTCTGAATATATAAATATATTATACATCAAGTAAATATGATGATAATGATAAAAATGACACTTCACTTAATTTTGAAGCAACTACCCATTGGTAGCACTTATATAGGTTCTATATAATGAGGTATTATATTAGAAGGTCTCGAGGCCGTCTTTTTTTCAGGCTATTGAGCTAAGTCAGAAACGTAAGGTATATTAAGATCTTTGTGGATAAGTTTGTTTGTGACGAAGTAAGTGGCATTTAGAATTTTTCTAAGGATTTTGGATTATAAGGATTGGATACGAGATGAATGGATGGTTTAGTGGAGCCCCAAAGCTTAACTCCGTATGTCCAAAATGGTCTAATTACTGTTATGTAAATGAGTCTTTTCTAATTAATAGGAAGGTTTAGGAAGGTTGTCGTTTTAGTCTTGTGTGTGGATTCCAAGTAAGACGTTTGTCTAGATAGAGTCCTAGGTAGCGGATCTGTTCAACGGGGATTAGTGGGACATCATTAAGGATATTGAAGGACAGGAAGTCATAGGAAAACGAAGAAAATTAAAAGCTATTTGATGGGATTTATTTTGATTCTCCAATATTGACATCATTCTTGAAGGCTTAGGATATGGGAATGGAGTGTCTGGGAGGCAATAAATGGATCATTGCTTCTGTTAATACACAAGTGTCATCATAATACGTGGTGAGCATGGTGCTAGGAGGCGTTGTGATTTAAGCTGTATACACCGTGTAGAGGATTGGACATAGGATATTTCCTTGAGGAACACCTGCTGATTGGTTAAATAGAGGGGAATAGATAAAGTTGTGATTAACTTTAAAAGTTCTATCACTGAGATAGTAGGGGATAATAAGTAGTTCATTTTAAAATAGTTTATAAAGCTTATTATTTGTCATTTTTCTTCACTATTTTTTTTATTATTTTATTTCAGTATTTGACTTATTCTTGTTTCAGTCCTGACGATGGCCATTAAGTTGGCCGAAACGTTAGAAAATAAAGATGTTTGTCTATATCAATGATTGCCTTTTATTTTTTTTTTTTTTACTGATCCTCAACAACGTCATACTCGTTATTCACGTATTTCAATCTTTATTCTTCCTTGACAGACGAATTCTTTATTTCAGAAATTAGTGTGATAGATATTTTTATATTCTTCTTTGTTTTCCAGATGATCGCCTCAGCAACGACTTACTTGGTTATCTTGATCCAGTTCGGTGAACGGAAATCTGACAGCACTACCTAACCTCACAACCACAATTTTACTTGTGATTGTAAGGTCACGATGGTCCGACAAATAACGAACCAGAGGCGTGGCGGATTACCGACATTGGCACACAACAGTAAAGACAGACGGTCTTTCGATAATTTTCTGCCGGGAGCCGATTCTTTATTTGTACAAAAGGAAGTTTTGTCAGGAAGTAGACTTAGACCTGACTGATTTTCTCGTCGAACTTGTAGATTTGTTTCGGAACCAACTCTAGAATATTCAAAAAAAAATTTATCTTGAAAAGGTTCAGAAGATAATGTAAGCGTTGGCTGTTCAGTGGTTCTACTCACAGAAATTTTTGATACTCTTTTCCCAAAATCTATTAAAATCTCCATTTAAAAGCTCCATCATTTCCGCTGACTTATTTGCAATTTGTCTATGTATGGATCAATTGACACTATGGGCAGTAGATATCTAATCGAAAACTGCCAATCACTAGAAAACCATCTGGATCCCGAGCCATTCCGGTATACCCGGAAATGAAGAAGTGGATGGAGCAGCTAGAGAAGCCCACCAATTAGAAACTATTACACCCACTTTCTTGTCCGCGGCAGACATGTTCCGACCACTCCACATGAAGATTTTGGATGACTGGCAGAGTGCATGGTCTGCATCAGAAAATAATAAATTGAACAAAATCAGACCGAACATCGGTGGCTGGGCCTCTTCCTCAAGACATTGCAGAAGGGAGGAGGTGATAATCACACGGCTAAGAATTGGACACTGTCGTTTAACACATGACTACCTGATGGCAAAGACAGATCCCCCTCAGTGTCAACTCTGCAGAGTTGCCCTAACAGTGAGGTATATCTTTGAGGAGTGCCCTCAGTATAGGAGAGATATGGATAAGTACGGTGTGCCTCGTCAGCTCTGTATGGCCTTGGGCGATAGCAAACAATACATTTGTAGTACGATAAAATTTATCAAGCAAATTGGATTATATGACAAAATTTAATGTTCTTTTTTATTTTTTTTTTTTTTTATTTTTTTTTTTATTTATTTATTATTTATTTTTTTTTTTTTTTTTTTTCTTTTTTTATTTATTTATTTATTTTTTTTTTTTTTTATTTATTTATTTATTTATTTTTTTGGAGGTTAATATAATTTGATTAGGAATTTGTTATTGTCTAAATTTTGGGTATGGGCAATAATAACCATAGCAGTTTTTTGCCCTTAAAAAACAATCAACAACTAGAAAACCATATCATGGTGAGAATAATTAATTCAGCCCAAATTACGAATACAATTGGAAATGGCCAAAATAAATTTTTCCTTTTCACACTGGAAAAGAATGAAGTGAACTTGCAGACAGCGCAAAGGAAGCAAGGACTATGTTCCCTTTTCCCAATACTAATGCGGACATTATACGACTTTAATAAATCTGTCTTCTACCTTTGCATTGAAGCACGGTCCAAGTTATGGGCAAAAGTTTTTCGAACAAATAAAATGAAACAAATATATGAGAACTCTCTTTCATTACGACATCTCCCAATATACCGCAGGGAACAAACTATAGTAACACGCTTTAGGATTGGACACAGCAAGATGACCCACCAGCACCTTTGAGAAAGTAATTCACCAGAATGCAGCACCTGCATCTGTCTGGTGACAACGGAGCACCTTAGGGATAGAAGCACCCGACTTTTACCAACCAGGATTTCTTTGCATCTCGAGGGATATCAGGAGGCATTGAAACATAAAAACTGGATCAAACTCTTCACCGTTCTTTAAAAAAAAAAAAAAATAAATAAAAGAAGCAATTTTTTTTTTTTTTCATTAGTTCATTTTTACAATGCTGTGCCTCTAACCCGTGTTGTACGCTGCACCTAAAATTGTAATCAAATAAGTAAATGAGATTTTAATAGTTGAATAATCTGATGATAATTGTTTCCCTTGTAACTAATAGAGGTTAGACCTAAGTCATAATTGTTATTGTAAGTTTATATTACTTTAAGAACCTAGTTGTATTTATTAAGCTATGAATAAATTAGTGTTTAATATTTAAGTGTAGTTTGATTAGCCATACCCCCATAATTTAGTAATGTACGTTTATCACAAATGTTTGTAGTGATAAACATGTAAAATGGTTTTTAAATGCTATTTAGAGGGGTGAATTAACGTCCATGTCAATTGGGCAATCCGTTCG
Organism: Euschistus heros; assembly: GCA_003667255.2. Classification (NCBI taxonomy): domain Eukaryota; kingdom Metazoa; phylum Arthropoda; class Insecta; order Hemiptera; family Pentatomidae; genus Euschistus; species Euschistus heros. Next base: position 1,394,293 of record RCWM02000296.1, read on the forward strand.
AAATGGAGATTTACAATTCTCTCCCAAATAAATTGCTGCAGCAACGCACAGTGGTTCCTTATAACGGAAATGCGAAAAAAAAATTGATTTTATTGAATTCGCTCAGTCGCTAATTTTTTTTAGTCTTGGAAATCTATATTCTATCATTGGATAAAATATTAAATAAAATAAAAATGAGTGAACGAAGTTTAGTTTAATTGTTAATTTTTACTTTTTTTTTTTTTTTTTTTTTTTTTTTTTTTTTTTTTTTTTTTTTTTTTTTTTACAAATGTTTTGAAATGTAGGCACTAAACACAAATTACACTAAGTTCTTATTTGTAAAGCTTGTTATGTAGTAATTTACTATACACATAGGGGACTAGACGCGGATCACACCTAGTGATGGAGTGGAACTGGTTCAAGCTTTGAACCGGTTTGGAATAAAACGAACGAAAACCAACGCCAAGAGATCTCTCGTTTCGTTCTCTAGGTTTGTTTGTTTGTTTATTTCGTTTAACGTCACTTTATGCTGCTATGGCTAATCGGACGATGCTACGGTGGGAGTCCTAAATTTTGCCTATCCAGGTATAATTAGGATAGGGATCTTTAACGAGTACCTGACATCGCACAGACTCGGGACCCCCATTTTACGTCCCTTCCGAAGGACGGCATGGCTAAGTATTTTTTACTCCCTTTAAAAAATCCTAAGGTCATCTGCCGGGCTGCGAACCCGCGATCTTGCGTTTAGTAGGTTGCTATGCTAACCACCACACCACATCCCTCGTTCTCTAGGTGTGGTAAGGTTTAGATTTCACCTCTGGTTTCATTCTACTAAAGGTCGTCTCGACTGCTTTGTAGCGTTGATCTTTCGTTGTTGATTCCCTTCCGCTTTTCATCGCTCTGCCACCTCACGCATGGGCATCTTCAAAATAAACCACGTTCTTTGAAATTTTCTATTATGCCGACGGAGCTTCTTTCTTCTTTCGGATTCAGAGAAATGAACCACACATGGTTTTACTGCATGTGTAATTAAATGATTATTTCGCTATTTGTTTAAAAGCTAATAAAACAATCACAAAAATTGATTACTCCTTTTTTTCTCGAAACCAATATAGTTGGATTATTCTCGCTCAATTGTACACTATACTTGAGCTGACTTCTCCCCTCCCCCAAAATTAAATTTTTAATTGAATAAAACTATTTTAAAAGTATACTTTTTTTTAATATGTACTCTTAGATATTTAAACCTACTTAATATTATAGTACCTATAAAATTTTTAATTATAAAATAGAAGGAGAAGGATAATAGCTCGAAGACATGAAAAGGTATGTAACGAAAATGCATGGTACATGGGTAATAGGTTAGTCAAACCGACGTGGAACGAAAAATGGAACGGTACGGAAACTGGGACTGGTTCCAATCGTGTAGAACGGAACGTAAGAATGGCCCTTCACTAAACAAGTGAAAATCAAATATAAACATCTGTAAACTAAAATGGTGCAGGAAGGTACAGCTAAAATTTCTTTGTTTATTTACTAGAAGAATTGAAATATTTATATAGACAATTTTCAGCCAACCAGAAGCCGCAGATAAAAGTATATCCCCTAATTCATATTTTATAATTTATTTGTATTTTTATTTAAGATATTTTTTAGTTTTAATAATTCAATTTTATTTTATTATCGGTATAATATGTATCCTACAGGTGTGAAGAACCATTCACAATCAACTTTATGTTTCCATTATTAAACATAAGGATTAAAACTGAAGTTTAAATCGTAAATAAAAAAAAAAAAAATAAAAAAAAAAAAAATAAAAAAAAAAAAAAAAAAAAAAATAAAAAAAAAAATAAAAAAAAAAAATAAAAAAAAAAAAAAAAATACTCACCATTCACTGCGTATTTTTGTTAATAAGCGATTTTGTTTCTTCAGGTAATTCTTACAGAGTACGTTACTACAGCTACCTAAATTAAAATTACGATGTAAAAGATACATTTTTAGTGAAGAAATGATCAGGGGTGCAGCCAATTAAATAAGCACGCCCAAGTTTAAAAAAAAACCTTTATATTTGGCGTGCTGACCTTTCAACCTGTTTTGCAGGTCTCCTTCAGGGTGATTGTGGTATTGTTGAAGACTTAACTAACAATCAGAAGTTAAATTAAGTTGAAATTTCAAAATTGGTAATTTTTCGGCTCTTTAACCAATGTAGGACGCAAAGTGAGGCAAGTCCAGAAAAAAATTCAATTTTTCGAAATTTTCAATCTTGATAATTTGGCTCATGTATTGTAAATTAGCCACTGCATCTGGATATAGTACAAATTTCATCCGTACTTACGTTTAGGCCCATTTTTTGACGCTTAAGGTAGAGATAGTGAATGTTTTGGTTAAATAACACATAACTTTCAGAGTTTGGTACATGACTGGGAAAAATGGTGAAATAATTAGGTTTCATTCCTGTTCAAGGATGTCCAAATATGCCACAGATAAGACAAATTGGTCAAATAAATATTTTTCATTGCGATAGTTGGCCAAAGTTACGAACTACCAAAAAATTTTAATTTTATTTAAGGTAGTGCTACGAAAAAAAGTTCCGGTTTCCTTCGGGAATAGGAAAACAAGACATGCCAAAGTCAAAATTAGTATAAAAGTTATCTGCGTCAACCTATTTCGAGGAGCTTACTATTAAAGGATAGGTATAAATGAATATAAGTGAGTTAAAATTTTATAGAAATAGTTAAGACGTATTATTAATAATTAATGATGATATTAATAAATTTCTCATACTTACATTTATAAAACTGGTATGAATATAAATTATAATATTTACTCTAAAATCATTAAATTTATAGTTAAACTATAATCAAACAAAAACTGTAATAAAATGGACAATGAAAAACTTTGCAATAAGTTAATAAGATTGTTTTTAAAGTATTTTTCTTAAGAGAATTATCTGATTGAAAAACAATTGTTGCAATTCTATTGTTTAAATCTCTATGCCTCTGAACGTGAAAACTAATAATTGGTTTGATTATGGATGTTAATAAAAATGGTATTGGTGTTGAATTCGAAGTTACCAGAATCAACAAATTATCCGATTTAAATATTTTTACTTAGTTTTTTCCTATATTTATACATATTTTTTGGTACGATCCAAAGCGGAGAATTATATGGCGTTTTGCTAGATCTTATTATTTTATTTTTTAATAATTTTTGAACTTCGTCGTTAATTTGTTTTTTAAATTGTTCCGGGTAACGGTAATTTCGCGTATATATGAGGTTTTCATTCGTAGTTATTATTTTATGCTTAATTAAACCTGTCGATTTTAGAATTTCATCATCTCTTTTTAGTACTTCGCCATGTTGGCTTATAATTTCAATTAATTTTTTTTTCTATTTCCGGTTTTATGTGTTCGTGGCGAATTAAAATTTTTAATTTCGTTTTTATCATCTATAAAAAATAAATCATTTTCCAATTTAAATATTGTTTTATCATATTTCAATTTATTTTTTTCTAAATCTATTATTAATTTTAATTTTCTCATTGTTTCATAACCTAACGAAAATTGGAACCTATTGCTAAACGGAAAAATTAGGAATTTAACTTTCTGATTGATTCCTATCAGGGGCCTTAGGTTGATTATCACGCTTTGTGACCCTTCCGCCTTTCCTGTAGGGGTTTTTATCGCGAAGTTTTCGTTAATTATTTCCGAATAACATGGAATGTGATCGGGGTGTATGTAGTTTTTTGTGGCACCCGTAACAATTAACCATTTGTTCCCTAATTTTTCGATTAGATTGGGTAAATCATTATTTAAATTCAAATCATTTAGTTCTATATTACGCGTAGTTTTTTTGGTTCTTTTTCGGTGATTTGTTTATTATTAAAATTTAACTTATTGTTTATATCTGGTCTAAGTCCGGAGGTCTGCTCGTGCTCGGGCCTGATTCTAAAAAATGGTTCTGTTTTTGTTCTAATAATTCGATACGCTCTGGTAATATTTTTATTTGTTTATCTTTTTCCTCCTCTATCGCGTTCACTCTATTAGAAAACGTTCTCATTGAAACTGTATTGGAGTCTACTTGGGGTTGCTGATAATTTTGCCTGAAATTTCTGGAGGGTGTTTTATTAAAAAATCTATGTTGCGACTGAGGATCCCACGATTGATTACAAATCGGTGTTTGATATTCTATAGCTCGCTGTTGTGGCCGGAAGTTATGATGATTGTTATTATTAAAGGAATTAAAGGTTGGACCTTGTTCATGCTGATACTGTTGCTGTCGGTAGTGTTGGGGATTATTATAATTATTAAATGTTGAATATTGTTCGCGGTGATACTGATGGGGTCAGTAATTTTGGTGGTCGTGGTGGTTATTAAAATTCGGTCTGTATTCCCGATTTTTGTAATTAGTTTCAAATTTTTTCTTTTTTTAATTATTTTGTACCGGACTGTTTTTAGAGTGTTTTTTTATCCCCATAAATTCTGTGAACAATGTGGGCCGCGCTATTTCTTAATATTTCTTCTAAGTCTTCTAAGCTGTCGAATTTAATGTGGTAAATAAAATCTGTCAATGCCGGGTGTAGACTATGGACCGCGTGATGAGATATTTGTTTGTCGTATCTGTACATTTCGTCTTGTTTGTCTATTATTATCAGAATAAATTCGTGCGTATAAATCGCATCTTTTCTGGCCCAGTCGTTCTAAGAAATCGAGTGGGTTCTCATTATGATATGTACGCGTATTTAAAATTTCTGAAATTAGTTGTTCCCGAGTCCTTGTGTCCTGATATTTTTTCTTTAAAAATTTAATTATTTCTTTAAGTGTACTAAATTCTTTGTCATATACGGCGACTTTAGCTTTTCCTGTTAATTTATTTAAAATTGTTAAAACTAATTTAGCCTGATTAATATTTTTATGCGTATTGTCTTCTTTGAAAAATAAATTGTACAAAAATTCACTATTTCTAATAAAATCTACCCATTGTGACGGATTTCCGTCATATTCCGGAATTAGTGCTAGGTCGTGATTTTTAATTTTTAGAGCCATATTATTATCTTTTTTAAATAACGTAGAACCTGTTATTTTTAAATTACTTAATTTTTCTTCCAACTTATTCATAAAAATAAATGCTAAATTAATATTTTAAATTATTATACTTATAACTAATTATATTTAAATTACAAAATTACTTAAAAATAAAAATAAAATTAATTAATTATACTTTTTCTTGATACAACGATGTCTTCTCGAAGAAAGCGGTCTTCAGCTCCTTCCCGTCGATTCTTTAGCAAGAGGTTGTAGGTCCTTTTGGTCAAGGTATTGGAATACCAAAGCGCTCCCAAAGACTTGAAGATCTGCTGATTTACTAATACTCAGCTCCCAATATTCTCATGCCAGTGGAAAGAGGTCTCGCTGTTCTGTACCTGATATAAGTTCCGTTATCCGTTATCCGTTCGGGCGCCAGCTAAATAAAAGGATCGCGGTTTGGAGTTTTTAAAAAGAAGCATTATTGAGTGACATACATTGATACAAGAAAAAACAAAATTTATAGCCTATTACAATACTTCGATCACAGTATGCCCGCACGCAGCAACGGTCACGTACAGAATGTCTAATGAGGCCAGGTGGGGGTGGCCTTTTATAGGTTTTCTAGGAGAGGGGATATCATACATTATGTTTACATTGCTAAATCCATAGAGGTACCCATAACTATATATATATATATATAGTATAGTATTTAATATTCATAAAGTATTAAGTTTTTTATTAATCCATGTTTTCTTATTTCTTCTTATCTAATGTGTTACAAAACTTAAGAACATTAATTTGTACATGGATTTGGTGTTTTATATAATTTTATTTGTTGTATCAATTTAAGTGATAAAATTTCAGTATGCATATTTTGTGAATGGATTCTTTGACACCCATAATACTTATTGTCCTAAAGTGAGACAGATTGTAAAGTATATCATAGGTTTCATATTTTCTTATTTCCACTTCCCTTGAGAAAATATAGCAGAAATTAACATTTAAATAACATTCAACAAGGATTCTGTCTTATATTATATAATCCCTTCTAACATGGAAAATGGACAATGTGAAAATAATCACAGATTAAGAGGTAAATGATATATTATATAATTGTAAAACTATTGGTGGAATGTTATAGATTAATGTATTTTTAAAGTATTTTAGAAGCCTGATGATGGAGCATTTTCTCCGAAACATGTATCTACAAATGTTAACTAAATAGGAGCTTTGTCAAATAAATACATAAGGATTTCGTCTTTTAAATATTTATAATTTGTTATTGACACTTCCCTCACCCCTCAAATCACGAAGCTGCCTGCGGCTCAACTTGCGGCCTTATTATCAGAAGTAGTCGTCGAGAATGCGTTTTTTTTTTTTTTTTTTTTACCTTTTATTTTGATGATACATTGCAATCTACCACAGTATAAGGAAATGATTAACAGCCATGCAATTTCACATTGATCCCTTATTAACAAAATGATAAGTTATAATAAAAGCTGTCAAAAGCCAAACCCAGCAGTTATCGTTTGCCATGGTGATTGCACTAACACAATATCAGACATTCGATACGCAATATCCCAGTCGCGATGTCTCGACCAATCACTCAGAGTATCCAATCCAATTTAGTTTTTAAAATATCTTCATTGTTAGGAATATTTCCATTCAGATTCACTGACAATAAGTTAAAAATAGATAAGTTCTTTCATCTATATTCTCTTGTAATATCCATTTGTATTGCTGCTGCATCTTCATTATACATTTTATATGATGTTAATAAGTCACGGATTATATCTAATCCTACCCTTGGATTTTGTGTGTCTTTATCGTTTTTTCTAATTCATGTACACTTAAACGTTGTATTTACAATCTGTTCCTACTTCCATCGCGATTCTTTTGTTGAAACAGTTAACTCTTTGGATGCAATCGAGCCGATTTTTAGCAAGTTGGGTAGGGAAGAGAAGGCAAGGGCATTTAATAGGAATGTTTTATTAGAAACCATTTGTCTATTTTTATGCGCTGCTATTTTCCACTTAGGAGGTAATACATTCGGTGACGTAGGTTTTGGATTAGGATGCACAGGTGGACTTATAAATTTAGCTTTGTGTTTCGGACAGTTCAATTATTTCGTTATCATCACCGTGAACGATTTTATAGAATCAAGCTCAAACGTTCTCAAGAGACTCAAGCATCCAGTCCCCATCTTGAAGTTGAAAACATTAGAGATACTTGTCGATGCTATGGACAAATTAGTTTCTACTTCCAATAATTTAAACGCTATTTATTCCAAACAAGTGTTCTGTATCATTTTTGCTTGTTATGGTGCTATTATCATTCATCTCTATTATATCCTACGTTGGATTATCTCAAATGATGCATATAACCTAATTCCTGGAGACTTTGTAATGTTTCTGTACAATCTTTTTTTGGTATTGCGCTTAATTTATTATGCTGAAGAAGCCAACTGCCAGGTATGATCATGTATTAATGTTTCTAAATAAATAAATTTTCTACTCACAGCCGGTCTCGAACCCAGGCCGTTACATCTCTGACCTCATTCATATTATATTGTAGGTTACAATATTGATAATTATATAATTGCAAAATTAATATTGTTGCAGTCAAAGGAATTTAAAACACTACAGTTTCAACTCATGATTGAAGATAATACCAACCTAATTCTAAATAATGTGAGTATTAAAAGATGTTTTGTTGGATGGATGTATAGATAGATGGATAGATAGATACAATTTGTAACTCTCGCTAGGTGAGATACATTTTTTTTTTTTCACCCTTACCTCGCCTTTTCAGGCATACAGGGATTTTGGTAGCAGCGGGTTCAACATATAGGTGAACATAAAACAGCCGCTGCTGCTAATAAAACTCTTTATTTATTTATTTTACAAAGTTTTTTGAGAGGACCCTGCAATGGCCTAGCCATACATAAGCACGCCTTAGCGACCGCACCTTTATCCTTCCGGACTGTAAGCCCGGTCCAGCCCTCCTGGGCCGCTTTATCCGTCCTGTTCACTGTAGCCAGTCCCCCTGGAGACTGCATCCGTCCGGTCCGGTCTGCCTGGTCCAGCACTGATGGTTCACAGCATCCGTCCGGTCCGGCTCCAATCCATAGGGTTCCTGGTCTTCAACATCTTCGTCCTCATCTTCCGGGGGTGGTTCGCCGACGGCGGAGATGGCCCTGCCCAAGGTGAAGTGAGCTGACCCAACCTCCTCCTTCCACCGCTGTTCCAATTCCCTTAAGTGTGGATAATTTTCATCCTCCATTAGGCGGGGGAAGTCCTCTTCTACAATCGCATAGATTCCAGTTCTTGTAGACAACCTGGCGCGGTGTGCATCTAATGCATTACAGGCGACGACTAGGTGTTCAGCTGTATCAGGAACTCCACAGGTAGGGCACCGGTGGTCGATGTTCTTCCTATGCTCATACAGCTTTCCCCGGAACCCTCCATGTCCAGTCAACATCTGCGAAACCAAGTAATCCGGGAGGACCCAATTCGCCTGAAGTCTGTAGTGGACGGTGGGGAAGAACTATCTCAACGTAGTTCCTTTCCTGGTTGTCACCCACCGTCCATTCCACTCCTCTATCAGCTCCTCCCGCAATATGTTCCTCCAACGATTAGGGGTTTCGCCGATTCTCCTTTGCAGTCCGTCCGGTAGCGTTTTGAGCCCCCGTCTCTAAACATAAAACTTCATCCTATCTTCCTTGAGGATGAGATCCAGGGGATTCGCTCCGGCTAGCACCTGTACTGCTTCATGCGACACCGTCCTGTAAGTCTTAGTGACCGCAGCAGAGCTCTTCGTTAGATTGTGGCCAGTCCCGTCTTCTGTCGCTGTGCGAGGTTACCACTCCACGCAGGGGATGCTTACCTCAGAATACCCAGAACCACTCCTTTGTAGATAGTCATTGTGGCAGGGTATCTGAGGCCTCAGAAAGCACCATCTATCCTCCTTAGTCCATTGATGGACAGGGTCACCCTATTACTCAGATACTCCAGATGAGGGGTTGGGTCAAATTTCTTCTTGAGTCTTACCCCTAGGTAAGTTACCTCCTCACCTGGTCTGATCCTCTCTCCCTGGATGTCAATAATTATAGGGTGAGCCCTGTTCGTGGAGCCTTTCATGACTTGAGTATTAGCTGCCGCCATACTCAGCTTCCACTACGAGACTGACGCACATCTCAGCCTCCATCTTCAGTCTAGCTCTTCTTGAGGATTGCCGCATCTATCCCATCGAGTCCTGCAGAAGCTGTCGGTCCTCTGCTTCTCCACAGCGAGACGAAGATGCCATATATCTCATGGTGGGCATAGATCGGTACCTGGAGGGTATACCGTGGTGCTTCTGACGAAGCTGTCCTCCTTGTTGTCCCGGGACGGGTCATTCCAGTGCGTAATACGTCTAGCCATGATTGGTGTTGCGAATGGCACATCAATCCAACTCTGGCCCCTTGCTCCTACAAATGTGGGACCAAAGGGCTCGTTGATGACCACGAGCTGACATCTCGCCACATAATTTTCTATAACTCTTCCTCTGACGTCTGTACGCATTGAACCCCAGACCGTGCTCCAGGAGTTGGTGTCTGTGCAGACTATCGTATTCATGTAGCTGAATACGACAGCCTCCACGGCGGCAACATGTTTCTCCATATTCGCCGGTGGTGTGTATGAAGACTCCAGTGCGAATGACATGCCGCCCCATTTTATGTAAAATGCTACCTGATCAGCCGTGGTGTGCTGCTTTAGCTCCATAACGTCGGGGGCTGGGTTAAAGACGATAATCGCTGCTCTGGGCCACCTTCCTTCACTCCTCAGAGCCACGTCCTTCGGCGCCACACCAAATCCTTCGACCAAGTACCTTTGACACCATGGCTTGTCCGCCACCACTCTTCGGCCCATATTGATATGCCGGATATGGAGCTCATCCATATCGTGTCTTTTTGGCCTCCATGGTCATCTTGTCCATGTGCATCTGGCATTCCTTGCTGCCAGAGCAGTGCTGCACTTCTTTCCCCGCTCTGCCTTTTTGAATACAGTTCGTGCAGCATGGTGGGGGGAGGTTCTCTTCTTCTTTCCTGGGCAGTTCTTGGCAACATACCCAGTCCCCATGCACCATCTGCACGCCATTACCTTGGTGAAGTTATTGGCTACGTGGCCGTACTCTTGGCATTTTAGGCAGAACGGGGTGTTGAGGTAGTCTCTAATGAACAAGGTCCACCATCCTTCACTGACGTCCTCAGGAGTAATGCTCTTCAAGGCGAACCTCTTAGCGGGATGCGTCTCCGCTATCCACCTCTTCGTTAGGCCGCCCCTTGCTGGGATGGAGAAGCAAGTCCTCATACATTCTTTCCCCTTCTCCTTAGGCTTTTCAGAGGGCTCGATTGAGGTTTTGCCCCAGAGATATCCCTCCAAGGTTGGTTCATCCCAGTGCTTTGGGACACCTCTGATCTCCAGGCGAGGCCTTTTGGTCTTATCAAGCCTCGCCTCGATCCCCTTGTTCTTGAGCAGCTTCCAATCCATAATTTTTCTTGCCTGATCTGCCCCTTCTGTCCTGACCAGGATCGTTCCTGTCTGGGTCGCTCCCACCACTCTTGATCACAGTAACAGAAGCAGTAATGCCTTTTTCCACTTCTTTTAATTTGGAATTATCATCCTTAAAATCCCCTTGGCTTCTTGATTCACAGTCGTTATTACTGTATTAACAATTGTTTATGTTTTCGTTTTCAATTAATTCCATTTTAATGTCTGTATCATGCTATAACTAATTTAACTGTAGATAAAAACAATAACCAATAACAATAACAATAATAACCAATTTAACACAGTTTAACTCTAATTCAACTAAAACCAATAACCAGAAAATAAATGTAGAAAAGCAATGGAACGAATAGAAAGTTAATTAACCCTACGATAATAACATTTTACAGATTCGCACTAGTGTCCCTCTGTTTATTAGTTACCCGAAGATAATGTAGACGGGGTCAGCCGATGATACTCGGTGATCTCCGTTTAAAGCCACACTGGGAAAAATCACCAATTTAGGTGGACAAAAGTCAAGTCAATAGTTTGGAATTTCTGAGTGCTTGACCTTTTTATTATTAGTTGGTAAGACGCTTAATACTAATATTTCCCGCCATACCGTGTGTAAAAATAAATAGTAAATGATTGAATCATTCCTGTTTACACAAGTGTCTAATAACCAAAGTGTGATTATCTTTATTCGATGGCCATTTATTATGTTCAAGGTGTGTGTAGCGGAAAGTCTTTTTGCTTTTATTTTACAATGGACATTGCTGAGGCAGGTAAGACATTATATTTCCACACTCGATATTGAATATACATTGGAATCTGCCTGTAGAGTTAATTTAGCAATTTGTAAATGTATGCCCCTATTCAATAACGAAAAACTATAGAACCCTCTAGTTACCCCAAGGATTCGTTTGTGGGATTTGTTTCATCAATCCTTCTAGTCTTTAAATGATGCAAAGAATTTTTGCGATTTTTTGCGTTTTGGGTGATACATAATATTTTTCAAACACAACACTCCGAATCACGAGGGGGAAAATTTTTGAAGAGTGGGTTAAATTTCCCCCAAAAAAAACCACCAAGACCACTTGCTGAAATTTATTCTAACTTCCGCTCATATTAATAATCAAGAAAATGTGGAGATTGGGCCTTTGAAAATTAGAATTTTACGTCTTTCCGACAAAATTTCAATGTCACAGAAAATTGAAAGATTTTTTCAATAAATACTCTAGTTGGCTTGATTCCGATGACTTGGATTTTAGTATTTCAGTTATCCAGCCTACTTGTCAATGCTCAAAAAAAAAAAGAGAAAAAAAAAAAAAATAAATTTCAGCGAGTTGTTGGAGGTTGACTGTGAAATATTGACTTTTGCTGCACAGCACGCGCTTTATGTTTCTGGTAAGCGTGGTTCTTACAAAGTTGTGAAAGAGGTATCTACCTCTTTACAGCCATCTTCTACAAGAAAATTTCATGAATAGCGACAAATAGTGATTTGTTGACATTGCTATTAGTTTCATCTGACCCTATTGTTGCTTCACTACAAAAGCCTGTCAAAAAAAAAAATAAAATACCGTTAGATATTATTAAGATTCAGATTTGCTACATTTACTAAAGTGCACTACTCCGAACGAAGAATTATCCTTATCAAACTTAAGTCTTGAGAAACCAAATGATGACATGTCAGAGCCAGAGTTATCAGATCAATCTGGATCATCATATTATGATACAAATGAAGAAGATAATTAGTTGTTTAATATTCATAATTTTATTATAGTTATCTACCTGTGCCTAATTACGTTTAATAATTATTATAAATTAAGGCTAATTTCATTTCTGTAATTGATTTAAATTATATTCAATGTACATTGATTATAAAAAAATAAAAAATAAATAAATAAACGTTTTACAACCTATAATTTGAAGAGTTTCCTAAATGATTTAAAATACATCTATTAGCAGGTTTACACCACTCCGAGCCGATAATTAGATTTGTTGTATTATTTATCCCGTATTCTGGGACTTAAACCGTGTTAAATGTAGGAGAGTTTCTGCAGTATCAAAACAGATACTTACCGTGTGTAGCAAAGTATAGTCCAAGTTAAAGAAGCCATATGCAGTGAATACAACCTCTCTCTTCATAGAAACGTGCAACTGCAGTTTTTCCTGTAAATTTTATTTAATTAATAATTTCATACACCAACCCTGGCCATAATTTCTTTATCATACTTTTCGCTTCACACTAAAAAAAAAAAAAAAATATCATTCTTTCTCTCTCTACAAGAGGAATGAAATTTTTCAATCGATTATTGCTAACTTATCCTTAAACCGCTATTACTCTCCATGCGAAATTTCAAAAGGAGTGCCTCTGTTTTCTCAGGAACATTATTGGTGCATAGTTGGTTTATAATTTATAATTAAAAACCATTGGCTCAATTGCAAACATAATAAACTGGCTATGGGCAGCCACGAGGTGGGCAAAAAGTGATCAATCTTATTTAAATTGTTATTTTCGAAGAGAGCTCAACGAGAGAAGAAGATTGAAGGGCTGGACCTTTATTTTATCTGGTGAAGAACAGCAGCTATTGGTCTTTTAAAAATTAACTAAAAATTAAGTGTTCGATTAAAATCGCCGACACTCGGCTGCCACCGGCTTGCCAACGACCCCAGGCAGGCGCCGTACAGTGGAAAATATGGCCGATTTAGGTGGACAAAATTCTGAAACTTGTCCATATTTAACCTTTGGGGACCGCACAGTGGTAAAAAAAATCAAATTTATTTGCTAAAATCTAAAACTCTCCTACATTTAACGGTTTAAGTCCCAGAATACGGGATAAATAATACAACAAATCTAATTATCGGCTCGGAGTGGTGTAAACCTGCTAATAGATGTATTTTAAATCATTTAGGAAACTCTTCAAATTATAGGTTGTAAAACGTTTATTTATTTTTTATTTTTTTATAATCAATGTACATTAAATATAATTTAAATCAATTACAGAAATGAAATTAGCCTTAATTTATAATAATTATTAAACGTAATTAGGCACAGGTAGATAACTATAAAAAATTATGAATATTAAACAACTAATTATCTTCTTCACTTATATCATGATATGATGATCCAGATTGATCTGATAACTCTGGCTCTGACATGTCATCATTTGGTTTCTCAAGATTTAAGTTTGATAAGGATAATTGTTCGTTCGGAGTAGTGCACTTTAGTAAATATAGCAAATCTGAATCTTAATAATATCTAACGGTATTTTATTTATTTTTGACAGGCTTTTGTAGTGAAGCAACAATAGGGTCAGATAAAACTAATAGCACTGTCAACAAATCACTATTTGTCGCTATTCATGAAATTTTCTTGTAGAAGATGGCTGTAAAGAGGTAGATACCTCTTTCACAACTTTGTAAGAACCACGCTTACCAGAAACATAAAGCGCGTGCTGTGCAGCAAAAGTCAATATTTCACAGTCAACCTCCAACAACTCGCTGAAATTTATTTTTTTTGTTTTCTCTCTTTTTTTTTGAGCATTGACAAGTAGGCTGGATAACTGAAATACTAAAATCCAAGTCATCGGAATCAAGCCAACTAGAGTATTTATTGAAAAAATCTTTCAATTTTCTGTGACATTGAAATTTTGTCGGAAAGACGTAAAATTCTAATTTTCAAAGGCCCAATCTCCACATTTTCTTGATTATTAATATGAGCGGAAGTTAGAATAAATTTCAGCAAATGGTCTTGGTGGTTTTTTTTTGGGGGGAAATTTAACCCACTCTTCAAAAATTTTCCCCCTCGTGATTCGGAGTGTTGTGTTTGAAAAATATTATGTATCACCCAAAACGCAAAAAATCGCAAAAATTCTTTGCATCATTTAAAGACTAGAAGGATTGATAAAACAAATCCCACAAACGAATCCTTGGGGTAACTTGGGGGTTCTATAGTTTTTCGTTATTGAATAGGGGCATACATTTACAAATTGCTAAATTAACTCTACAGGCAGATTCCAATGTATATTCAATATCGAGTGTGGAAATATAATGTCTTACCTGCCTCAGCAATGTCCATTGTAAAATAAAAGCAAAAAGACTTTCCGCTACACACACCTTGAACATAATAAATGGCCATCGAATAAAGATAATCACACTATGGTTATTAGACACTTGTGTAAACAGGAATGATTCAATCATTTACTATTTATTTTTAAACACGGTATGGCGGGAAATATTAGTATTAAGCGTCTTACCAACTAATAATAAAAAGGTCAAGCACTCAAAAATTCCAAACTTTTGACTTGACTTTTGTCCACCTAAATTGGTGATTTTTCCCAGTGTGGCTTTAAACGGAGATCACCGAGTATCATCGGCTGACCCCGTATACATTATCTTCGGGTAACTAATAAACAGAGGGACACTAGTGCGAATCTGTAAACTGTTATTATCGTAGGGTTAATTTACTTTCTATTCGTTCCATTGCTTTTATACATTTATTTTCTAGCTATTGTTTTTAGTGTTCATTGAATTAGAGTTAAACTGTGTTAAATTGGTTATTATTGTTATTGTTATTGGTTATTGTTTTTATCTACAGTTAAATTAGTTATAGCATGATCCAGACATTAAAATGGAATTAATTGAAAACGAAAACATAAACAATTGTTAATACAGTAATAACGACTGTGAATCAAGAAGCCAAGGGGATTTTAAGGATGATAATTCCAAATTAAAAGAAGTGGAAAAAGGCATTACTGCTTCTGTTACTGTGATCAAGAGTGGTGGGAGCGACCCAGACAGGAACGATCCTGGTCAGGACAGAAGGGGCAGATCAGGCAAGAAAAATTATGGATTGGAAGCTGCTCAAGAACAAGGGGATCGAGGCGAGGCTTGATAAGACCAAAAGGCCTCGCCTGGAGATCAGAGGTGTCCCAAAGCACTGGGATGAACCAACCTTGGAGGGATATCTCTGGGGCAAAACCTCAATCGAGCCCTCTGAAAAGCCTAAGGAGAAGGGGAAAGAATGTATGAGGACTTGCTTCTCCATCCCAGCAAGGGGCGGCCTAACGAAGAGGTGGATAGCGGAGACGCATCCCGCTAAGAGGTTCGCCTTGAAGAGCATTACTCCTGAGGACGTCAGTGAAGGATGGTGGACCTTGTTCATTAGAGACTACCTCAACACCCCGTTCTGCCTAAAATGCCAAGAGTACGGCCACGTAGCCAAAAACTGCACCAAGGAAATGGCGTGCAGATGGTGCATGGGAACTGGAGATGTTGCCAAGAACTGCCCAGAAAAGAAGAAGAGAACCTCCCCCCCACCATGCTGCACAAACTGCATTCAAAAAGGCAGAGCGGGGAAAGAAGTGCAGCACTGCTCTGGCAGCAAGGAATGCCAGATGCACATGGACAAGATGACCATGGAGGCCAAAAAGACACGATATGGATGAGCTCCATATCCGGCATATCAATATGGGCCGAAGAGTGGTGGCGGACGAGCCATGGTGTCAAAGGTACTTGGTCGAAGGATTTGGTGTGGCGCCGAAGGACGTGGCTCTGAGGAGTGAAGGAAGGTGGCCCAGAGCAGCGATTATCGTCTTTAACCCAGCCCCCGACGTTATGGAGCTAAAGCAGCACACCACGGCTGATCAGGTAGCATTTTACATAAAATGGGGCGGCATGTCATTCGCACTGGAGTCTTCATACACACCACCGGCGAATATGGAGAAACATGTTGCCGCCGTGGAGGCTGTCGTATTCAGCTACATGAATACGATAGTCTGCACAGACACCAACTCCTGGAGCACGGTCTGGGGTTCAATGCGTACAGACGTCAGAGGAAGAGTTGTAGAAGATAATGTGGCGAAATGTCAGCTCGTGGTCATCAACGAGCCCTTTGGTCCCACATTTGTAGGAGCAAGGGGCCAGAGTTGGATTGATGTGCCATTCGCAACACCAATCATGGCTAGACGTATTACGCACTGGGATGACCCGTCCCAGGACAACAAGGAGGACAGCTTCGTCAGAAGCACCACGGTATACCCTCCAGGTACCGATCTATGCCCACCATGAGATATATGGCATCTTCGTCTCGCTGTGGAGAAGCAGAGGACCGACAGCTTCTGCAGGACTCGATGGGATAGATGCGGCAATCCTCAAGAAGAGCTAGACTGAAGATGGAGGCTGAGATGTGCGTCAGTCTCGTAGTGGAAGCTGAGTATGGCGGCAGCTAATACTCAAGTCATGAAAGGCTCCACGAACAGGGCTCACCCTATAATTATTGACATCCAGGGAGAGAGGATCAGACCAGGTGAGGAGGTAACTTACCTAGGGGTAAGACTCAAGAAGAAATTTGACCCAACCCCTCATCTGGAGTATCTGAGTAATAGGGTGACCCTGTCCATCAATGGACTAAGGAGGATAGATGGTGCTTTCTGAGGCCTCAGATACCCTGCCACAATGACTATCTACAAAGGAGTGGTTCTGGGTATTCTGAGGTAAGCATCCCCTGCGTGGAGTGGTAACCTCGCACAGCGACAGAAGACGGGACTGGCCACAATCTAACGAAGAGCTCTGCTGCGGTCACTAAGACTTACAGGACGGTGTCGCATGAAGCAGTACAGGTGCTAGCCGGAGCGAATCCCCTGGATCTCATCCTCAAGGAAGATAGGATGAAGTTTTATGTTTAGAGACGGGGGCTCAAAACGCTACCGGACGGACTGCAAAGGAGAATCGGCGAAACCCCTAATCGTTGGAGGAACATATTGCGGGAGGAGCTGATAGAGGAGTGGAATGGACGGTGGGTGACAACCAGGAAAGGAACTACGTTGAGATAGTTCTTCCCCACCGTCCACTACAGACTTCAGGCGAATTGGGTCCTCCCGGATTACTTGGTTTCGCAGATGTTGACTGGACATGGAGGGTTCCGGGGAAAGCTGTATGAGCATAGGAAGAACATCGACCACCGGTGCCCTACCTGTGGAGTTCCTGATACAGCTGAACACCTAGTCGTCGCCTGTAATGCATTAGATGCACACCGCGCCAGGTTGTCTACAAGAACTGAAATCTATGCGATTGTAGAAGAGGACTTCCCCCGCCTAATGGAGGATGAAAATTATCAGCACTTAAGGGAATTGGAACAGCGGTGGAAGGAGGAGGTTGGGTCAGCTCACTTCACCTTGGGCAGGGCCATCTCCGCCGTCGGCGAACCACCCCCGGAAGATGAGGACGAAGATGTTGAAGACCAGGAACCCTATGGATTGGAGCCGGACCGGACGGATGCTGTGAACCATCAGTGCTGGACCAGGCAGACCGGACCGGACGGATGCAGTCTCCAGGGGGACTGGCTACAGTGAACAGGACGGATAAAGCGGCCCAGGAGGGCTGGACCGGGCTTACCGTCCGGAAGGATAAGGGTGCGGTCGCTAAGGCGTGCTTATGTATTGCCAGGCCATTGCAGGGTCCTCTCAAAAAACTTTGTAAAATAAATAAATAAAGAGTTTTATTAGCAGCAGCGGCTGTTTTATGTTCACCTATATGTTGAACCCGCTGCTACCAAAATCCCTGTATGCCTGAAAAGGCGAGGTAAGGGTGAAAAAAAAAAAAAAATGTATCTCACCTAGCGAGAGTTACAAATTGTATCTATCTATCCATCTATCTATACATCCATCCACAAAACATCTTTTAATACTCACATTATTTAGAATTAGGTTGGTTTTATCCTCAATCATGAGTTGAAACAGTAGTGTGTTGAATTCCTTTGACTGCAACAATATTAATTTTGCAATTATATAATTATCAATATTGTAACCTACAATATAATATGAATGAGGTCAGAGATGTAACGGCCTGGGTTCGAGACCGGCTGTGAGTAGAAAATTTATTTATTTAGAAACATTAATTCATGATCATACCTGGCAGTTGGCTTCTTCAGCATTTATTCAACTCATTTAGACAGAAATTTATCTTGACATAGTTTAAAGGATAAAGTGTGCGTTGGGATATTAGTGGCCACATCATTTTCGCTGAGCTATTTGCAATTTTAATTATTATAAATTTAATTGACACTATTGACAGCAGATTTCTAATCAAACAAACAATAGTAACACTCCTTTGGATTGGACACAGATAATCACCCACCAGAACCTTCCAGAAAGTAATCCGCCAGAATGCAGCACCTGTATCTGCCTGCTGTCAACGGAGCACCTTAGAGATAGTTGCACCCGACTCTTACCAACCAGGATTTCTTTGCATTTGGAGGGATATCACAAGGCTTTGAAACGCAAACTCTTCACCGTTCTTTAAAAAAAAAATAAATAAATAAAAAATAAATAAATAAAAAAATGCAATTTTTTACGGCACCTAAAATTGTAATCAAATAAATAAATGAGATTTTATTAGCTGAATAATCTGATGATTGTTGTGTCTCCTGTAATTAATAGAGATTAGACCTAAGTCATAATTGTTATCGTAAGTTCATATTAGATTAAGAACCTGGTTGTATTTATTAGTTAAAAAATTAGTGTTTAATATTTAAGTGTAGTTTGATAAGCCATACCCCCTTAATTAAGTAATGTATGTTTATTACAAATGTATTGTAGTGATAAACATGTAAAATGGGTTTTCAACTATTTAGAGGGTGTATTAACATCCATGTTAATTGGGCAATCCGTTCTAAATTGAGATTTTCAATTCTCCCCCAAATATATTTCTGCAGCGACGCACACTGGTCCAGAATGACGGAAATGCTGAAAAAAATTGATTATATTGAATTCGCTCTGTCGCTAATTCTTTTTACTCTTGCAAATCTATATTCTATGATTGGATAAATATTAAATAAAATAAAAATGCCGAAAAAATGAGTTGAACGAAAAAATATAATTTTAATTTTTAATTTTTTTTTTTTTTACAAATGTTTTGAAATATTGGCACTAAACACAAGTGGTAATTAACTATACACTTAAGGGACCAGACCCGGATCACATCTAGTGCTGGGTCGTTCTGAGTGGAACGGAACGTGGAACTGGTTCCAGCTTTGAACCGATTTGGAACGAAACCAATCGCCCAAGTTTTTTCTCGCCATCTGGAACGAAAACCAACGCCAAGAGATCTCTCGGTTCGTTCTTTCGGTGCAGTAAGGTTTACATTGCACCTCTGGTTTCGTTGCACTCAAGGTCGTTCCGACTGCTTTGTTGCGTTGATCCTTTCGCTGTTGATTTACCTCCCCTTCCCCCTCCATGAGCTCCACCACCTCGCGCATGGGCATCTTCAAAATTAAACGCTTTCTTTGAAATTTTCTATTCTACCGGCAGAGCTGGGCTTCTTCTTTCGGATTCAGATAAATGAACCACACAAAGTTTTACTGTTTATGTAATTATATGATTTTTTCGCTATTTGTTTAAAAGCTAATGGAGCAGTCACAAGAATTAATTACTCATTTTTTCTCGGAACCAATTTAGTTGGAAAATTCTGGCTCAAATGTGCACTATACTTGAGCTAACTTCTCCCCTCCTCCAAAATTTAAATTCTTGATTGAATAAAACTGTTTTAAAATTATAATATTTTAAATATGTATACTCAGCTATTTAAACCTACTTAATATTGTAGTATCTATAAAATTGTTAATTATAAAATGGAGGGGAAGGTTAATAGATCGAAATCACGAAAAGGTATGTAACGAAAATGTATAGTACCTAGGTAGTAGGTTAGTCAAACTGACGTAGAACGAAAAGTGGAGTAGACCGTTTTTTTTTTTTTTTTTTTTTTTTTTTTTTTTTTCCCTAAGTCCCTATGGCTAACAAAAGTTTTGATTCATTCTTCATTATGATGATTCTGCTTCTTTTACTGCACCAAGGTGCATTTTAAGCGGGTTCTGAAGAGAGCAGTGGTTTAGAGAAAATAATATTATGAGTCACTATCCAGTGATGGTGCTCACTAGGGTTTTTGGGCAAAGGGGGATTAAAACTTTTAACTTAGGTCAACTTAGTTGGTTGACATGTTTTTGCCATCTTTGTGGCTTTCCTGGCGGAGTCAGTGTGTTAAATAAGGGGTTTGTCGAGTGTCGAAGGCTGTCAAAGAATTTAACGTGTCTCCGTGAAATAAAGTCTGTCACCTTTGGTAAGTCTAGGGTTGTATGCAGTACATCAGTTTTTTGTCCTCAGTAATGTTGTACCCTGCACTATCCTTCTCAGTACCCCGTTCTGAAACTGTTGGAGTCTCTTTGCTGTCGTGTGTGAGATATTTGTCAGCATTGGAGCTCCATAAAGGAGAGCTGGTCTCAATATAGATTTATATATCAATAATGTTAGGCGGAGTGAAAGGTTCGGTGACCTCAATAGGTGATTTAGTCTGTAAGACTTTGC